>JAUMHL010000016.1:7784969-7804550 GCA_032362345.1 Sandelia bainsii | reverse complement strand
GAGCAGAACAGGTCCAGAGCCAAATAATCAGACTAAACTTACTAGGCTGACAAGGGGCAGGCAGAGGCAGAGGCAGAACAGACAGAGATCAGGATCCAGTAAAAGTCATCAATGCCAGAATCAAAGGCTGGAGAATTGCACTGGGGAAAACAGAACAGACAATCTGGCAAACAGTGAGTGTGTGGTGAGCTGCTTTTAAAGGGGGAGGCACAGGTGAAAGCAATCGGGGCTGATTAGGGTGAAGCAGGCAGAAACAAGGGACTGAAAAGACAAGAAGTGACCGGGAATAAAAAAAAAAAAAAGGAAGTTCAGGTGTGACCATGACATACTTTTTGGAATATTTGCTTGTTTTTTTTTATACAACAAATTATTTTTATTGTAGAGATATTTTTGTGGTACTTTAAAGAAGATTTTGTATTAAGTATTGTTAAAATAAAAACTGCTCATCTTCACAGTCTTTTTTTGTTTTGCTTTTATTTTAAGTAGTAGACAGTACGAGACGACGAGACTTACAGGATATTTGGATCCAGACATAAACAGACTAGAAAAACTTGTGCAGTACAATAATGAGACTGTGAGATGGCAGCAGAGGTTTGAACATGAACACGAGAATCTAAACACAAAATACTAAAAAAACAAGTTAAGAAAGCATAAAATGTAAACAGTTTTAATACGTAATAAAACATATAAAGAGGGAAAAGACTATATGATGATAATAAAATCATAATTTGATAAGAAAAAGTATGTAATGTTACTGTATGTATGCTAATATTTTAGTATGTTATATTTGATAATTATTATTATTTATTTCTCATAACAAGTGGGTGAAATACCTCCTTAATAATGAATTAATCAATTTACTAAATAAAACATTATCAGCAAATGTGCTCAAAATATATAAAATATATAAAGTAAATCACTGCATGAACAAAAGCTTCCACTCTTTTAGTTTTTCCACCAGATGTTGAACCAGCTGCAGAGATTTTCTTTAGTATTAGTGAGCTCCAGCACTGACGTTTGGTGTGTGGCTCATAATCAGCAGAGTGATCGCTGACTTTAAACACTTTAAACCAAGAAAACAAACCTGCTGATTGATACATTTTGTCATTTCATATGAAAGAACTGTTGTAGCCCAAAGGTGTTGGGGTCAGGGCTCTGTGCAGCCCAGTCTAGTTCTCGTTGCTCGTTTCTAGGACTTTCCAATGACTACTGCCGACAGCCTCTATACTGCACCTCAGTCATGGTAGAGTGGTGATTTGGGGTCTTAACCAGAAATCTCACAGACAGACTTTAGCCTAATGACTATGATGGTAAATTAGTGTAAAGAATTAACTTCATGTATGTTCTACAAGCTGTAGTCCATGATAGACTGGTCATAGAAAGATGGTGTTCCTGTACATGTGTTGTAAAATACATGACAACCCCCTCTTGTGCATGAGAAAAATTAAAAAGTTGAGGAAACTAAAACAGGAAGTTTGTTCTTGGTAACTGTTTGTAGAAGCTGCAGCTTTCGTCTTCTTCAGTTTCATGTTGATGCTTCGCTATTATCACCTGCTGACTTCAGTCATCAATTATACATCAGAGCTACAGTTCACTGACCTGCTGTACTCACAGTGTGTGTGTGTCTGTGTGATGCTGCCCCACCTCTAGTTTGCTTTCAGTGGCGTGTGTCCTCTGCACCATCTCTCTGCTTCAGCTGATGAAAGATTCACACGTGTAAAACAGTCGGCGTCTCCTTCACCTGCAGGGAGACTTGTGCAGCTTCTGGAACAGACCACAGTGCAGCACCTGCCCACGAAGTGACACGTGTCTCGATTTTCATTCGCAGTTCACAGGACACAGTCTAGTATCTCTCTGCTTCCCACCCACCTCTGTGATCTAACACCGTAACATTTTGGTCGTAGTGGGAGCTACTTTCAGTTTTCTGATATATTTTGTTGTTGAACATGAATAGGAAATTAAGTGTATGAGGGGATGAAGAGGGACAAATAAAAGCAGCACTGAAGCCAGGAGGGGTGGAAAAGAGGAGACTTAGCTTATTTTCTGTGGCATCACCCAGGAAGATCACATCCGAGCAGGTTGACGAGGAGAAAAGTTGAGCCACTCCATAGATGAACACAGTTCTAGTCCAGAAGAAATTCAGCAGGTTCTCTCTTGTTTTAGGCGTTGTTTTCTGTTTCTTCTTGAGAGCTGAGGCCCAGAAACAGAATCAAACTTGTTTTTTGTGTCTCCACACTCGCCTCGTTTTCTTCTTCTGCCTGCTGCAGGATCATTTTCCCATCCCCCGACCACAGGTGTGTCTACCTATGTTCCTCACCTCCCCAGCTTCCTGCTTCCTTTTCCTGTCGAGGTGGAAACGGCCGTTCTGTTTTTGGTTTTGTGTTTTATTTTTCCTTTACCTCTCTGTCAGTCAGGATTTGGCCCAGAGACGGATATCCAGCATGAATTTATCCATGTGTCACAGAAACATGTGGGAAAAAGAACAAACAAACTGAAGCAGCAAAGTTCGCCGTGTGTCCGGGAGGAACCAGGAGTCAAACCCGGACCTGGGGGTTTGTGGATAAATGCTCTATTAAGTGATTAGTTCTGCTGTTCCAGAGGTTTCAATTGTAATAGAGCTGTGGAGGGAGCCGCGTGGGGCAAGAATGAAGCAGAACCTGCTTGAGAATGATCATGTTTTAAAGTTTCTTTTAGTATCAAAGTAATTTATTGATATTTATGTGAATATTCAAGGACACGCTGCGATCTGGGGCTAATAGTGAATTCAGCATAGTTAATGTTCAAAATTATACAACAGGGTTCAAGTTGCGGCTCACATTCTAACCACTGACACATTACAATTTAAACTCTTTACAACTGTTCATGTACAGTCCGTGTGTAGTTTTTTAAATATGCCCCAATCTAATGAACAAACGTGTCCTCACAGCTGCACAGATTGAAAACGACGCTGTTGAGTTGAGTCATGTCTCCTCGTGATTAGTTGTTTTTCCAGTCTTGTAACTGACTGAGGTGACACGAAGCTAAAACTCTGATTGTGACATGTTTGATTAATCGCTGTCTCTGTGCACGAGTTAGAAAAACAATCCTGCAGGAAACAACACGTCCACACAAGTCGTTAGACTGGTGTCAAAAAATGAATGTGCAACTAAAAAAATGAGACTTTCCTGCTGTTTCAGATCTCCAGTTTATATAAAATATGTTTGAAGCAAATAGATTTTTGAATAAAGTGAAACTAAAGTAAATTAAAACAGGCAGATTTATTACGAATCGAGTAGTTTCAAACATTTACAAAAATCAAACTGTCAGTTATAAATGTTTACATTACAAAATATATATATTTGTATATATATAATAATAATTCACATCACAGTTCAATTTCCTGCTCTGATCCACTTTTAATTCAATTTTCATCTATTTGAAAATGTTCAGAATCTTATATAAAAATATAAAAGAGAGAAACACCAAACTAATTAATTAAAGAAAAAACAGGAAGTAAAGCAGAATAGAAGCAGACAGGAGGCAGAAATAAGCACGGTGTATAAATATGAATCTACTATAGGCGAGGGTGGACAAAATAATATAAACAGTAGTAAAAACTGTTTGAAGAAGCTTTTAATTTGTAGATTTTTTTTTGTGACTCTTGCTCTTGATGCAGGTTGTTGTTCATTTACCAGCCTGCAGTTTAATATATTAACATGTGTTATAATAATATTTCTAGTCACCTCACAGCCTGACTCTAAACTTAATTATCTATAACCTGAAGCTAAACTGCTGACGGCTGGATCTCATCAGATGTTCTCAGTCATTAAAAATAAAACTTTATTTTTATTATCTTTGTCTGCACTGTTTTTACTCCATTATATGTATTTGTATCATATTTTTTATTATATTGTAGTTGCAGGAAAACATACTGTAATACACTGTACTGTAATATAATACTGCATATGAATAGTTAATAATAATATTAATTATTATTATATAATGTTACAGTCTGTAGCAAATGTTTCAGATGTTACCGTAAGTTTCCACCTAAAAAGATATTTTCTAATCAAAAAAACTATTTCACTAAAAAAGAAGAATGGAAAACCTGTAAACAGGTTTGTGTATCAGAGGTTTGCTCAGTATTACTAATGTACTTTATAGTATTTTACATGTCGCTCACAGTACCACAAGTGTTTTATGTAGTTTTAGTATTTTTACAATGGGATATTTGTGCTTCTACATAATTTGGGAACTTTTTAATATAAGGATCAGGTTTATTTGCTTGATTACGAGCTTCGACAAACTGGACTGTTATGTTTCTCTGTCCCCCTGCTCTCTCGTTCTGTCAGTATTTACAGCCTCCGTACGTACTACAGGTAAAATATAAGCAGTGATAATGTGGTGTGTTGATTCGTTGTCTGTGGATCTGTTAACATCGGAAGAGGAAAAGCTCTGTGACACAAACCGTCAGGCTGAGCTGCCAGTGAAACTGTCACTTCAGACAGCCGTGCTGAACCAGATGTTTGCCGCACAGCCCCGACAGCCTCCATCACCTTGAGCTCTACCTTCATGTCAGCGCGTCACAGCTCCAGGTGCAAGAGTAAAAAAAATAAAAATCAGCTCGGTTCTGGTTCTCGTACACGTTCTAGAAAGATCTCCATCGCATGGCGGAGAGGATGGTGTGGATGAAGTAGAGCAGAGTCGCCACGAATGAGAAGACCTGAAGGCCAAGAGGAAAATGATCAGGGTTTATCCTCTGAGCAGCGGAGTCAAGTAACTAAGTACAATTACTCTATTGTGACAACAAAACACGTGAAATAAACTGACAAATAAATCTAAATAAACTACTTTTGACTGGTTTGTAACTGCCAACGTTTGCTTTTTTATTGCCACTAACTAAAGGGTCAAATGTTGAATAGAAGTAATTAAATGAATGTTGCTGGTTTTTCACAGTAAAAGTTCAGAAATCAGGATTTTGAAGTGGTTCTCTCTTTGAATCTGTTCAAGAATTACACTGAACACAAACTAAACATCTTCAATCTGGACTAAACTTGTACATTCATGTTATCAACAGCATCAACTTAAGTGTTTAAAATACTTAATTATATAATGTTGTTATCAGTTTCTCAGTTGATTGATGCTCAGAGAAATCTGAAGTAATGATACTTTTATGGTACACACTAAGTACTTTAACTTGAGTAACACATTAAAGTGGTATTTCTATTTGGAGTACTGTTTTAGCCAAATATTTCAACTTATACTCGAACAATATGCAACCTTTGGGAGTTGAGCTAGTTGCAGTGTGACCATCCAGGAAGTCAAATACTGACACTGTTAAAACCTGACGTCTCATAGGTACCTTTTTATATTTGATGCACAGAGATTGACCTTCTCTGACTGGTTAGAAGAGGACACTTTGCTCAAAGTAATGTACTTGAATAAAATGCTGGACACTTGGCTTTTACAGTAATATAGTTCTGTATTGTATTGTATAGTATTGTTGAACTGCTTATTTTATTAAAGTAAAGATCTGAGTACTCCTTCCACCACGGGACTATGTAACAATGCTGGGAGTTTTAAATCGACCTGTTCAGCCACTGAGTTCAGGTCTGTGCGAGGTTTTATTTTATAGGTTTGGATTCTGGGCCTCGACTCTGCCGTCACTTGTTCGACTTGAAACACCTGCACTCACCACTGCAGCGATGTTCAGCTGGTAAGATTTAAACAAGGTTGAGCTGGCTGCCTCATAAACCAGGGTCACGAAGGCCAAAGACGTTGAAGCACTGAGGTAGAAAGTTGTAGCAAGGAAGTGATAAATAAAGTCCTGACAGAGGAAGAAGAAGGAGAATGAGGCAACACAACATGAGAATTCACTCTGCACTGGCACAGAGTCAAAATACACAATCCTGTTAAAAACTGTTGTGTCCTTCAAAATGCATTAAAATGTGTGGAGGACTTACTGCTGCAGCCCAGCTCGCTTTGTTCTGATGGACCCCGCAGGCGAACACCACCAACCAGACAAAGGTCATGATGAAGCAGAAGATGGACACGGCCATGACCCAGCCCTGAGGGTTGTGCGGCAACACATACGTGCTCGCAACCAGGATCCACACCAGACCACCGAAGATCTGCAGGAACAGCGGGAGGAGGCAGAACTGATCATCCTGTCGCCTTCTAACAATCATCATCACACTAATCATTGTTTTGATTATTGATTATTGTCTCGATTAATTAATCACTTGTTTAGTTTATGGGAAACCAGAAGATGGTGCAAAGTCAGAGTCACGTCATTCTGTGTCTATTTGTTGTATTATTGATCTCTTTTTAGTAATTTTGTTTATATTTTTGTCTTTTTTTTTGGATAATTTTGTATCTATTTGTGTTAATTTCTTGTCATTTTTTGATTATTGTGTTTCTCTTTTTGGGTCATTTTCTGTCTATTTATCCTAATTATTTGTCTTTTTATTTTTATTTTGTGTCTATTATTGTCTCTTGTTGTCATTTCTGTCTCTGTTTGACCATTGCCCTGTGGCTTAAAAACTAGAAAAATTAACAATGACTTTATACAGCGGACACTGTAAGGATTTGTTCTGAACCAGTCACTGATCTGAACACTCAGAGATTAATCTGATATCTTATTTGTTCATTTGACAGTTAAGGAACACACGTCACCTCATCCGTTAAAATAGTCAAAAGTAGCTTTGTAGCACTTTTTGTCTCTTTTCTCTTGTGAGTTGTTTCAGGATTTAAGTTTTTGTTGGCTGAGGTGTCTCCATTATTTTGTCCACCCTATATTTCCAGTTTGGTCTGCGGCACACAACAGGTCATAGCTGCCTTCACTCACGCTACACCTTTGATGATGAACAGGCTGCATTATTCATGTCCCACCCTCCTCCATCTGCTGCAGTTCCTGTCAGACTCCTCCTGCTCACGCGTTCTGAATAAGCTGATGTGAAAACACCTGAATGGTGATGACATCCACTGGGGTGTAACATTTCTTCACACTAGTAATCTATCTATTTTTTTTTATTGTCCCATTGTTTCATTCCAATCACTCCACTGTCAGCGTCATCGTTTGTTCTGTATCACTTTAGAGCGCTTCGACCTCTGACCTCGACATTTTTTATGCGGTATTGCTGACGCACAAACACAGTTGTCCTCTGAAAACATTCACACAAACTAGAAATCTGCTTCACTTTTTAGTACATTTCCTACATCGGCCGAGTCAGGCTATCGAGATCCAGTTCTGGCCCAAATTTTGCTGTACGATTTGTGTGGGCTGACTTGGGCTGAGAATCAACTCCTGTTACACAAACACCTGGTAGCTCTGCCAGCCAGTCAGACCAGACTTTGTACTCAGACCAGTTTTGCACGTGTCAAAACTGATGATCCTATTTTTTCATACATTAATACTGCCTTTTAAAAATAGCAACACTATTGCTAAAATGCTCTTAGACGAGTTTAAACTCAGACTTTTGGAGGCTAAAATTTAGATCAACCACACTTTTATATGTATCATTTAAATATATCTCTAAATCATAGATTATATTTTATAAAAGTTGTGTTTTTTGGAATCAGAATCCATTTGAACACAAATGTTTGTGTAATGAAGTTATCTTTGAGCCACAACTTTGTTCACACAGATTGACTAAATTTCACTTCCAAATGTGAAAACGTTTTGGTATCAAAAACACTTTCATATGTTATTTCACATCATTTTAATCACAGAAAACGATAAAATCTCTACATTTCTGCAGGTTCGATGAGTCTAAAACAGTCATATTAACCTGAAAAACGTTTCGTTGCTCTTTAAGATTTATTTAGGTGAAAACAAGATAAGCAACATGGTCCAAAAAAAAAATTCCCACTTATTGTCAGATCTGTATCTCTGGTCTCTTGTTTCAGGAAACAAAACTGCCTGTAAAACCAGAATCAGGCAGGTTTCCTCACTGGGATGAAAACTTCCTTCTCTTTTTAAAAATACAGAAATATCATTTAAATTTTTTATCTTTTTCTTTCTTTTTTTTACGAAGTAAAAATAAAGGAGAGATTAAACTGAACTTGTCAACATGTGAATTAACACAGGAATATATTTAACAAGTCACAGTTTTTTGTCTTTCGTGCACTAAAACAAAATTTTACAAATCTTTTACTGATTAAAATAAAATTATGCTGGATGTCTGTGTCCGTGCGTAAGAGCTGCGTAAAAGTGTCGTGCGCACAGGTGGATGAAAACAGAGAAAACACCTGCAGCTGCTGTTTCTTACCAGTTCCGGCAGATATAAGATGTCGGGGAGGGTCGTACATATTCCGGACCCGCTGGGGAGATGTCCCATGGTTGCGGTGTTGGTGGCCATCCTTCGTCTGATGCTGCTGCTGCTCCGAGTGAAGCGGTACAGAGACTGAAGCTGGACGCAGCGCGGCTGCGGTTTAAACCAGCGAGAGCCAACTGGAAAAACCAGTATTTCCATCAGACACGCCCGGCGGCCCGCACGCACGGTAGCTGCTCGGGGGGGGGGGGTTGCTGAGCTCCGCTGGGATTTCAGAGTGGTGGAGGGTCAGCGTGAGACTGAGTTAGTGATGTCTGACCAACATGACTCAGTTATGACCCTGACAACCTGCAGCAGCTCTGCTTCCATCAGCAACAGTAACAGTAATAATACTAATATTCTTTTTGCAGATTCGATGTTAATTAGAATATGCTTATAACAGATTTTACTCTTTTATTGGTGATAAAAAGTTTAAATACCAAATAGTAGCACTAATAGTGATTTATACACTGGTAACACTAACAGGAGAGTGTCATGTCCTTGAATGAATTCTTCCTACTGGAACTTAAATGAAGGACACTGGAAGAACGTAGGACTGATGAACAGGGCAGCAACAACTAGACATTAGAAGTTGAATTAAATGTGTTTTTGCAAACAGGTGGAAACAGTAGGAAAATGTGTTCTCAAAGAGGAAAAGATGATGGTGTAGTGGTTCGCACTGTCGCCTTACGTACGCCTTCGTATGTCCGGGTTCTCTCCAGGTACTCCTGCTCCCTCCCACTGTCCAAAGACATGTGTGTTAGGTTAACTGGTGACTCTTAAATACCCGTAGGCATGGATGTGAATGTTTGTCTCTATATGTTGGCTCTGTAATAGACTGGAGACCTGTCCAGGTTGTACCCCGCCTCCTGCCCAGTGACAGCTGGGACTGGATCCAGCACTCCGGCGAACCTTAAGAGGACAGGTGGTTAGGATAATGGATGGACCAGGATTAGTCATTTTGGATGAAAGCATCTGCCAAAGCTAAACTGAGCATTCTTCTCAACTGATTCTGAACTTAGACAAATACAAATGTCCCACTATTGTTAAAGATTGTTCTCTCCATAAAAGAATATAAAACATCTTGTGAAATCACTTCATACTAAGGTATTGTCTGTAGACAGTATGATGAGCTGTACTTTACCTTGTGAAATGTTTTCTCTAAACACCCGTGTGTAAAACGTTTCCTGTACACAGAAAAAAGAGTAAAACACCAGTTATTTTATGTGCATCATGATTTCAGGGAACATGTTTAAGAGGAGAACAGCTCCAAGCAGAAAGGTATTGATGAGAGTTTTGTACTGGTCCAGGAGTATTGCAAATTAAAATTTTATAAACAGATCTTGGGGGAGATGTTGGGGAGACTTCAGACTTCATCCGACCCTGGATACATCAAAACCTTATTACTTAGGAGAGAAGAAAACCATCAAACATATAAAATTGATGATGGAGGAACTGGGAGTCAAATATATGGAGGGACTGATCTGAACCCTACAAAGGGGATCATACCTTTTTTTCCTCACCTCCACTCTGTCTATTCTATGCTTGACTATGTTTTCATGTGTAAAAGATATTTATATAGGTTGGAGATCGACACTGTTGGGACCATGGACAGTGTCAGCTCTCCCTCCAGTTTCTATATTGATATTACTTTCTGAAAAAACGCTCCATCTGGAGACTAAACTCAGGGATTTTAAATCATATGAGGCAGCAAAAATGGGTGGATACAAAAAATTACCTTGCTGAAAATGATAACGAGGAAGTTCCCCCACCAATGCTGTGGGATGCATTTAAAACTGTTACTACAGGGAAAATCATAGCTCTAATAAAAAAAACGGAAGGAAAACAACTTGATCAACTACAAACAGATTTTAAAACATTAGAGAATGCATATTAAAATGATTAAAAATAGAAATAAATTGGAAAAGGAATGAATTAAATGAATGTACACTTATGTGACATTAAAAAAGCTGACTTTTCAAAAACAAAACATAAATATTATGAAGAGGGAGGAAAAGCTAAATTACTTGTTTTTGAATTAATTAAAAGCAACAAGCATAAAATACAATTATATTAATTAAATAAAACCCCTTTTAACAAATTCTATAAATGAACGTAGATATAACAACCATTTTGCCTGCTGTTCTTTTCTCTCTCCTCTTTCCACTCACCCCAACCTGTCGAGGCAGATGACCGCCCACCCTGAGCCTGGTTCTGCTGGAGGTTTTTTCCGTTAAAGGGAGTTTTTCCTCTCCACCGTTGGGAAAGAACTTTTGTTGGTGCAATCACACCCAGCAAGACAGAAAGAAATTGAACAGAACATATCTGGGGCAGTTCTAATTCAGGGGTGATTAGGAGATAAGGAGAAGCATTATTACTAAGAGTGATTGGTCGCACGAGAATAATAATCTGAGATGGTGCTCTCAGGACCTTGACCTTGTCACATAAATACCTCTGTGCTAGAAAGTAAAAAGGTATTTGAAAACAAAAATTGTCTAAAAGAAAAAGTCTAAAAATGGTGCTAAAAATGACACCATTGGTAAAAACTGATTTCACGTTTAAGGTAACACCTAAGGGGACCCAAACAAACAACAGACTTTTTAATGTATGCAATCATGGACTGTGACTTGGATCAGCTTCCAGACCCAATGTAAAGGAGTGAAAACAAGATTTTTGTCCCAGCCCGTCCAGCTGCCCCGCCCCTGCAAACTGCTTCTGCAGGATTGAGTTTCTACCCAGTGATGAAACCTGAACTGCAGAAGAGTTCCTCTCTGCTCTATTGTCCTGCTGATAGTGTTATTACGTAATGGGTCTCCTGCCAGGAAGACGCTGTGTTATCTAATCTTCAGGCCAGTGACGAGGAGAGCCCTGAATACTTCATGATTATATGGTACACGCTACCATCCACGATCAATACCTCTGTGTGATCACTCTGATTAAATGATTACAGTTGAGCTGTTTACTCTTATAGCTCCGCATTGATTTAACTGTAAAGGCATCAAGCTGCATCAAGGCAGCTTTGGGTGAGACCTGAAGCAATATTAGCTATAGTACTGAACAAAAATAGACAATCTAACGAACTGTTGGCGTCATTGAGTATGGCACTATGAGCAGGAGGAATGGTCAAAATGTGAAATAGTTTCAATGCTTTACCCATCAGGCACAAAATGTTTGTGTGTAAAACATGGAGAACTGCACTTGCATCTAAAAAGAGAGATGCCTGAAAAGAACATACTGTAACATGATGCTAGAAATTGCCTAACTCTAATGAGGCAGTTCACAGTGCGACAGAGATTAATAAACTGCACCATCCACCTGCTGTGCTGGAAGGTGTGGGTGAAACTAGAGACACTCCTGTTTCTAATCCTTTTCTTCATGACGGGTGTTTATTAGTTATTCCCGAGGGTCGTGCCATGTCATTAAAACCTAAACGAGGTTTATCCTCTGAGGAGCAGGTGTGGAATCAGCATATTTCATCACTCTCTCTCCAGTTGGTGACGTCGAGGTTGGAGGTATTAGGTTTAGTTGTAAATGACAAATTTCAAACAAACATCCACTTGGACTCAAGCATGAACTGATTAGGTCACATGTTCCCAAATTTGGGACTCAAGCCTTTCCTGCTTCTTTCCCTGCTCTACCCACTGCTGATCACCTGGATCTAGTGTGTTCAGTCACTCAAAAGCTGAAAGATACCAATTCTCTTTGTTGTCCCCAGCTCCACCCTCAGCTGAGATGGTATCTTCCAGCTTCTGATTGACTGAGATTCAGGTAATCAGCAGCGGGTGGGGCAAGAGTATCCGGAAAACAAGCAGGGCAGCGGGCCTTGAGGACTGGGTTTGGGAACTCCAGGATTAGAAGTTAGTGGTCTCGGTTTGATGAATGCGATATCTCAGGAATACCTTGAGGGGATTTCTTCAAACATCCACAAACATCAACCTGGACTCAAGGATGAGCTGATTAGAAAATGAGTCAGGACAGACATGGATGTGAACAGAAACTTGAGTGGTTGGTGGAGGTTTACAACTGAGAGGCCAGAAATTGTATTTTTTCAGTCTAAATTGATGCACAGGGGAAGATCTGATGGAAATTGGCATCTAAATAGCCAAAATATTCTCAAGATAGATCCTTAAGAAACATCTCAGACTTTTAACTTGTTTGGTATTAAACACATTATTGTAGATTAATTGTTAGTTTTTACCAAAGCAGATCACACTTAATCCACATTTTACAGAGTGGCCGCTTCTGTTTGTCCTACTAACAAGTATTGTGTGTGTATCAAAGCCTGACATATCTTATTCTTCTTGTACCACAAAGCTTTATTGTTGTCTATAAAGTGTCAAGTAGCCTGTTGGTAGAGTTTGGGACTCTTAATCTCAGACTTGTGGGTTGGACCCTCACTGTGGACACTTTACTTAAGTCAGAGGAACACGTGATCATAGCACATACTCTCCAATGTGGCCACAGCAACCCTGGTTCTAATCTGGCAGTTATCTGGGGAAGCAGTGGGTCAGTTGGTAGAGCAGTTGTCCATAAACCACAGGGTAAGTGGTTTAATTCCCAGTCCTCCTTGGAATCGCACATTCATATATGTGCAGCTGTCCAAACAATAATTTCCTCATGGGGATCTATGGGGAACTATCGACATTCCATGAGCGTAGATAACAAGTCAGATGGTCCCTGTTTTTTCAGCACGGATGACTCAGTGTCCATGATTTCAAATCAAGTCAGTCAGTCAATCTTAAATGAGCTTTGGTCCAGAGAAGGCAGCAGCACTTCAGCAATTTATCTGAACTCTTTGAATCTTTTAACCATGTAAAGAATCATAGATGATTAAATCCCCAAATTATTTGCAATTGGAAAAACATTACTCTTAAGGCACTGAACACTCTCAGTGTTGTGAACATCACCCCATCTTTACTTCTGAGACATTCTGACTCTCTAAGATGCTCTTTTCATCCCTAATCATGATACTCACCTGTTGCCAATTAACCTAATTAGTTGTGACATGTTAAACAGGTTTACTTTTAGCATTACATAACTTTTCCAGTCTTTTCCCCCCATGACCAAACTTGTTTTAAACATGTTGCTGGCATCAAATTCAAAAGTCTGTATTTTTCAATAAACAGTCAACTTTTACATTGTTTCAACATCTGATATGTTATGTTTTCATGATATTTTAAATTAAATATAGTCTAATTACACAGTTTTCTTATTGTTTTTAATCAGCATCCCAACCTTTTAATTGAAAAAGATTGAAAGATGAGCCTCGTCTACTTCACTGCTCATTAGCCACTGATTGTTTTCACCTGTGCTCACCTCTCCCTTTATAAGGACCTCCCCTGCCACTATCCTGTTGTCAGATTGTTGTGAGCCTTGAGCCTGCCAACTCTCCAGCCTTGTTTTCACCTGATCTTGGTCTTGGATTTTTTGAACCTGATTCCTGCTCTGACCACCCCCTTTGCCTGATCCCTTGAAAGACCGTAAGTTTGACTTTGTGTATGATCTCGGACTGCTGCTGGATTCCCCCCTCTGCTTGAACCCGGCCGGACCTGTGAGTAGTGATGGCCAGATGAAGCTTCATGAAGCTTTGAAGCTTTCCAGCCAATTGGTTCGCAAAATGGTTCATTTCTCGAGGCTTCATCTCTGGCTTCATGTGCTCACAGACCCCCTGCTAGTCAGACTGTAAGACGGGCAGGTGTGTTCCTAGTGTACCTATATACAGTATAATGCTCTTAAAGCTGTCTTGCCACAGTTTGACATGGGTATAATGAGTGCCAGGAACTAAATATTTTCATTTGTTTGTGTCAAGCTATTATGACATAGTTGTTTGTGTATACTTTCTAAACTTAATTGACTAAATCTACATAATAATAACGTGTGTATTTCTCTGAGGCTTAAACCAGACATTTTTGAAATTACAATGGTGGCAAGGGAAAGTGCAAATAAAAAAACGGGGTGAGGAGAGTGAGTGTGGTTTTGTAACTTGGGAAAACATGTATATTCATTTTATTGCGTTTCACTGTCCTATATATATAACCACTTTCTGGACCAGTCACGTGGTACGTCCCACTAGCGAGGCTTCATACGTCATCGAAGCAAGCTTCGATACACGCTTTGCAAGAAATTCCCTGGATTACTCGACACACGCTCCGAAGCCTCGGCACGACAAGTCCCATCACTAGTTACTAATAACATTAATGACGTGTAAGCTACGACAATGTGACAGCATGCGCAGTACCAGGCCTGAAATTGAAGCAGCTAAATATAAATTCAGCTATCATTTATTTGATTATCTACACTCTCTACTGTGAAATGTCGAATGTCTTAAGTGAAAAATGCTTTCAAAAAGAAAAGAAGAGAAAATTATCTTTGATTGTTTCCCCATTCGTTGTCCAGAGTGTAGAAATAGCCAAAGAACTCTTGTTTTGTTTTAAAGCAAGAAGTGTATGAACTATAAACAACCATGTGTTGAGCTGTAAAAATATGCCAATAATTTGAGGAGTGAAATTAAATACTAGTTTTGAGGGTCCAATTTGAGACAAAAACCTGGAGTTTGTGGGGACTTCTGAAATTTTTTTCAAGAAACGCGATGACATGCAGCAGGTCTGCGTAGCATTTAACTAAACTCACATCTGAACAACGTTCATCTTGAAATCCTTGACAACCAACAGCTCCAGAAAGAGAAGAAACTGAGGATGGAGGCAGACAGGAAACATGGAGATGTTAAAATCAGCTAGACTCTTTCCCAAAGACTGGAGGAAGCCTGAGTCACAGGCCTGTCGACCAAAAGCCACAAGCTCAATAGTAGTGATGACGAGATGAAGCTCCATGACGCACTGAAGCTTTCCATCCAATTGGTTCACTCGTGGGCCGAAGCTTCACGGTGCTTCATTTGCTCTACTGCGCTATCAAGTGGACGATAAATGTACCACAGGCGGAGTGATCATAATGATGCTGTGGCTTGATGTGTGAAGCTTTGGACTGAATAAATTAATGAGTGAATGATGTTTGTGATGCCAATACATAAATTATGAACTTATTAATATGGAGTCTTTATGATAAGATGGCAGGGTGAAATGGGAAAGTGGAAACAAATAGGGGACAGGGTCGTGATGTGAATGTGCTTGTGTTACTTAGTTTGTCACAAACCGTTTGTGACTGCTGATGTTATTACGGACGACATTTTCATTTCTTTTTGAAGTAATATCTTTTCCACAGTGCTGGGGTTTAGGTGTTTTGTGAGAAGAGGTCCATTGCTTTTTGCTGCCCCTTATATTTCGAATCACACACCAAACCCGCGAACCATTTTCTGAACCAGTCACGTGGTACGGCCGGCTCGCAAGGCTTCACACGTCACCACATACATCATCGACACAAGCCTCGATACACACTTCACAAAAATCTTCCTGCATCACTCGACACACGCTTCGAAGCCTCGACACAGAAGGGCACATCACTACTCAATAGGGCTTATCTTATCTCCTGTTTATCAAATCCATGTTAATATTTATTAACTTGGTAAAATGTCCTACATGCCAATTGAAACAAAAAGTAATGTATTCCTCTAATTACTTTTTGGTTAATTTAAAAATACTGCAAAATAACCATTTACCAGAGCCCCTACATGATGTTGTCTGATAGCTTGTTTTGTCTGACCAAAGTGATATAAAAGGGAAGCAGCAATACCTTACATATGAAAAACTGGCAGCAAATGTTGAAGTCATTCATCAAGCAAAAATGTGAAAAAATTAATTCAAAACTATTCAAGTTTTGTTGATCCTTCATGTTAAACAAATTCTAAATTTTTAACCTCCCAAAAGGATTTTTTTAGAGGACTCGATATTTCTAAAAACTGGCAGCTAATGCAAATGAGTGGTTGTTATCTTCACACAAAGAAACGGGAACAGACACAGCAGTGCTCCTCCCTGTCTGTCTGCCAGTCTGTGTCTCAAACAGACCACAGCAGTCTGTCCGTCGTTAAGTATCTCCTCCCTCCCACCGCTGCAAAAAGCTGAGCCCAGGAAGCAGCAGTTAAATTTTACAGCTGAAGGTGCGTTTAGAGTTGGAGTGTGCACACTAGTGGTGCCCCATCAGCCAAACTAAATCAATATACCAACTGTAAATGCAATTTTATGACTGATGGGTGTGTGTATGTGTAGGTTTGTACTCATAAAAACACCGTTCTCTTCATGGCCCAATATCAACAACCCAACTGCAAGCAAATGAGCTGGCATAAAGAATGGTAATTCCCCTTTATTTCCTCTGAGCATTGTAAAGGCTCCTTCATTATTGGAAAGACATGACATTTCTTCTGTAATCCCCGGATTCCAATGGGCAGTAAGCCTATAGCATAAAACTGACTCCAACAACATGTTCAACATGTTTTGCAAGGCCAACCGATCAGATTAGATTTGGAGTCCCATCTGACTTCAGTATGCCTCGTGGATTTAGGTTTTAATTTGTCCAGTGAAAGATATCTTCTGAGCCCAAATGCTGCCCAGAGCAACACTTTGTTATCTTACTGAGGGAACCTGATGATCAATTCCACTGGAACAGTAGGGATTTAAGAGCTGTCCTCAGGGGTGTTTCCTAGTAGTCTGGGATTTTAGATGTTAATTTTAAGTTTCACCCTTACTTCTACTACATTAAAACTACCACTACACAAATGTTCCAACTTTTTAAGAAATGGAGATGTAAGATGATGAGAGTACATTATGTGATTTGGCAGCATGAGACAAGATGGATATACAGGTCTCCACGCTGTATGCACTTACCTTTTTATATTTAGTACATTTCCTACAGACAAAAGTGTGTGTTCTCTACTTTGTAAACACATTTAAAAAATTCTTATCATCTGAATGATTTCCACTTTACTGCAAGTCTTAGTACGTAAAGTAAGTTTAGTACATTTAAGTGCTGTCTACAGCCACGCAGAGCACAGTTGTTAATTGAAGATTGCAATTTCTGAGGTTACTTGTCAAAATGAACTGTGTACAAAGTGCTGCTACTGTAACTGGCACTAGAAAAGTCTCCTCAGCAGCAACCACTGAAATTGCTGCAGGTAGAAGCAGATATATTGTGAGCTTTATTCCACACACTCTTCTTCCTTGTCAAAAATTCAACCACTGCTGGCAGATTCAGATAAGTTTTGTTTCTTAGCTGTAGCCTCAAGCAGAGAGCCCTCATCTGCTTGCAGTGGTGGAAAATGTACTCAGATCATTGACTTAATTACAAATAGCAATACATCAGTGTAAACATACATCCATTATGAGTAAAAATCCTGCATTTAAATATTACTTCAATAAAAGTAGGACACAGCTATAAAACCACAAGGCATTGCACAATGAACCATCAACCTGAGTGTGTAATTAGCCTGCACGAATGCTGTCAGATAATGCGTGTGTAAGACAATAAGCTCATGAATAGCTGATGAACATGAACTGACTACAAAAAACATTTTGTCATCTGAGGGTAAAAGCTTATGTTTAGAGCATTTCTACCATTAAGAATGATCCAATTACACAGATGTGTTTTGGAAAGGGGAGAGATTTAAAGCATAATGATGGTTTTATACTATACAATCAGCTCCTGCAGGAGCTGAAGAATGAACTTCAGAAAGCTGAAACCATCAACACCCATGAAATAAGTTGGGAGAAAATGACCTGCCTGTTCATAGTGGAGAGATTTCCAACAACCAGTGAAAGGAGGTGAAAAGCAAGCACTCAGCTAGCTTTCTTTGGCAAAACGGGAACTGGAGGATTTCAATAAAGCTGTGAAGTTCAGTAATGGGCACAAGGTCTCTGGGAAGTGGCCACTTGAGTTCGAACACATGCAAAACATTGTGTCATACAGTATATAGATTTTTATAAAAAGGGAAGTCCATATATCTGGAAATACAGTTTACACCCGTGTGTGCTTTCACCATTTCAACGCTTTAGACAAGCTGCAACCTTCTGAGCAATTTAGTAAAGTAAAGTAATGGATTGTTTTGTCTTTTCAGTACTCCTTTGGCACAGACCCGGTGACTTCTTTGCTGGATCCTCTACAAGAGGAACTGTTGAAGACGACACATACTTACTGTGGTAAATCTCGTACACTTTTCACAAAGAGACTGGCGCACAGCTTGGTAAATATCAACAGGCGGGCTCCACGTGGACGGTGATCAATCAATGACAAAATGAGAGGACCATACGTTAGGCTAACTTTTAAAACATTGGCCACTAAGATGAGGAACGCTACACGTTGTGGCTAACCATTCATACTTGCTGTTATTGAGCAAGGAGGTGAACTCGCTTCTAATTTTGAAAACAAGGTGCAGGGTGTTTTGGCTATTATGCAAAAATGTAACCATCTAAGCTTGGTGAAAAATGAGCAGTTGCTTAATGCTCACTTGCTAGGTGACCATCCAAATGTTGCTATATTTTAACCAAAATTTGCAATGTTTCCATCCAGTCAGGGGCCTTTTGTCACATTTTGGTTTTAGCAACATACCAACTTCAAAAAAGTGTAATTTTTTTTTTGTTTGTTTTCTGATATGAGATTTTTGTCTTTTTGAAAATTCTGTGAATTTCCCACTCAGGTTTTTTCATGTGCAAATTGAAAATGCTTATAAAACACATGCACGAAAATCTACCTGATAAGAATGTAGCCATTGTCTGAGATGGCAACTAGTAATTGTTCACTGCTGTTAATGTGCCAGATGAAGCAAAAAAAGCAAAAAGCATGTCTACATGAATATTTCTCCAAGCTGTGGTGGGTTTTTTTTTTTTTTTTTAACCAACCAGCATCTAGTCTCTTTTATTTAAAATTGCCCTTTCATCGCCTTTGGTTACTGACTGAATGTGTGATACATCTGTAAAGGTTTGGAAGAGTAGCTCTTGATTTTCCATATTGGAGATTTGTTGAACCATGTAAAACACTCTTATTAAGAGATTTTAAAAAACACAGCAGAACAACATTTTTTCTGCTTGGTCCATTTTTGTGATATATGCACTGGACCACCTCCTGAAACCACTCCGAACATGTAAAAATGACAGTGCACAGTGATGAAATTACTCCAGTGATTTTTCTTCATTTATTTCAGTGGCATGTG
Organism: Sandelia bainsii; assembly: GCA_032362345.1. Classification (NCBI taxonomy): domain Eukaryota; kingdom Metazoa; phylum Chordata; class Actinopteri; order Anabantiformes; family Anabantidae; genus Sandelia; species Sandelia bainsii. The sequence goes on along the minus strand of JAUMHL010000016.1, from coordinate 7,785,167 downwards.
TTCATATTAAACCTCTGTCAGTGATTTACACTGTACGCCAAAAGGTCATATCCTGTGATCACATTATGTGTTGCAATGTCAGTTTTGTTGGGTTCATGTTTCATAAACATGACGAAATAATTATCTGTGAAGATTCTCAGTCATCCAGGTCATGGTTATCTAAAAAAAAACGGTTTTTTTTTAATGGCAACTGGACTT
>JAUMHL010000016.1:7768351-7784869 GCA_032362345.1 Sandelia bainsii | reverse complement strand
CTCTGGAATGGAGGGTGAAACGTAGTCAAGGAACTAAAACAAGTCCAGTTGCCATTAAAAAAAAAACCGTTTTTTTTATGACGAAATAATGTTACCTAATCTTTTAGGTTAGTTTACGATACACAGAGAAATATAATAGCAGAATATATTAGCATACAAAATTTTGAAAAAACTCTGTTCAACATGTGAATAAGCTACAAATTTTCTCCTGATGCCAAAGTATTTGATTTATATGTAAATATAGGTTTTGCACCGCTGAATGTATTTGAGTGGAAATTTAAATAACTGTCAGTGTTTACAGTTTGTTGGTATGGTTGCAATGTAAGAACATAGTTTGATATTACTGTTTCCTTTTTTATATCATAGGGATGAAAAATAAAATTGATGTTTCTTTTTTTATGTTAAACATTATATTGTTTTGTAGGATTTGTACAGCAGTGTGCTAAATGTAACCAGAAGAGGTTAGCATTGAAAAAAATGTTTTTAAGAGATACTAAATTTGAATTTGTTTTGACAAAGACAAATATTAATTTATCATACAGGAAGACTCATAAAGTTTAAGTAATTCACACAATTACAAACTTTTATTTGTTTAGAAGTTTTTTGTTGGGTGATTCTAAAAAGGATTTAACATGAAGAAGAAGATGGATGCCTTATTTCTATCACCTCCCTGGGCAGATCAATGGACTTGCCAATAATCTTTGAATTGGCCACCTGAGGTGCAGCACCATCTTTGCCTCAGTTGTAAGGTGCTCAAAGTGTAAGTGATGGACCAATAACGCTGCCCTAAAGGTGCCTGTCTGTGACACAGTATAGCCCTGACTATAGGGGATGAGTTTATGCTTATTCCCATTAGGTGTTAATACAACCATCCATTTATGGCTCTGGAGCTAGTTTGATTCATTGCACCAGAAATATCCTTCATTCATCATTATATATCCATATGAGAGCTTATCAATTACCTTTATTGACCTGTGTGCTTAAATGCAACATGTAACACACCACGTCCCCGGGGAGAGAGAGAGACAATGGTTTGAACTAAGCACCGTGTTGAAAAATTCAATATTGTCCATCTTCCAAGGTTTCATTTTCCTGCAACTACATGTTTTATGTTGTTATAAATAACTCTGGTTTTATTTCTTTTTTGCCAGCGCCACTAGAAGAGAAACTATTAAAATAAAGTGACCTCCAGCATTTAGAGTTGGTCAGAGTGGAAGATGAATGAAGATGAAAAATGGGGACATCACAGAACAATTAAATGTACTCTGTTTTTGTGAGTGTCTGTGTTTTAGGTGGACAAAAAGAGAAATTATTTTTAAAAAAGAACTCCAAATAACGGTTGGCCATTTATCTGTACTGTCACAGGACAAAATGTTGAAGAGGAGAGTCGAGTGCATAGTGGGAGGACAAAGGAAAGACCGATGAAGTGTGAGTGATGAAAGGAAAGAACAAGGCTGTCATAGTCAGTATCGAAATTAGGGCATTTTGTTGCTCCAGAGCCGCACGTTGCTTTCCTGAAAACAGTTGGACCTCAAAATAGTCATTAAATTAGAATAGAGAATTTTAGACAAACGCATTCAGGCGTACTATTTAGTAGGATTACAGTGTAGCAGTGATTAAATAGTGAATTATGAACTGTATTTATTTATCAAGACGTGTAAACAACTAACAATACAAAAAGTCTGAAATAGATAAATGCAATGAAACAGCCACTGAGCTACAGCGAAGCTTTAAAAGAAGCCTAAAGAGATGGATAAGTGCAGCATGAGTGCCTTTATCATATTTACATCACCACTGGTCTAAGGGGAACATTTGCTGTGACTCATCATCCAATACTTACATTTACACTAATTCTAAATGCAGAGGCACCAAGTTTGTAAAAAGCTTAAAAAACAACAAATATCAAACACAAAATGACAGTGTCAGAAGTGATGCAGCAGAACCTGATTAACTTTTTTAATTCTGCACATTTGTCTTCTTTGTGAAATCATGTGCCTGTATTTCAGTTCGACGTCTGAGAGTACAGTCAGGACTTTGTGTGCATTATGCTCGTGGCATCTGATTACCTTGAGCTGCTAACTATGAGAAGCGAGTTACCCTTTAAACTGCATAAAATGATTCTCTATGGCCACTAGGGGGCAACATAACAAGCTGTGAACACAACATTTACAGGTTCTATAAATGGCAAAACATGTCAGCAAACATTTGCATTTTTAGACAAGGGATAAGGATGATAACTTAGCCTTTGTGCCTAGGCAGATAGTGTATAGTGGGTGTATTAAGAAGAACTGGATACTACCATTTATATAAAAATATTGATTAATGCTGCTTTAAGAATTGGGTTTAGCACCAGATGTTCTACTGATCTGCAGGTTATCAAACCTACAGGACAAATGAGGTTGTTACTAATGGCTTATTGCTGGTCTATGGGACTCTGAGCACTTCACTTCACTTCATTCCACTTATTCTTAAGACTTTTCATAAAGAAGGACAAGACAGCATCTGTCTAACTTTGACAGCTTGAATCTAATGCATACATGGACAAATAATGCACAGATGTTCAAACACTAATAGCCAGCAGAGGTACTACGTGGAGAAGGACCACACACATACACACACACACACAGACACACAGCCTGCATACAATTTCTGCTCCGCATACTTTAGCATGTACGTCACATCATACTCCAAGGTTCCACAGCAGGGGGTCATTTACATGTTGTAGCTGAGTCTATATATCACTACTGTAGGAGATGAGAGAGAGCGAGAGAGAGGCATGCAGGCCTGGATGTTTCCCACAGCATGTCATGTTCTGGGCTCCTTATTTACATGTGTGCGACTCCAGGGCCCATTTGATGCCCAGTGAGATGGAATATGACATCTAGGCTCACGCGGAGACAGAATTTGCTTCGGTAATTCACTTGGTACATCATATAACGAGAGAGAGTGATAGGTATTTTTAGCAGATTGGTTTATTTACTTCACAGCTTATTTTCTGTGTGTGTGTGTTTGTCAGATTCGATACGGCAAATGCCACAAAGCCATGCCAATGCCATGAAACCAAGCCAAAGTGAAGTCTGTCCAGTTCTCTTCAAAATCTCACTGCTTTCAAGGGAGCCAGCACTCAGGAATCTATCACCATTATCATGCTGTCTGCCATATGTGAGCCTTGTCCTTGTTTTTGTCCATCTTTTCATTTCACCCTTCCATCCATTGTCTTAGCTCCCGTTGAATATTCCAAATATATTTCTTTTCATATGATCTACTTTTGAGTTCCATGTTAGTGTCTAACCCAGTTTCTTATGCCTGATTTGCAGGCACGCAAACTTCCAAAGACAAACCACGCTGCGAATACAAAAATACCCAATGTGCTCATCAAACATGCTCATATTTTTTGTTGTTCAAGAAATGGCAACAGAATGTTTTCAAAGACCGATTGTGTTGCTGAAGCTCTCACCTCCAAACATTTCAAGTACGCCACTGTGAGTCTGTGCGTACTTAAAAATGCTAGCCTTGGGTATATGATCTACTTTGCTTTGTACTAGACCGCAGGCACACATAAGAGCCCAAACAAGGCTGCTACAGTAAGAAAAATGCATCCAAGGACAATGAGACAGTATCGTCTTTTCATGTATGTGAGGTTGTTGAGCTGCTGCTCGCTACAAAATGGGGTGTTCTGTGCGGTTTTGAAGTGATTTGAGCACCTGGATTTGCTAAATATAAAAGCATGCAACAGTGTCAAAAGTGCACAGATTCACGTTCTTCACAGAGTATTTGTCACTTCTGTCCTAAAGGAAATGTTTTGATATTCTGGAAATGTGCTCATATGCTTTCTTGCTGGGAGTTAGATGAAGAGATACAACTTTCATGTACAGGGCAAGTATGGCACTGTACCTCTAGTAGCTAGATAACATATCATAGTAAGTTTTTGCACTTTGCTTTTGTTCAAATTATAAATCATTAATTAGTGAGGTTGGTGCTGCTGGGTAGGTTTTTGGCTAGACTAGATGTTTCTAGCTATGTCTGTCTGGTAAATATAAGCTTCCACACAGCATTTATCAGTTAACATGAAGACTGAACATAATTGTCATACTTTAGTTATTGTATGAATTAGATAAATGCTATATGCTAGATGATATATATTTAGAAGTGCTAGGCATATTTTGTTACCTTTAAGAGCTAGGGTACCCGTTTCCCATTTCTAGTATTTATGCTTACGGTTGCTACATTTTTATCATCATATCAATCTTATTAACTATCTCTAGGCTACAAAGCAAACATGTGCATTGCCAACAACATACACCATTCTTTTAAGATGGCTTATTTGTGTTTGAGCCTTTGCACAGCATTAGCAAAGGTTTATTTGCAAAACACTACTAGTACTTTTTCGACACAGAACATTATCTGAATAGCAGCCCAAACCTGCATATGTATACGCACATGTGCACAATAGGAAATACACAAACATTACACTCAGACACACATCCCATCTGTGCTTCACTGTCTCTAAAGCCCATATAAAACCTAAAGCCGAAGAAGAGGGGGCACTCAGACAGAGGCACTGACATCAGAAATGAGCGTGACCCCACTGCTTTTATAGCCCAACATACTCTGACCCTCCTCTTTTCCCTGCCGCGTCCTCATCGCACAACAATAGATTTCCCATTACTGCTCCCTCCTTCACCCCATCCCTCAATTACAGCTGAACAATATTTATCCCCAGAGTGATCTGATTCTGGAAATACCTTAGTGTGTGTGTGTGTGATCATACACGTCGTCTAAATATGTGTGCATGGGTGCAAAATTTGAAGCATATATGTGAATATAAATATGTGACTGAGTGTACAGATGTGTGGCATGAAGTGTATAGCTTTATTGAATTCCAAAAGCCCGGAGCCTATCTTTTCCTTTCTCCTCTTTTTACACCACTCTCCACAGACGCTCTCTCCTTCCTCTGTGAGCTTTTCCATCCATCCATTATCCAAACCGCTTGTCCTCTTAAGAGTCGCGGGAGTGCTGGAGCCTATCCGAGCTGTCACTGGGCGAGAGGCAGGGTACATCCCGGACAGGTTGCCAGTCTATCACAGGGCTGACACATACAGACAACCATTCACACCGACAGGCAATTTAGAGTCATCAATTAACCCAACATGCATGTCTTTGGACGGTGGGAGGAAGCCGGAGTACTCGGAGAGAACTCCACACATGAGTGGATTCGAACCCAGGTCCTTCTTGCTGTGAGGCGACGGTCCTAACAACTGCACCGCTGTGAGCTTTTCAATTAGGTATTTACAGTGGCAGTGAATAGAGCCTGTCTGGACACTAGTGCTCTATTGTAGAAGCACCTGTCCTCCCATGGACAGCAATTACCTGCCAGGCTGGAGGGGAGTTACAGGCTATTGTCTGTGCGCATATATTTGTGTGTGTGAATCAGTGATTGTGTCTGTATCTGTGTGCTCACCCTGTGTGGGTACTGTAAGCGCATCTGTGTGCAAGAAGATGATGGATGGAGTTTTAGAAAGTAGATTTTTATTTGACTTTTACTATTATATTACAATCCTACATTTCACTGTGAATATGTGGATATTTAATCTGAGTGAGATGCTGGTGGTGTGTGAGCCACGTGCAGTGGTAGCAAAGCATCAATGCCTTGAGGGCGAAGCAGCTGAGTTACTGCTGCCACCTACAAGCAGCATCTTCACCACATTGTTAAACGCTTTAACACAAGTCCTGCTGTGGAGCAAACCAGAGTGGGGTTTCTCACAATGTGAACAGAACAAATGGAAAACAGTGAGAGTAGTATGTAATATAACAGTAAGATATTAAATTATGCAGCTTAAATCTTGTGACTGGTGTGGAATGTGTCACTTTTACAGTATTGGTTTTCTTACACAGATTCTTTTTTTGATATTTTAACTTAAGCAGTTTAATGTTATTGTAAAACGTACGACAGATATAAATCGCAATAATTTGATATAGTTGGTCGACTGAGTGCAAGCATCAGCACCACAGCACCCTGAAAAATAAGCGGCATATTGAATATTTTTGTACTCCTGTATTTAGGAAATAAATAATTATACAGTGTTTACAGGTCACATTAAAAAGGCTCACTTAAATATGAACATTGTTTGGCATATTTCACACCAACTACTTGATTATTCAGACAACTGATGCATACTGTATTTGTCCAAATCACACCCTGTTGGACTTTCTGCTGGTGTCTTGCTCTGGCAGCTCCCTGGTATGTTAATTTACACCTGGGTCCATTTTGTAGTGAGTACCTATTGATCTGCTTGGACACACATGTAAGGCTTTAAAGCCCCGTTAAGACAAATCAAAATGTCTGCTGCAAATTGATGGGAGCATCGTGTGTGTCTGTGTACGCACCTGTGTCTGCACAATTCTCAAACCTCTCAAGGTGGCAAAACACTTCAGTAACACCCTGTCACTTCTGTTCCCATGACAATAAATATCGACTCTGTTAATTAAAGCCCCTTTAATTTCTCTCTATGTCCTCTGTATGTTATGTATGATGGACTGATTAAAATCTGAATGTTGCTATTAAGGCTTGCAACATTCACACAAATGCACATAAACATAAATATCATGATTTAGTGATGTGGATTACTAACTGAAAGACTCTAAATGCTTCATTGTGTCTGTTTACAGCTTATTTCCCCCGGTAAAAGCACTGATGCATGAAGATGATTTGCTGTCATGTACTGTGTTGACTACTAGCTCCTAAATAATGAGAATGAGTGAAATGAAGAGCAACTAATGGTTTGGCATCTTGGCAAAGTTCCAAGTCTTCGTAATCCACGAGTGCTCAGAGTTTATCAGTGATGTTTATCGGATATTTGCGCTCTTGATGTTCCAGGCAGAGGATGTAGGCAGGATATGAGGCTGATGGTTGTCGTCAATCACTGATAGCATCACATGAGACTAATGAGGTTTCCTAACGAAGAAACACAGAGAATAGATGTAATTGGTAAAACACACAATTGCCCACTTCAAAGACAGATTTATAGTGGGGACACAGGAAGGGACAAGGTGAAGTAAAATAAAAGGTCAGTACCAAAATAGTGCAACTTAGTGAAGTGTTTAGAAAGACAAAGACTACAACTAATAGTTGTAGTGAATCCTTGAGAGACAAACTAAACCCTATGAGACCAAACAAAATTAGAACTTTTGTGATTTACATAAAAAAATGTAATTAAGTACATGCACATAACATTAAACTTACATACACAGTAAACAGAGACATAAATCAGAAGATATTTTGATCTAAAAGATACTAATTTGTTATTTATTTCATTAATTCTTCAATTGTCCAACTGTCGAACATGTATTATTTCCATTTACCCACACTCCTGTTGCTTTTTAAGTTTTTTTTTTCTGTGATGGACAACTAACTTGTTCCCAAACAATCTCACAATATAAACCAGAACATATGTCCTTAGTTTGTCAGAATCAAAGATGGTGCCATTTCCAAATGGTCTTTAGTCAAGATAGTAGAAGTACTGAGGTAATGGGTCCAAAGCTCTCTAACAGAGGAAAACTGGTGCAGACATCCACAGCCTCTTCAGGATACAGTGTAATAGCTTTGGGGAGCACCATCATCAAGAACTGGTTTACTACTAAGACCAACTACTTCAATTATTATACCTGTTAAACATCAGCATGTTAACAACAACAACACAGAAGCTCTAATTAGCTCAAAATGAAACACACCATGATACTGCTTTCTCTGCCTACTTAGCAGAAATTAGCTAGACATCTCAACTCATATTTGATGGAGTATATTTATGCAACTGCCCCTGAGTGTAAGAAGTGTCATCTATTTTTATGCCTCCATGCCAGGCCTCCATTTCGAGCTGTCCATCCATCTATCCCATTCTCATGAACATGGTATCTCACAAATGCCTTGAAGGAATTTCTTCAAAATTGACACAAATGTCTACTTGGAATCATGGATGAACTGACTAGATTTTGGTGGCTAAAGGTCAAAATCAGTGTCACGTCTATCCCATGCTCATCAATGCAGTATCTCAGGAACGCCTGGAGGGAATTTCATTACATCAGGCACAAAGTCCATTTAGGTATGAAACGATTAGAATATGAGTCTGGGCAGAAATGCATGAAAACTGCATCATGACTGGTTGGCAGGGGCAACAACTGTGAGGCAGTAATTCTACACATTTACACATTTGAATCATGCAAAAAGATAAATTAACCATTCACACAGGTACAAAGCATTTGAACTAAACTTTTTTTTCAGTTTGAACAGCCTCAGACAGCATGACTGTAGACTCCCACTCTTCATTCATAACTCACACTTAATTAATATTGCTATGAAATGTCTGTAATTCAAATGTTTTTGCTTTTCAAAATGTATGTAAGCCTGTGGTTTACCTGTTTAATAAACAAAGCAGTTAAGGAAACCTGCACTTTTTCGTAGTCTTTAATCTGCGCCTCTCAACACATAAAGAAGTCTCTTTTTTTGCAGTCACAAACAGGCAGCAGTAAGGAAGACAGACCCTGCCTGTGGATTCTCCTGCTGAGGTGAACATATTAAGGGCAGGTCAGCTGCTCAGACAGGCCTCACCTTGATCTGGAAGTCCCGTCACTCAGATCACCACCACTGTGGGGAAGGAACAAAGGTACAGATGTGGAGACACACTGAGAGAAAGACAGGGGTAGCAAAGAAAAATAAAAAGACAATGACACGTGCGGGTTTTGAAACTGAAGCATCTCAACTGAAGAACAATTTTGAAGATGCCTCGGGCGTAACACAACAGTCACAATCTAGTCAAGGTCACGATTTCCAAATCCTTCTATGTTGCTGTGATGGTGAAATATAAGTGAAACTAAAGACCTGAATACTGTGTCCAGAGGAATGATTCCACTTTGTAAGGACTCGTTCATTAAGAAGTTAATGACACGAATTGTGAAATTAATTTAACGTCTAACAGAACGTTCCCTATACAGCAAGTGTGTGTGTGTGTGTGTGTGTTACCAGAATGGACTGTACTCAGCCATCAGCCTAACGCTTTTCAAAGTCAAGATGAATGGACCCCTACTTTCTTCACTGAACTCCTTTTCCTATACAGATCATATATACTGTATGGGCTGTTGCCTTTTTCATAGCAGGATTCAATTTATGGTTTAATTAACATTTTGGTGACAAAAAGGCACTGTCATGACTTCAGTAGCTGGCTTGAGTTGTATTTATGGATACTGTAAATTGAAAATAAAAAGGCACAGACACATACATGAACTCTCACACAACAGCTGGTGGAAGACTTACTTAGTGTCATTGTGCTAAAAAATACCCCCATTTCTTTGTTCAGAGGGGAGTAATAAAAATAGATGGCAACTAAAATGATCCATGTATGCAGTACAATGACAATTTCTAATCATAATTTACCCTGAGCTCATCACAGTAATGTTGTGTTTGCAAGTGTTTGATTCAGTGCTATCATAAAAAGACACACTCTTTCTGGAAGTGAACAGTATTTCAGTTGTCAGGCCAACAACAGGCGTAGTGTCAGCGTTATATTGGCCAGTGGTGATTAAGGCCTTAAATTTCGATCACTGGTGATTCAGGCTCTCAATATTGGTCAACAGTGATTAAGCTGTCACTGCAGGGCAAGGTCATTTCTGCTTCTTGCTAATGATGCAGATTAGTTTTCATTTGCTGATGTGTTTTTAATGTGGAATGGTAATTGTACAGGACAACTAAAATAACAAACTTTCGCCAATTTGTTAGTTAAAATCTATTAAATACACCAAATATACAGAATGTCTTTGATATATTTTGTTTCCTACATTTCTGTTGTTACTGGAAGAAAATTGGTGAGAGGAATGTGTTGTCTCAGTGGCTAGAGTTTGTAACACATATAGTGCTGAATCCAAATGTGGAACAGGACCTTTGCTGAATGTCATCCCTGTGCAGTTTGTCCTACCTTTGTTCACTTCGATGATCCAAAGAAGGTGAAATGCCAAGAATGTACGACAGAAATCAATAACACACACTGACTTTTATCTGGAATTCCCTCAATATTTCACAAGAAGAAGTGCGTGGCTCTAGGGATAACAGCGTGTTGGAACCATACACACGTGTTGATTTGTTTCACTTTGCTGAAGAGACTGCCATTCATTCACACACACATATATATATATATATATATATATATATATACATATATATGTACACACACGTGTGAACACGCAAGTGTTCACATACAAGAAAACTTACTTAAAAAAAAAAAATACAACTATAAACACATCACCTATTAAAATAGTGTGTCTGTACCACACAGATTATACTTGTATTTTAAAGTAAAACACACATTTTATTGTTATTATTATCTTTGAAACATAAATTGATAGACCACCACCATTTAGTAACTATTCTCACGCTGTTGATCATACATCATACATCATACAATGTTCTTCGGCGGTAAAGTAATTTTTTCACAAATGTTAAAATTTCCATGTAGAGCAACTTAAAATTCTGCTTCATATTTAGTGTGTATTAGGTGTTTGCTAACTAGTAAAGTCTTTGTACCTAATGTAGAACACATTATGTGGACAGTGGACAGTGAAGTTTTCTATCAAGTCTACCAGCAAGGCGTTATGCCTGACACTGTTACACACACTACGTACCAAAGATGACAGAGAACTACTGGTAGGTTTTAATTGGGTTGGATTAAGAGGACATACAATTTGATCAGTTTTCACAGCTACAAAAGTTTCTTTATTCAAGGATTTCCTACTTTGTTTTCCTGGTCTGTTGTTTGGCGTGTGCATTGTGTGACAATAATCAAATACCACACTCACACAATTTACTTTTAATTGTATGTGCTGGCATGTCTTTCATTGTGTTCTACATGCTCAAAACACTGTACAGTATGCATCAGACACACATGCTTCAAGCTCATTGAAGACAGATATTGATTGTTTAGATTTACAGCTCTGCAGAGGAATAATTACATCTTCTAACTGTGCCAAGTCTAATCTCTCAAGGGAGCAACACTGCTCCCAAACAAAGACAGATTAATAATGAAATTATGAGATATGGACCATCAGAGGATGATGCACTGGAAAGGGAAGCTATGATTTAAAGATCTGGACAAGCTAGGACTTAATCACTTTATCTGATTGCTATTTGAAGCCATGAATCTCAATTAGCAAGCATTAGGATCTTTTTGGCAGCTATGCAGAGTCCATTTTCTGTGATTGGACAGTGCTTTCATGCCAGCCAGATTTTATTTACTGCGCAGATGAAAATATTTTGACAATCACCAGAGAAAATATGACATATGAACCATAAGTTGTGCATTTCCTCAAAAGTATAGAATTACTTATTTAAGAAAAATGCTTAGTAGTTTATTCTCTTCTTATTCAAAATCTGCTGGCTGGGGGCAGAATTTGCACTTAATAAGCAAATCTTTCACCTTCACTGTTGAAATCAGGTGTTTTTTCTAAGCTACTGCTGTTCCTGCCTCTTATTTTATAATTAATGATTTCCTATCTTTGCTGCATTGTTATATCTTTTTGTTTGTCCATGCTGGCCATTGTGCACTGTATCCTCATCTTTGTCTGCTTTAATTATGGCTGAAAAGGAGACAATGGGCCTTTTAATTGATAGGCCTTTCTCAAAGCTTCCAGATTCTCTATCATTCCTCTCCACGCTTTCTCAAAATGGCTGCTTTTGTACCTGCTTCCACCATACCTCAATTATAAACAAATCATACGGTCATCCTGGCTACGTGCAGATAAGCAGCTAGACTAATTTAGTTAGCTTTGTTATCTCATCAGTCGGAAGGTAAAACGAAAGATGCTGGTAAATCATCTAATTGGCCACTTTGATGTATTGTCCCTTTGTACGGGTACAATTGGAAAAAAGATTAGCTTGCTTACTTTGTTGCTGAAATCCAGCATTAAAAATAAGCTTTTGTTTTTTTTCTAAATTTTTGTAATCTTTTTTTAAAATCATTCACATTTTGAGCTTGCATTTTTGCTTTCTATGTGCAGAAAAATTAGGCTAGAGATGCCTCTTTAGCATCACCTGGGGTAATTTTGAAGGAATGCTAATGTAGGATTAAAATATTCACACCCTACTCCTCTCTCTCAGAGTTGGTTTTTGTATCCTACAGTGAGCTGTGAGCTGCCTCTTTGTGGAAGTGTGTGTCTGATATTGGCAGAGGCTCTCGGGGAGATGGATGACATGGGGGAATCACTCAGATGAGTATCCCACTTGACAGTTGCTCGCTGCCATCCGATGCCTCTCACCTGCGGCACAGGCACTGACGTCCTTCAAAACCATCTGTCTGTCTTTCACTGCTAATTGATTTGTCCTTGGAAGGAGGTGTCTGAGAATGCTTTGGGGAAAATATGTATTCTGACAGATCCTCTGCATAAGAGTGTGTACCATACATTAAAAGGGGCGGGCCATGACTAGAGGACGCGTTCAGTGCCTTGAGGTGAATTAGTTATCTTTCTGATACGTTGTTTAAGCAAAGCGGCAGGGAGCTTAATGGCGAGGCGTCTCCACAGTTTTAAAGCAGCAATCTGGTTTGTTTTTCTCATGCTTCAAAGTACAGTAAACTCCACAGTACTTCTCTGTTGCCCTCTGGTAGCTCCTTAACTAATCCAGCACTTTCCACAGTCTTTAGGGATTCATGCCAAAATGCAAGAAAGCACTATCACCGCAGGAGGTGGCCTCCCCGCCTTTCTGATACAGCCCAATAGAGCTTCGAATATGGTTTCCCATCATCAGTAGTCAAATTTCTGAAGCGCTGAAATCAATAAAGTATTTCTTCTTTCTTTTCACACAGTAGAATCATGTTTTTTTTCCAGCAAGACCACGAAGGCAATAATTAATGCAGGAAATGAGTTATTCAAAAAGAAAAAGCCTGCAAGCCACATGCCGAATACTGTAGCTTTTAGTTAGAGTTTAGTGCTCATAGGGGATTTCACCAGATCTGACATTTCTGCATAATTGCACACTAAACCTCTTGTCCCTGCTCCAAAGAACACATCACCACCCTAACTCTAGATTATCTATAAAAATAGAGGTTGTCATCCGCATGATGTACACTGTATAAGCAACGTTTCAGGCTAAGTTGGACGCTGAAAATGACTGTTATATTCAAAGATCTTCTCTTGTGGAATTGAAATGAGAGAAAATGCACAGAAATATTTTGTTATTCTCAGGATAAACCAAACTATGATACATAATTGTCAAAACAAATCTGAAATATAAAATACTGGGATTCATCACATGCTCCAGTCAGTGTAGTGGAATATATTTTTAAAGAGCATCAAGTGAGAGTATTTGGGGTTACTCATAAAGGACCTTTTCCTCAAATATCAAATATGTCACGATGAAACCCATAAAAGCAGCCCCTGCTGTAGCATTCTACCCTTCTAATTACTGTGCAGGCTCTCCCCTCTCTCTTCCCCTCAATGTGAAACTTGAAGTACCCACTATCCACCAATAATTGCTCTCGCTCTAGGCTCTATTCCCTGGTGTAAGGAGATCAGTTGATGTATTGGTGTCAGAAAAGGTTAAATGCCTACACCATTTCTTTAAAATGTAATTAGGCTTTTCTCCCAACATGGAAAGAAAGAAGCAAAAACATGTATTACATATTATATGAAATAAATAACATTTATACCATTTTAAGTACACATTTTAAAGGGCCCATCAGATGCAAATGTCCCTTTTTCCTGGTTTTTGAACATACATTGGGATGTATTGATCAAACTGATCAACTCAAAACTGGCCTCCCAGTGGTTTCCTTGTGAGCCTGCTTTGTTTGAAACCTTGTGGTTTAAAGGCTCGTTTTTAATTTGGCCCCAAAATTATCTAAGTTCGGGGCTCGCTGACATAGCCCTGCCCTACTAGCTACACCTGTGGTGCAGGAGCTGGCAGGAGAGAGTTTCAAACTGTACTCTCTCACAGCATTAGCACAATGGCTGAAGCTAGTAGCCAGCATGTCCCCATTACTTTAGCGTATCCCACTCTAGAGACAGGATGGAAAGTGGCCTGTAAAGGATGATCCGTGTCAATTTTTAACAGATTGTGTCACAGAACCTATTTTTAACTGCTGAAAAGTACATTTGATGGAACCTTTAATATTTTTAAATATTCCACTTGTACTGCTACACTATTGTGTGGTAGGTTTTTTTAAAATAATGTTACTTGCACAACAGCATCCCTTTGGAGCCAGTGTCTAAAAACAAATACAGTGTGTGTTGCTTGGCCAATGGTGGCAAGGAGCAATAGCAGGTTTTCAAAATGCAGGTTTAATTATGTGATCATACCTGTGATCACTTCTCTACTTATCCAATAACGACAAGGATGTCTGTTGTGGATGTGTGTTGATTCCTGGGAGGCAATGGGCTACTGAAGAACCTATTAACTATTTGCATTTAGATTGTGTGTTGACACATAACTTAATCATAGGGCTCTGATTCAGATGAGATGAGGGCCTGAGATATATACTGTAGGCTGTTTGTGGGGGCCCAAACTATGTTTGTGTGAGTGTATGCATGTGGATGTTTGGTGGTCCAGTGGTAATACACGTCTATCTCTCTCTCCCCACGGCTCTCCTCAGGGTTTTCTCTTATCAGTGATGAAGGATTGGTGGACTCATATTATTAGCTCCACTGTAGCTTGTTGTCTGTTGATAGGCTTTGACAGCCCAAGGAGAATGTGGAGGTAAATATAAGGAGGTTTAAGGAGGTTCCATCTAGTGAATGAATGGATTACCTGATTATGAAGATCCCTACAGGGAGGCTTTAATGATAATAGAGGTAACCACCTGGGGAAAAGGAAAAACATGGAAATACAGCAAGCAGAGGAGAGGTAGAAGGACACCTTGAATGTGCATTGATGATATCTTAACCATGGGCATTTATTGTCAGCATACTGTGAGAGCCAGTGTAAATGTGCTGTAGCGTTAGTGGTACTGTGCTCTAGGCAGCCTCTCTACAATATGGGTCTTAAGTAGTTCTGACAGTCTTTGTGAGGTTTTATGATGCTTGTTTTTCTTGCACCACAAGAAATTAATTAATGAATTTTTATTCTTCGCTAGTCGAATACATAAACCATCATCCTCACTTTTCAGTATGAATCTACAGTATTTACTATTTAGAGCATTCACTTTTCACTCAGTTGTCTGAAAGTATATACATTTGTGTGTGTTTTGCCCACATGCATTTCTGCAACTTCCAAACTTTCCCCACTCATCCTCACTTTGTCAAATTGCAATTACTGAAAAAATCACTCTAACAGATCATGAGATGGTTTGCTCCAGCAGTAACAGAAACATGTCGATGCAACTGAGTGGTGATGACTTACATGACAAATCTCCTCATAATAGTGACTCAATCGATCTGTGTGTGAAGTAAATGTAAGTTAGTTGAGTCATTCGGGGGAGACCGCACTATAAACGCAATACGTATAATGTACAGTTTGTCTTTATCGACTGGTTGTTCAGTTGATATTTACACAGCTCTGCTGTGTAAAACAGGTAATTAGTGTAATCGATCCCAAAGCATACACTTCTGTCATGCTGTCAAATAAGCCGCTTTGGTCTAAAACTGTTTTTATTGATGTCCTTCAATGTTTCTTGTGTTCCACAGTCAGATACATTTTTTATTCATTACAACCTTCAAACACTGTCCTCCCTTTGCTGCTAAACTTCTGTAGGTGTACTTTGTGTTTTGAAATGCTAGATCTGGTTTTTTACTTATCTAACTAAAATCATATACACTCAATAGACAGAGACAAGAGTCAGTAACATGCAGCAGCCTTGCCAGTACATCTTGTTTACAGGATCTGCAGCACAAATACTTCATGTAAGTTTCAGAGGTCAAGCTGTCAAACTCCACATTTCTCCATGTTGCTATTTGATTATTTAAAGAGTTTTGAGGATAGTGTATATTTTACTAAACTGTGAGTTTACATGGTTTAACATAAGCTGCATGTCACAGAGTTGGTGATATTATATGATATTAAAAGCACAGATGTAACCACCCAAATTCTTTGGAAATTTGGTACAATTTCCAATTTTGCAATATTTGCAAGGTGGCTAGCCATGTTGACGTGATGGTAGTTCTTTCCAGTGTTTTTATTAGATCATTAGCTGAGCTACCCAGTGAGTAACTTGGACGTATGGCTTTTGACCCATTTTGCAGCTTGTGCATATAAAGACCATTTAACAGGGTTCTTGTTTTAATGCAGAACATGGTGCACCACCTGTGCACCTTTGCCCAAACAGGATCTTGCTGTGTTTAAGATAATCTCATGGGATCACTTGTTCTTTTGGAAATCCTCTTGCCACTGAAATCAACTTGCTTTCATCAGGCCTAATGACACTTGGTTAGGGTTCCCATTTCCTAGTAGGCCATTCAGAGAGCTGTTCATGGATTCAAGATTCAAGATTCAAGATTCAAAACACTTTATTAATCCCAGAGGGAAATTATTTTGGCATGTTACAGCAG
>JAUMHL010000016.1:7725267-7762071 GCA_032362345.1 Sandelia bainsii | reverse complement strand
TCACTCTCCATCCAGCATCCAGGCTCTAAAAGAGGTCATTCTTGAAGAATGGAAAAAGATAGATGTTGCAATATGTCACCAACTTCTTCATTCCATGCCTAGAAGACTTGGTGCTGTCCTAAAAAATCATGGAGGTCATACCAATATATGTATTAGTTTTTGTTGTAGGGTGTATTCATTTTTGCTAGTTGAAGACCAAAGATGTACAGTTGACCAACCAAATTCTGGAGAAAACACTAAAGAAAGTTACATACATAGCTAGCAGTGGGTTTACTAAGGTAATCTGTTGATGTCACAAATCCCCCAGTTGGGTGACATTCAACCACCGCAGAAGAGGCCACAACGAGATGTTACAGTTTAAAGGGCACCGGTCAAATGTACTTACTGCCATCCCTAGAGCCACACTGCTAACAAGGCTAAAATTCTTTAATGTAATATATTAACACGTGAAAGTAAACAAATCCCAAGACAGAATGCTCATAATTAGTGACTAAAAGAAATCTGTTATTCTTGTTTTATTACAAATATCACCATCAACAAATACTGAATTCAAGGCCTCTTCAATTAACGTTACAGTGAAAAGCAGCAGGTTTGAATTGAAAGGCTGCAAATATGATACATTTTTTGACAGCACCTTTCAAGGCGAGCCACTGAGCGTAAAATAATTATCAGACAGACCATAAAAATTAATTTACAATAAATAGAAATAACAGTAAGTAATATAAATATGGATCTGTTTAACACAATTAACATACATAGTAAGGGTAAAGGCTGACTCAAAGGTTCCTCAGGTCAGTGATTCAATTTCTTATTCAAACATCTGATAGTTGATTAGCTTTGACTGTTAACTGAGGTAAAACTGCATATTGATGTTACCAGTGCTGTAAATTGAGTGCTCTAAATGTTTCAGACAACTCTCAAGTGACATCAACGCAATAAAAGGAATGTTTCGTAATGAGGAGTTGTGCTCTTGGAGTTCTCATTTGTCCTTGTTGGTCTGGCAACAGAGACAATGCAACCTACACTATAGTACAATCAAATAGTGTCTTTGATGGTTTGGTGAGATAAACATAAATAAAAATAAAAAAACAATAAAGTGTTTTGTACAGTGACATTCAGTGTAAAAAGTACCTTACAAAAGTAACTGAGTTTACAAAGTGTGAAAAATACAGTATTTTCCCCATTATAAAAAAACGCCACTTTGAACGAGGCAAGTGAAGTCGCTTCATATGCAATGAAACAGAAGAATTGAGAGTATGAAGACACAATACACAGTATACATGAAATTAATGTGTTGGTTCTTCAGTTTTTTGGGTCAGTCTGTTTGAACCAACATGCTACCAAACTCATCTGCTACCAGAAGCCAGTGCATTACCAAAAAGCCAATGTAAAAACAGTTGTCATGTTTTGACTGAGGTCTTGTAATGATAGAGTTGGAGAAATATTTGAACATTCTTACATAGATAAAAAGTTGCTTCAGGAATGCTACAAAGGTCCTCAGTAATGACATTTTAATTTAATTTCACAAGCTGACACTTTAAACAAAGCAATGGTTCCGGAAAAGCAGGCTACCTGATATTAAAGTGTACAGTACTTATGTAGTAAAATATGCAGCACTATATGTGTCTGCTAAACAGTTGTGACAGATAGGAAGGCGTTATGTACTTTGGAGCCCTCAGGGACCCTGGCCCCATGGCTCATCAACTCCTGGATGGTCATCCAGTTGTCCAGGATCTTTTTGTTTCGTTTTTTCATCATCTTTTTGTGACTGAGTTCCAAGATATTGATCTCCTTCCTACACTCAGCTCCACTCGCTGTTCCCTCCTTTAAACACTCAAGGCGGCTCTTCTGCATGAACTCCCTCCTTTTCCTTTGCTCCCTAGCCCGAGCTAAGTGCTGCTTCCTCTCCTCTTTACTCCAGTAGCGGCCCATCTTCAATTCACTCATAGCATCATCATCTGTGGTCATGCCCCCACTCCTCTCCTCTCTGATCCTTAGTGCTCGTTCCCTCAGGATGCGATCACGAGCAGGCCTCCGTGCCACATAGCGTGTGCCATCAGCACGGACTTTGACCTTCCATTCTAGACGGGGTTCCCCAGGTCTTCCACTCCGGTTCACGGGATCTCGACAGACACTGAGCAGACTCAGCTGGCTCTGGGAATACTCTAGAGATGAATGTTGTTGTAACAGCTGCATGTAGCTCTGCAACACAGAGATTGAACATTGGAAGTTCAGAATTGTCGGTACATTACTCAAAGACACAACAGAATTATTTTGACATGTCTCACCTCTTGTTTATAATGCATACCTGAAGTTGCCTGGATCCTCCTTGGCCTTGATGGGGGGTTGTCTGATACGAAGAACCATAAGGAAGCCCTCTTCTGGAATCTCTGGCCCTCCCTTTCTTCTCACACCTCTCATCATCTGCAGGCAGGGCAGGGTCTGACTCAGACCGGGATTGGTTACTCTGATCTGGACTGCTGGAGATAACAGAGCCTGGATCTGCTGGTCTACTACGACTGGATGTACCCAGGGGCTTGGGGATAGGGATGGGACTGGAGGGTGTGGAAGAGACCAGTCTGAGGTTTTTCTGGTTGGTGATGCTGATACGTCTCTGCAGAGAGTGGTCAGGAGATCTCTCCATGCCTAGCGGTGTCGACCGCGCACTCTCTGCAGTGTTGTAGGCACTAGAGCTGTCTTTCTCCCGGATCTTATCACTGTCCGACCTCTCTGGGTGTTCATGGATGTCGGCCAACCTGCTGTGCCGCTTGTGTCCGTCTTTGGGGCTCCTTCCTGGTGAACAGGGCATGGGCACTGAGGGGTCCAGCTGGTGGGTCTGACGGAGCTGATGCGCCTGCATGATGCTCTGGCACTCTAGCTCAATGCTGCGCAGCTCCTCGTTTAGCATTCTCAACTCCTGCTCCACCCCTCCCTCTCCTCGTACAGCATCTATGCCATCTTCATCCCCTCCTCGTGGCTCAGTGAGGCTACACTCTATACTGTGTCGAATGGAGTACACCCCACACTCACCCCCATTCCGAATCTGACACTTGAGCTCCAAAAGTTGCTGGAAGCAATTCTCTAAACCCAAGATCCCACCTCCTGTATTGCGGATACTCACTACCCCTTCATGACCTTGGCCTTTGGCCAACGTTCTTTGACTCTGGGTGTCCCGTGGCACTGCAGTTCCTTGTTTTGTGTGTGAATGCTCTGCCTGCCATCGATCCCTCAAGCAATGGGCTGGGCTCCTCCTGTGGAGTCTGGCGAGCAGGGGTTGGTGCTCTGGACTGTCTGTACTGCGTCCAAACCCACTGTCTTGATTGTTGGAAGAACAGGTAGCTGTGTCTGTTGTCATGTCTTCTTCAGCTTGAGGCTGGTGAATGAAGAAAGATAAAGATAGTTTTATTCTCATATTGCTGATATGATTTGTTTAGATGTGTAGATCCATATTAGATGATTCTCCACCATGCTGTTTGCATCCAATGCCAATTTTAAATGACAATAGAAAAAGTACTGAGAACTATTTGTAGCAAGATAATAAGTAAGCGTGTTGAGGTCAAGATGGTTGATGGGTGTATAACTATTATGGCTTTCATATCTGCAAGTTAACTCTTGGCTTTTAATTAACTATAACTATGGCCTTTACATAATCTTAACCGTGTGAAAATTGACATGCTAAAGTTTTCAGATAATTTAAACATCATTTTAAAACATTGTCATTGGACATAATCCTCCATTATTGATTTTCTTGACTGTCTTGACTGAAATGCTGTGCGCTCCCCGATGCCCTTCAGTCTATTTTGCACATTTTCTGTCTCTTCGATTTATTTCTTAACTTATGTTCTTACCTCATCTTCCCTGTCAAACGTATGCTCCTTCTGCTTCCTTCTCTCCTCCAGGATCTCCAGCTTCAGCTTCTCCACAAGCTCCTGTTGCTCCTCATCCAGCCATGCCTCCTCCTCCAGCTGAAATCACAACGTCTTGTCAGACATCTGTCTTTCTCTTGGTATGAATGTACAGTATGTTTGTATGTGTGTAGAAACTCTAGACAATCACACTGACAGTTGGAAAGAAAGGAAAAGGCACTTAGCAGGCAGCTGTTGTTATCTGACATGACATGGGCTGTCAAGACAGGGCAGGCAGCCTGTGTAGGTGTGTGCATGTGTTTACCTGGATTTCTGGTCTTGTCACCAGTAATATGATACTCCTCGTCTCTTCACTTGACAACAAGGCAACAGCCCTCTCTCTGTCTTGCACTTCGCAGCCATTTATCTGCACATCAAAGACAAGTATAGATGTTTAGAAATTTGTAGAAAGCACAGATAACATACCCAAGAGAGGACCATCTGTAATTTTATCATCCGTTTAACTGACGTGTAGATGAGTGTAAAAGAACTAACCATTGTTCCTATTTCTCCAAGATTACACTTTGTGTAATCACATACTGACACCCTTTTTCTGCCCATTGTTCTCCCTTCATGAGTCTTTTTTTATATTGTTGTTTCAGATCTTGCTGTCTGTCTTCTCTGCATCACTTCCACCATGCATTTGTAGGAAAAAGCATTGGTAGACTGCTCACTTTGTAAAGGGAGTCAATTGCGACTGCATTGTCCAACCTCACAAGAGTCTGCTCTCGCCACTCATCCAGACACACAATTAACTGTTCTCTGACAGGTGGCGTTCATCTTTTCTTCACTAGAGTAATGGGACTGTCAGGAGAAGATAATAGGGCCAGGAGTACAGCAGGCCCTGCTCCCCATAATCATTCACACTACTGAGAAACAGAAACACTACACTGAGAGAATGGAGGTACATATGGAGGTTAATTAATGTTGAAATACTCTTATTCTGCTTGCAGGTTAAGATATGGCTTGATGTTTTATGTGCAGCAAATTATATTTTATCAGCATGTTTTTTAACCATCATGTTTAGTTTTGAATCAATGTTTGAAAATAAAAATTAACAAATTGCTTAGAATTACACCACATTCATGTCCTACTTGGTGCACCAATGACCAACTATCAGGTACTTGTTTTCCTGCATGATGAAGTTTAGCACATTTCTCTTTTGTATAACATCTTGTTTTACTGTCATTAATGCAAACTTTTTTTTATCTTTTTAGGAGCAACACATTTTCTTGGATGCATGTGTAAGATTCTAATAACAGTGACAAAAATGCCATATGCTAAAAGTGTGCTAGATATTGAGTGCATGGAATATACCACCAATTAGACAAATATAAATAAAGAATATATAAACATTCAATGTCATACCTACAATTTCATTTTAAGAAGCAGAGTATATACTTTAAAGCAATTTGTTAGTCTGTGCAATGTACTTTTCTTATATGGGGGGGAAAAAAAGCCATATACATGCACAAATGTTTCTTCATATGCAAGCACCAGACTGTGTATAGGACACATGAACAGCTATGTTAAAAAAAAAACAGCAATAACATAAGTATCCCAAAGTACAATTAGCGAGGAAGAACTATGATGGTGATACTAAACAAAACTATAAAAAGCTAAGAGTAACATTCACACAGGACACAGTGCAGAAGAAACAAAAAGCTAGGAACAGACAACTGTTTAAGTCTTAACGAGGAAAGGTTCACCTTGGTTACACACACCTGGTAGCACTTATTGGCAATCCTGGAGACAAACGTGCAAACTTTTCCATTTTGTTAATCCTGTGTTCTAGTGGGAAAACTGTGGGTACTGAAACTATTTTGCACATTATCCATAGTAGACTGGCTAAAGATAAATATTAGTACTGGTCTCTGTTGTATGCACACAGCACTCATGGTAGTCTCTATGCACAGCCAGTTGACTGATCTATTTACTGTAAGCAACATCATGGCGCCTTATAAAGAGGGACATTTTTCACCGTCTTTTACATCATAGGTGTTTTCATATAACGAGACACAGTTAAGACTGAAACGGAGAGCACTGCTAGAAATGATATAGTGCCTGCCTGCAAAGAAGGACTTTAATTTCCCCAGCAAAACGAGGTGATTAAATATACATATGCTTGCCCAGACGGGAAACACCAGCAGCTTGGATATTCTCTAAAAAAAACAATTCTCTAAACTCTACAGTACAGGGGAATAAAAAGAAACAGAAAAAGGATATTTTTTTGTAAATACAAGGCTGACATCAAAGATGAGTAATAAGAAGAAGACTAAGGGTTAAAATCAGAGAAATAGAATGAAGACACATGAGTTCATAATTAAATCTTATGAGCGACTTTGATCACCAAAAAGAAATCGCACCTGTAGAATACGATCTCCTTCCTTGATGCGTCCGTCTCTTGCTGCTATACTGTTTGGCTCCACCTGCACAAAAAGAACATAGAAATCAATGCTGACAGATGGTGTCTGTGAAGCTCTGCATTCTCAAAAAATACCACTGATGCACCATTCTCTTAGTACATGTCTGCTGTCAGGAAAAAAGTCAGTCTTTTCATGAAGAGAGGATGATTATTTTCTCACTGACAACCTAGTGTTTTTCACATGATAGTTTTTTTTCCCTTGGTGCTGACATTGTTTTAGTGGTTCACATTCATCCTGAGTTTAGGAGCTGCTTACTGACACTGATTGAAGTAACATGTAGGTCCTTGACATTAGCCAATATGAAAGAATATGGGTATATATTACTCATATGTTTTGAAATGCATCGCATTGGATATGCATATAAGCTACAAACAACACTCTACAGTCATGTGGTAAACTTTGTCCTTCTTGTATTGAAGATCAACAGAGATAACAACATGGAAAAATAAACCTCAGTGGAAATAGAGAAAAAAAAAAATCCCACCCTTCCCAAAGCCGCACCGATATCACCCATACATACATTTTAATGAGGGAAATTAGCATTTGTACCCTTTTATCAAATGTACAAAAATAGATGTGTTCTGTTGGTGGGAGACTTGTCACCATATATCAGTAGGTGCTGGTGTTTGTGGTTGTGCAAGAAAAACGGGTGAGGAACAAGAAGAATAACAGGAAGAGTTCACAGATTTATGTAAAGCGGAAAGGAGCTAAATCTATTGCAGGTCTTTGTAATTCTGCCATTTATATCCTTTTGGCTGCATTCTAATCCTCATAGCAGCTCATACTGTACTTTTCACATCCTCGCCTTTGTGTTCATAATGGGATTGAAACTGCACCTGCAGTCAGACTAAACAGTTTCCTAATTCCGTTTGTAGTGCTTAAAGCCCTCATAATTCCACCATTCATTCAGGTTTGTCTCAATAAGTGAAATAATTTGTTTTCATTTTGCAAGAGGAAGTATTTTTCCAAGCCACAAATCCTCTAAAATTCTGAATAAGAATCTCTGTAATATGTTCCTTCTTTGTTGTGTGTGTGTGTGTGTGTTTGATATTCAGGCGTAGTATAGTAAATGGAAGAATGTGTTATTTAACCCACTGTGGTGGGGAAAGAAGGCTGTCGCTCAGAGCTCATTAAAACCTTCAATTAAAACATGTCAAAGGAGGGGGAATGAGAATGGCAGGATAGGAATCACATTTCAAACCCGACTTCCTCTTTAGCCATCCATGGATCATTCTCAGTTAATATTTGGCAATGGCACTGGCAAACTTTTTTTCTCCTTCTTTTCTAATTCAGTTTGACTTGCTCTCTGATTCAGTATGTGAGAATTCAAATGGGATTTTATGCCATCGTTTAACGGCTCCCTGCTCCAAAGGAAACTCATCGTGAGGGCCCAAGGTTTGATTTAATGCACAGCCTTCTCGCTGTTTTTCTAGACTCCAGTGCTTCTCCAGAGCATAGCAGTTTATTTTACAGTAAATATCTGTTTTTAAGTCAGTAATTGTGTGACAAGGAGATGCAATTATCAATTCCTTAAAGAAAACTTAAATGTGGTGACAAGATGTAACTCTCTCTATTTTCTCTGTCGCTACCTGGCTCACATAGATGGCGGTGTCTTCCTCATCGTCTGTCCTGTAGCACAGCGTGAGGCCAAGCTTCTCCTGGCTGTTCTGCCGACACAGCTCCACCTCCTGTTTCACAGAGACAAAATGATAATCCTGTTATAACCTGTATTCCAAGTGGACTGAGTGGATTCCAAAATGACATGATTTGAAACATGGAGTATTTTTGTATTGCCGCTGAAATGATACAACCCATGGGAAGTGAGTCCAACTTTGAGATTTTTATGCTCTACTGTTACTAATCACTTTGTTCTGTGATCATAAGTAATAAAACAGCTTTAGGCAAAGAAGATCTGTGTTAATTTTCTACTGGTGCGCAATATCCAGGTAATCTCAAATGTATATCACTCACTCCCTCACTGTAATGTTTAACAGTGGATACTGGAGGAGAAACAAAATTGTTTTGTGCAATTAGAAGATAAATTCAAAATAAAAGTTTCTTCCTCATGATGATTAAAAACATAATTACAGCAGCATTATATTTGCTTTAATTACTCTTTTGAAAGAGAAATGTTTTCATGGGCATTAATTGATTAATTGACCACAAAGAGGAAAAACATACAACTGAGGTGCAAAACTATAAAAAGAAAAGTAGCAACTATAGAATCACACAAATATAGCCGCAGCATGCGCACTGAGCATCAATGAAATGAAAGCCTGAAAGCATCACACTTAACCCAGCATGTGGCAACATACAGATGGCTATAGTGCTGGCATTTCACAGGCTGGCCGCCTCCCACGGGACATTTCTCTAAATTTTACCCATCACAGAACTGGCTCCTTTTGATCTCTGCTGTGTACAAAGTTAATCACATAAAGTTAACTCCAGGGATAATCTTTAATAACCCCATGCTGCCAAATTCATTTTACCACTGTGAAGTTGTGAAAGGAGGGGTGTGGGAGAGAGCATGGGTAAAAAGGGGAATATTTGTAGGGGAGATAATAATTAAATCCCAACTCCTTCCTTTTTTTCTATCATGGGAAACCACGATAGCAGAGATTGACAGGGGATGTAATTAATTTCTGTGGCATTTAACCCCTTGTGCAGACACGGTCCTGACCTTCAAAGGTTAGTTTTTGCAACACAATGCACTTGTCTCAACTACCCACACACCCCTCACCAGTTTAGTCCACTGACTGATTTTTACAAACCGTGACATTAACATAAGAGTGAGATCAGACAGTACTAATGCGTTAATGTCCGTGCACATTGTGTTTGACTGGATTACAAGAGTCCTTTATTATGGTGTGAAGCTCACTGGTCTCCAGATGTGTGAAACCGCGGTGGCTGAAACTAGAGAGATGATTGGGTCATAATCTTGTCCACTGTGGAGTGTAGACACAGCAGTGACATCTGAAGTGTTTTTATGTGACCTATGATGTATTAGCAGTTGAAGTAATTCTTAATTTTTCTGTATGCTGTAACAAAGCTCAAATCAATTACTGTTACTAACGTAAAATAGAAGACAAAAGGTGGCATCTTGTCTTATAATCACATTAAACATCTGTCAGTAACATTTTAGTCTATTATGCAGTTAACAGTTCATGATTCATTCAGAAAAAATGACTGCCAAGCATAATGTGCGCTGGCTCATTGTTTCCATGTTGCAGATGATGAAATCCTTTCAGCCGACACAGTTTTACACCCACAGTCTTTAGGGCATATTGATAATAATTCAGTTAGCATGAAAAGCTTGCAAATGGATTTTAATAAGAAACCTCACGTTTATAATGAGCTGATTTTTCAGCATGTTTATGTGCCTCAGTGCTTTTTGGTGTATGTCAACCAATTTCATAATATATTATGGAAACAAGGTCACCGAGAACCTCAACACAAACCATTTGCTAGACTCAGGGTTGTAGCTTTTTAAAGTGTGACAAAATAATTCTGATGTCATTGAGGTTGTCTTGGTTGGTTAATGACTTCTAGAAAACCAGTGTCATGACTTGGATTCATCGATAGAACTTTATTTCATTTTGTCTTACCACAGATAAAGCTCATCTTTTGTACACCAATACATATATATTTGGTTGTGGGGACTATTAAAACAGTGTTTGAAGTGTTGCACCCACTGATAATCTATAATTAAAAGATGTTTATTTAGAATAATTTGGCAAACCACTATATGGATGCTGTGTGGCAGGTTGCTGTCTCTTCATTAACTGTACCATATTTTTAGTAACTCTGGGAATTGTGATTGTAATTACAAAGGCATTGAATTTAATCTTTTGAAGGATCTGTACGACTTAAAACCGACAGCTCTAACACTTATAGAAGTGCTTTCTGCTACTTTACATTATTTTAGCGTGGTAGATTTGTTATGAGGAGCAGCAGTATTATGTCAGCAGAGGTACCCATGTGGACAATCAGTCTGAAGCAAAGTTAAACCTGTCAGTCAGAAGTAACATTCCTGGGACTGGCAGCCCTATTATGTTTCATCCAAGTGGAAAGTCATTCATGTTTCAGTTAGATACACATGGATGGACTGAGGTAAGTGAGGACAGCTGATTTGGTGTGTGTATGTGTGGAAGAGGGTGGGGGGGGCAGGTTGACTCTATGTGTGTTGTGACACTACAGCTAATACAACATACAAGTTCTTCACCCCAACCCCCCACTCCCAACCCACACAGGAGTCTCTTTCATCTAAATGATGCTGTAAGGTAAGGCCACAGCTGGCAGCGGAGGAATCCTAATGACCCACAGTGAAGTTCGCTGGACCAGGAAGTGCCTATTAAACCAGGGAGCATGACTGACAGTGGCAAATGTCACCCATCACTGTCACCTAGCATGATATCCAGGCCCTCTGTCTTCTTGATGCATCTGTTATAATGGACACAGTTGTGGGTGCAAACTATTGACTGTATGGCTGATAGATGTGAATTTGCAGTGGAGGATTGCATAATAATAACTATAATAATAATAATTTGCTGAGTATACATACAGTGTGTGTGTATAGATATCATAAATATTTACCATCATCTAGTATTTTATTTAATATGTCACAGATGTCAGCAAAAGGTTTTTTTTCACTGATATACTGAATTCACAATTTCAGTTCAGCTTGAGTTGGCTGTCAAAGGAAAACAAATATTTCTGAAGGACAGTGCATGATGAAAGAGAAACTAACCGTCTCTAAGTGCAGCACACTGGTAATTCAAGATGGAGGCCTTTCAGTGAGGGATTTTCTTTTGGTGCAATTATATGAAGAATGGCCTTCCGTCTTAAACCCGGGGACTGTGCAATGCTACACAGAACAATCTGAGAGAGTATGCTTTCACGAGGCTCAGCCAATTTTCTTGTGTCGTTGTAGTAGGCAATTTTTTCTTCTATTGTTGTGGGAGCTGGGAGCAGTGTATGCCTGGGATAGCCTTGGATTATCTCCTGGGACTGTGTATTACTGACACAAAGGTGGCCTCGTGTCCCACTCCATCACTGGAGAATTTAAGTCCGTTCAATTTAGCTACGGTAGATGACAGATAAATCTGAAGCCCTCTGAGCATTTTTCATTCTAATTTGTCTTATGTCTAGCTTGGGTTTTATATATGAGCTTGATACAGGTTTGATTATTCATTGGAAAACTGAATAGTTGTGTCTATCACATTACCATTCAGCAGAAGATGTCACTGTTAACTCTCATTAAAAGATAGCAATAGAGCCAAGAGTTCATCTTCTCAACAATTTGATCCATTAATTCAAGGCAATGTGGTCATTATATTTTCATATTGTCACATTGTTGTAGAAAAACAATTTTATCCTGGTGGTGGAGAATATCTATACAAAATTTCATGCCAATCCTGCCTAATAGAAGAGATACTGCCTCTTGCTCTGAATCAAAATGGTGGGCAAAATATGCTGTGCTGTCCTAGGATGAGTACATTACAGCATAGGTATAAGCCAAAAGTTAGACTGATGCAAAACTGTACCTCATATTCATACTCTTCAGTCCTCTCTACCTCTGCTGGAGTGTTAGACAGGTACTCTGGACATTCATAAAACTCATGTTCCATGGTGTGGATGGAATGACAGCTGGAGGAAAAACAGAGGAATAAAAGAAGCATAAAAAACCTAAAAGTTGTGTCATTTTGTGTATGTGATATATTTTTTAATAATGGTTATCTCATTTTGTAACTGAAACTGAACAAGCAATGAAATCACCAACCATTTCTCCCATGACCTCTGTAAAGTATCACCATGATAGCTCTCTTTTCCATAATCACTGACCAAGTCTGGCAGATTTGTATTTTTATAGGACAAACTGATACATTTGCTGCCAAGTATAGCCCTATAAATAGCCACAGAATGGACATAGTATCAGAATGCCTTTTCTATCAGCCCATTGGCTTTTAATCGCCCAGCAAAAACTCCCATTAAAGAAAATGGATGTAGCACACAGAAGCAATTATTGCTTGCGAGTTTGGCACTGCATAATGATATCACAGAGACAAAGTACTTGGCCATGTTGGGGGTTTCCACACTATGATAAAACTGCTTAATAACTAACATGAAATGAAAAGAGAACAACAGAGCAGCCTCTGGGTATCTTTAGATTCATTTAGGGTAGAATAATATTAACACTCAGTTACCTTTCAGTGAAGGCTAAAACTGTATTACAATAAGTGTTTGTCCTTACCTGTCAGACAAAAGGAAGGGACAGATGTCAGGCACTGGTGGGGTAGCAGGCCGAAGCTTGGCCAGTGCCATGATGTGCTCAAAGGTGATGTCTGTTTGTGTGCAAACGTCTGCCATGCACACATCCTGAGGCGTGCCGCTGTGGTTATGTGCAACAGTGGCTGTAGCTCTAGTGGGAGTTCGACGGAGAACCTGCACAACAATGGGGTCTCGTCTGATGGCCTCCACCACTGCTTCTTCATGGTTGACCTTGGAGAAGTCACGCCCGTTCACCTGGGGGAAGAGGAGAGCAAAGAGTCACTTTACTGAGAGATCTGGGGCTTCAACCTCCCTTAGGAAATGGCCTTACTAATCATGTGCTGTCTTCACTGATGCTGTAATTTTTGGGAAGGATGCAAACCATACTCTAATAATTCTAATAATCCCAATATACAAGACAGTATCTTGTCTCTGAAAAGAAAAGACAAGTGAGTGGAAAGTTTAAGGAGACCCTGCATAATTAAATAACAGAGTGCTTTTTTTAACCCTGATTTATCCAGGGATGATTGGTAGACGTGTGCTCTTTTCAGCAGCAACCTGTTTTACATTCACACCTGGGATCCTCACAGTAACTCTGAGTGTCTCCACAGTTAGGCACAGAATAGTTCCAGTAAAGTAACTACCAGTTAAGTGCTTTCATAAAGGGCACTTTGGCAGTAATTTCTGATGGAGGGAGCACATTACATAGTCTCCCCTATTTTTTTTACTTACACAATACATTTTCCCCCCAGGTTCAGACATTTTAAGTGCTGACCAGCCATTCATAAATGTGCTTCTCTAACCTTCAGGCTACTGCCAAATTTACGGAGACAATATAATGCACCATATTTGCTGAACGAGGAAATACTCCCAAAGCATGCTTTAATGGGCTCATTTAAACCCCAGTCTTTCTCCAATAATCTTTCAAATCTAACTCAGATGCATTATTTACCTTGCATTCCTACCATTAACCCCATTGGACGTAGAATAATAACTCTGATTTAAGCAAATGAGCAGCAAAGTGGGGAGAAGCAGAAGCAGACTTCGCCCCATTGGGAACACCAGTTTTAGAAAACAGCAGCTACTTAATTAGCAAGTTTAGAAAAGGTTTTACCACAAGGGAATCAATTGAGAATAGGTGTGTAAGACATCATATTGACAGCTGTCAATGTGAAAACACCATGGCTATGGATTTAATCCATCGCTAGCGCATTGCTGCAAGTTCATTTTAAGTCTGTCATACATAAATTGACTGTTTACATAGATTTTTGGATGTCTAAGCATGTCAAATTGTTTGTCAAGAGCTTCAAATGTGGAAGCATATAAGCATTATTATTGGGAGAATGGAGCAGAAATATGGAGAGCTACATTTGGATATGTTTCTTATACATCTGAGCCAGGGGACTGCGCGTAGTAGCAGCAAACTGGCCATATTAATTGCAGTATGGTTATCTTTTATTTTTCAAATCCGGTATTGGCCTACTGCACATTACCACAGGATGAGTGATACATTTGTTAGTATTATTATGAATGACAGAAATTGAGGAAGTGTTGCAAAAAATTGGCTGTCTATTTGTGTACACCTTAAACTGCTATCTACAGCTATTATGGCAATTCACTAATGGCTGACTAACTTGTGCCCTTACTCATGACACATTCCTGCTACATAATAGATCTCCTCTACACACATTAACTCCATTTAACAATCCCGTTTTTGCATCTCTGAAAAAGTATTGAGAAAGTTCCACAACATTTTTAAGTTGTAATGAGGTCCAGATGGACACATTAATCTCCAATCAGAGGGAATGCTCTAAAAAGCAGGAAGTGACTGTGCAGGTACACCTGCCGGCATGTTTACCTGCTGCTATTCCTCTATTCATTCTGCCTGTTGATGAGCTAACTGGGGCCTGATTAATAGCCAGCAGATGTGACAAAGACTGAGGATAATGGCTCAGAACGCACAGGTTTTATGTGTGTGTATATGTTTGTGTGCATTGCACATTTTGTACATCTTATACACTGAATTTACATACCATTAGGGATAATTAAACCACAAATGAGGTAATAAAGGAGAGCAGGCAAGTTAGAGAAGGGTTTTAAAGCTTGGAGACAACTAAGATGTGGATTTGGAAAAAAAAGACTTCAAATCAAGACCATACATACATTTCTATTTTGTGTTTCATATTTAATTGTTATATTAGTCATTCTATTGTCTATTTGTTACACATAGTTTGCAAGCCTAGTCACATAGCAATGCAAAATCAATCATGCCCCATACATTTCCCTGAGATATCCTCATTTTCTTTTAGGTTTCTATTACTTTTAGATTTTATTTACTCTTGTGAAGTGTTTCCCCAAAGGGGTTGTAGTTTAATTTAGTTAGACAATGGGATCTTCATCTGTGTGTGAGTAGGAAAGCATGCAGTTATATGCGCACGTGTGATATATGTGCTCAGATGTGTAGGTGTGTGGACTGAATCTATATCAAACTGTAATTCCATTTTGATTACAAGCTCCCTTTCACATTACTCAACTGCGCTTCTGTGACCAAACAGACAGCAAGCAATATCAACTCATTGCATCATCTGATATAACCCACAAAAGCTGCACGAGAACACTAAAAATAGTAGAGTTCACAGGGATCCATGGGGACAGTTGTAATGAACCAACAATCTAGTGTAGCTTTCATATACCTCTCAAGTTAAAGGTTACTATTGCCAATAAAAATGGTTCCCAGTAGCCCCAAACCAAAGCTTTGTGTCTGTCCAGACACCTAAAGGTCAAGGTTCAAAGTGGTGTGCTACAGTTAGTGTTAACTGAATATACTGTAGCTTATGTGTGCGTGTTTAGTCTTTATATGCTTAGTTAGTGCAGTGTATGCATGTTATTGATCTGCAGTCTTTAGTGAAAATGTCATCTGCAATCACCCCACTGTATATGTTTGTTATTATATTGTTTTTGTTCGTTGTGTTTGTGTGTTTTTATACATTTACACTGGCTAGTAAGCCAAATAGTCTTAATTGGTTGCAATTGTTTTTTAGCTCTGTTTTGTAGTTACTGTAAGTTAACAACATGCAATTTTCTCAGAAATTACACATATGTTATGCATAATAATTTTATATGGTAAAGCTGTCAGAAAGTCAAATACTGGAATTAACTCAGCTTGGCTTTATAGGGAAGAATAATGTTGGTAGACAACCTCAATTTAGCACATCAACAGTCTTTTAACTCAGGTGCTCTGAAATGTTCAGTAGATTGATTGGATATACTTTGAAATTTCACCTCCTGACATGACTCCACACAGACTTTTAAGGTCACTCAGGAAACGACCAGTCTCAGTTTCAATCTATTAATGCAACAATGTGCTCCCTGTGATGCACCAATTACACACATTGTTGACTATGAGGGTTACTAGCAGACCATGGTGTGGTTACATGTGTTAAGAGGGGTTTGAAATTATCAGAGTGAAAGCCAATCATTGCCCGGCCTGAGGCTTACAATATGCTCAATAGAAGGCTAAAGGCTTTAAATGTGTCACAGGGTTTTATCAGTTGGCCTCTAAGATGGCTAAATGTTGTTTCCACTTTTGAATACAGAGTGATAAGGAAAGCCGTGAGATAACCGTTAAGTGTTTGTTTGTATGTGTATTTGTGTGTGTGCACTGTATATGTGAATGGGTGTGTTTGCTGTGCAGAGATAAGAGTGTGATGGAAACCACTCAACCTCACAGCTAAATCTGACAGATACGGTGCGATTGTAAGCAAATGGAAGCACACAGGACACACGCACATCTTGAACATTACATCAGCTCTCGACAGACTTAAAACAGCTCTACAATGTGTTTTTTTTTTGCATTTAACATGTTTGACTGAACATAACCAGTTTCTCTCTGTGAATTGGCTAACAATAGACCACAAAAGAAGAGACCCACTGCCTTTTCAATAACAGCATCACCTGCCCCTGCAGAGACACAGTGCTGAACCCCACCAGAAAGCTTTTCACCACAATCCCACAGATCATGATTTGTGAACTTCAACTCAATACAAGTAAGATTGTTTTTATATTCATGGAAATTGGCATATTGTGATGACTGTGGAAGCAGGTGGCACATTCTAGCAATCTGCCAAATCTCATTTCTCCTCCTCCTTTAGCTGTATTGAGATGATTCCGGGGACCACTCTCACGTGACGAGGGCTCACTGTCATAAATGTCTCATTTCAATAATAAAAGTCTCTGACACGCAATATCACCCTAGTGCAGCGGAGGCAAAGGAGATGATGGTTTCATAAATTTGAGTGGCAGGCTGCGCAACTGGTGGGCTATGCTCGGTCAGCCGAATCACATTGACCTTTGCCTTGTGCAGGATGAGAATACCATGATGCTATGTCCATATGTGACAAGCACCCAAGCAGAAAAGAATAGAGAAGATTGAAGATTGAAGATTGAAGATTGAAGATTCATTTTTTGTTTTCAAACTCTTTGCAATGCTAGCTGCTAAAGTTCAACATTATTTAATAGCTATGAAGTGATTAGCAAAGGGTCAATTAGGGGTTTAGAGACAAATGAAAGCAGCTAGTTTGGTTGGCAAGTTGCCCTGTATGTAGTTTCAATTAGTCTAAACCAGGGGTCTAATTAGTGCGTTCAGGTTTATTTTAGGAGGCTTACGTTTCTTGTTCTAATATGCTGTTTTGCTGGAGTTTTGCTGAATTGCTGCATTTCCCTGACCCTTCGCAATGAAGGTGACAAGTGGAATATTACAGACTAACTTCTCTGATGTTGAAAAATTACAGAATTTCTAACTAACTTACACAACATTTTCAGGTCATGTCATATTACATGTTGTGCTATACTAAATTTGTCTGGAAAAAAACATATCAGAAAGTTTAGTTTCCTTATTTCAAATTGTAAGTCCTCTGAAGTCAGTCAAACAGCCCCAACTCTCATATTACCTCTCACTTACTGTACAATTATACCACCTGTCCATTCAAAGGAATCCTATTATATCTACCATGTGACTGGTTCAGAGTGGCGAAAATGTATAATTCACTACAATTATAGCCAATTTCAAGCTCAGTGTGATGGCTCTCTGGAGTAAATGACTGCTGTTATAGCTGATACGATTCATTTTATTCTACAGTATATTTAGCCAGAGGTGAATTATGGAGTATGTGAGTAGCTTGTATGTGTATGTATGTAAAAATGTGAATGTCTTAGCGATACGTTTCAACACTGTTGTAGCTAACCAGAGCAACCGCACTGTGGTGTTAGCCAGTGAGTCAGTCAGCAGCTGTGAATGGGCTCAATGGCAGAAGTGGTAGAAGTACTCAAGTTGAAGTACTAAGGACATGCTTTGAGAATATACTTAAAGTAAAAAAAGTACAATTACTCCATTAAGAAAATGTATTTGAAATAATATTGAATTTGATGCTGTTGATAAGACTTATTTGACACAATTGACAAAGCTGAAAATTATGGCAAATGTGCAATTTGTAAAATTGCAAATTTCCTAATTCATTAAAAATAAAGGCTAAAGTTACCCAGTGACTTGGTGTGGAACAAAAACAGCACAGCTGGTCAAGGTGGAGCAGTTTTTTTTACCAGTTTCTCTACTGCCAGGTGGTTAATCCATAAAAATACATTATAATAAGTATTTTCATCTGCAAATGTGACTAGTAACTAAAGCTGTAAAGATTCAAGATTCAAAACACTTTATTAATCCCAGAGGGAAATTATTTAAGTGTTTTGAATCTTGAATCTTTACAGCTTTAGTTACTAGTCACATTTGCAAATAAATGTAGTGGAGTTAAAGTACAGTAGTTCCTTCTGAACTGTAGTAAAGTAAAGGTAAAAGGTAAGTAGCATAAAATAGAAGTTCTCCAGGAAAGTACAAGTATGTCAAAACTGTACTTAGTCATAGTACTTGAGCGCATGTACTTAGTTACTTTATACCTCTGCTAAAGGGCACTGTTCCCATTCTAAAGTAAAACCTTGACAGAAAAAGCCCTGACTAATATGCACTATTGGCTTGTCGTATTAAATTAAATTGCACTGGCTTGTCTTTAACAATGGAAGGTAGTCCATTTTAACATTTAACTTCCTCCAATAACTGTAAATGGACTGTTGGAAGATTTGAGACAGTCCATCAGTACCTCATTCCATACATAATCTTTAGTCAGACTGCTAAATTTTGACCTCAGGTAGCTGCAAATCATTCTCCTAAATGTGCCATTTTCCTACTATTTTAAAAGCTTAACT
Source organism: Sandelia bainsii (assembly GCA_032362345.1). Taxonomy (NCBI): domain Eukaryota; kingdom Metazoa; phylum Chordata; class Actinopteri; order Anabantiformes; family Anabantidae; genus Sandelia; species Sandelia bainsii. Next base: position 7,743,218 of record JAUMHL010000016.1, on the reverse strand, counting down.
TAGGCACAAGAAAACCCCCTGACTCAACGTTACAAGTACGAAGAGTTGGTGAGGTATCACCTCTGTTATCCATTTTTAGCCTGGATTGTTCATCTTTTCCAATCAGCAACTGTTCACCAAGCATTGTAATGCTCTGCTGTTTTACATTTCTGCATCGCATCAATTAATCAAAGTGACAAGGTATTTAATGAGAGGCAATTAGAGTGTTAACCAAAATGCAAATCAGATGTAGAGAGAGCATTGGAAAGGACAGCACAGCACAGCGAGAGATGTGTGTTTAGCTGGCAGTGATAGTGCTTGCTCGGGGTGTGTGTATGTACAAGTTTGTGAGTGTGTATGTGTGATAAGCTATGGCCACCAGTTCAAAGAGATTCCGCTCACTGCTCTTGTTAGACCCTTGTTCACAGAATTGAGTTCAGCCCTTCCCGCCTGTGTTTATGTGCTCGTCTGCACCCGTGATTGCATCTACGTCCACGCCTGTGAGTGTGTATACAAGTTGTAATGAGTGTCCTTCACAGTTTTTCATAGACATGGGCTCCTGGAACAGGAAAAAAACAACCAATTAGTTCTGCATGGGGAAAACCGCATGACAACATGAAAGGTGGATTAAAAAGCTGTTGTCGGTACGGGTGTTAAATAACCTACTCAGGTCAATCCCTTCTACATCACACAGTATCTGTGTGCAACAGATTAGACTGTGTTTCCTCTAGGAATCGCTCTTCACAGTGCTGGCTTATTTTAGCTGTTAGATCGTAGCTTCATAAGGAGGTATTAAAGTTAAAAAAATGTATGAACTTATAGCTAAAGAGTAAAGCATGTTTCAAATGATCTCACAGCAACAGCTGTGGCCAGTGCTTCTCAAATGTTCCTGTTCAGCAATACCTCCGCTAAAAGGAACAGGCTGGTGTACCGTGCTTCAACTGGTTATCCTGCATTCAAGCCCCTCATCATGAAGCATCTGCATTGGTGAAGTGTCCTTCAATATGATTGACTCTGCTGCGCTGCATCTGATCATACGCTTTTAGCCTGTGAAGGGCTAAAACAAGAGAGTATTTCCTACATCTCCCAGAACCCTTTCAATCTTCATAATATGCAAACATTTGGGTGTATCTGTATTAAATCAGAAGGCAACATGTCCTTATCATGGCTACAGTACCTTTTTTGTTTCATTTACTTTTTTCCAAATATTATTCTTTCCTGTGTGTAATCAACATTTAGTTATGTCTAATTAGAGGTTCTATACCTGTATGCCTGACATCAATTCAGTGTTTTGTAGAACTCTGCAGTTGTAGTTTTCAAAGTATTGTAAATTATTCTCTTTGGATGAAGCAGTGATCCCTAGAAATGTTCTAATTTCTAGGACTTTGACTTCCCAGTGGAAAAGCCTGGCTTAAACACTGCTTTTGGTGGATGCATTTCATATTTTTTCTACTTTCTGCATGTTGTTGGCACAACACAGTGAGTTATGATGAACACCACTGTTCTCTAAGTGTTTTTTTCTCCTTTTTGCCTGTCAGTGCCACTGCATTTCAGCCCATTTTTTCATTTCGATTCTGTGGCTAAAAAATACTCAACATTGCCAAAGCACTCTAAAAACAGACACAACATTGCTTGCAGTGTCTGTCTTTTGTGTGTGTGTGTGTTTGTCTCACAACAGTTTTCTACTCTGTCTCTGTACTCTGCTCTTCACATGTCTATCATTCCTCACTCTGGCATAACACCAGCGATAAAAACACACGCGCAGACATCAGAGACTGTTGACTTGTGACTGTCATTCTAAGCAGCCATTTCTGATGTAAGTGGGGGGAAATCAAAGGTTATCATCTGTCAGTGAGTGAGCACATTAAGAGCCATCTCATTTCCTGCTCTTGGTACCATATATATATGCAAGGCGGGTTTCCTTTCAATTAGACCTCATGAATACAGATCATGGTAATGCCTTGGAATGAAATTATTTGTCTTGTACTCTGTTTTTTGGAATTACAACATAATTATTTTCTTCTTTAAGGAAAAACCACAGCAGTGTTATGAGCTAGTGACACTTTTGAGAGAAAAACAACCTCCTACTGTATCAGTGGTTAGTGATGATAAAATTCCAATCAAAACGCTCCTTCCTGTAATGTGTTCATTATGCTGTTAGATAAAAAAAGGACAAAAAAATACCATGGCAAAAAGTCAAGAGGTGTGCTTCACACTACCGAGTTTAATCCACAATGTTTTTCAACATCTACTGTAACCTGACAGTTTTCTTCATTTTTGCTCATAAAATGACTAATGCCTTCTGCCCAGTGGGCTGATACATCATGGCAGGGCCAACATGTCTGTGTTTAACTAATAGGCTCTGTGTCCTCAAGCAGCCAAAGATGGCACGGTTATGACAAACTGCATCAACAAGACATTCATTATCCTCAACATCCTAGCAACCAAATCACAATTACCGCAATCCACGAATGAGCATCCAGCCCCGCTGCACACTATCTTGCCAATGCATAAATTAGCCTTCTTTTGTCACATTGGGGGGTTGGCGGCTTGAGAATTAGCTCAATTTGTTTTGCCCGTGATGAGACAGGGTGCAGATGATGCTTGATGACTGCAAAACTTCTTTACTGACAAATCAATAGAAGAAAATTTGATTTTTACTGTGTGTTCATGTGTAAACATGATTGTGTGTATGCCTAGGAATTAACAGAATGTTTTTGTGTGTATGTTTATATAAGTGTGTGTGCATTCATGCAGATAGTTGTCTTGACTGACTAATGTACTTGGCCTGCGCTGTACTGGGGCTCTATTGTTGCACTGTGTCCTCCCCACAGTCATTAGATTGCCATTAATCTCTCATCTGCCATTAAAACAACAGCCAGTGAGCTGGGCTGAACAATAGAGTGGCCCTTCCTCCAAACCCTTGACACATACTAGCAATGAGTTTGAATTAGGCTCTCGGGGGTCACCGATTAGACCCACATAATTTATCCAGGCGGCTGAGTTCACAAAGAGGTTATGTTTCTTCTCTATATGGAAAAGATGAAACACATACTGTACATTCTCGATCCAAGCACGTCAGTTACTATTGTACTAAAGAAAAACCCTAGTGATGCTCTATATTTTTCTTATTGTGAACAAATTCCATCAAATGTGTATTAATCCACTGCACAAAACAGTCCCCAACAAATACACAACTTTTTCCTATTTGAGTAATGTTTACTAAAAACTGGTGTCCAGCTGTTTTAAACCTTTTTATAAAATTGAATTGTTTACAGTATTTGTGAGCCACTTTTAAAAATGTACCTAAAATGTGCAACTTAAGTGAGTGCTTAGGCTAGAGAAAAAACTAATCAGAGTTTGTTCATTTCTGTTTGATTTAACACAGTAATTAATGCAGACCTCTTGATGCAAATGGCTCATTCATCCCATTCAGTTTCTGCTCCCCTTGTTTTCACTGAGTCTAAGCAACAGCAGCACTGTGGGTAAACCATACAGACACACTAGCAGGAGTTTAATAGTGTCATGCAAGTAACACCACATGCAAAAACCACTGAAGAAACAGAAGGCTGACTAAGCCTGGGTAAATTCTGATTGAATATATCAGTAGGAAATTAGCTTAAACCTCTTATTTCTTGAAATTTTCTATGGAACAGAAAAACATCACCAAGATCATGTTTTTTTTTTGTCTTAAAACTATGGCCTGAATCTAGAGAAACTATTATTGTATGGTGGATCCAAAATCATTTGGAATGAGTTGTTCTAAAGTAGTTTCACTATGAACATGTGGGATACTGTTAATCTTAGAAGTAAAACTTACATTTAGGAAGAAGGGGTCTTAATTGAACGCTCTCTTGCTGTGACTATTCACATGAGCACAGATTTTGTTCAAGGCAAAAAGGGATGGCACTGGCTTCGGGCGCATAATTAGCAAAACATGCACAAGCTCGAAAAATGATCAACATTTTACTGGGGGAGCAGGAAAATAAAACATTTATGTGCTTTTTGCATAAAATTAAGTCTATTTTTTAGAAAAACTGGAGTGTGAACTTAACATGTTACCCTCCTTCCACCAAACCTTTGCCTTTTATCCTTTTAAAGTGATGCATGTTTATGCTCACTAGAAGCACCTCAGTCATTAGCATTATTCATAACATGAAGTTTCCCCGGTCCTCCCTTTGGTGGAGAAGAAAAACGACTTCACACTCCACTAACTGAGAGAGGGAGAGAAGAGCTATTTCTGCAATGAAAAATACCTTCATCCAAAAGCATGGTGGGGAGTTAAGTGAGAGACACACTCTGGTGCGATTTACCCCTCATTTGACCTGCCTCAATCGTGACTTTGACTGTATTCACAGTTTCAGGCAGCTGGGTGTACTGTGCAATATGAGTGAGTGAAGGGCTAATCACACCTGCCACCAACGTATTATGAGTCAGTTGATGATTAGTGGCTGTGTTTGGGTCATTTTCGGATTGTATCGCAGGCGGATTCATTAAATCAGAACATTGTTTCTCAAAATGGGTCAGAGGCCTAAGTTGTGTGAGTTTCCATGTAACAAAGGTGTGACACATGTTAATACATTGTGTGCACACAGAAAGATTAGACTGAGGGAGAAAGTCTTTTATTTGTCCCACTTTGGACTATTGGACTGCTACAGGATAGAAAGACACTGTATATTACATATGAAAGCATTGGTAATGTACAGTATTTAAATCTCTAAACAAAATCATCTTTTGTAGCCTTTCAAAGTATAATTTGTGAGTCTCCAAAGCAAATGTGGTTTGAAAAACCTATTCAGGGGGAAGCTGAGATAAATGCTTGGGTGAGCAAAGCATTTGCAGTTTCTATCCTATGTCCTACCAACAGTTAATGTTAGTTTCTTTTACCCAAATCTTCTTTTGCCATTCTTCAACCCAAGATCACATTTTCCCAGGTATAAATCAAGTATGACAGACTCATCCAGACTTTGGAAGAAGGTCAGCTTACTTACTTGCTTGCTCTGGATCAAGGTCAGGAATAAACTGTCACACTCAACTCTTAGGCCAACACTGACGAGAAGCCCTTTATGTTCTTAGAGTAATGGAAAAATTGAACACTTGCAACTGAGGTTCAAGTAATGTGGCTCAAAGCCCTAGAAACAAGTAGATGGGTGTGCTTGTAGATTTGTGTGTTTGCATGTTTGTTTATATCTCTTATTCAATTTTAACTATAGCAATGTCAGATGTGAGAAGTTCTTGAGTTATTATTGTATCAGTTATTTGTTACAGTTTTCAAGGAAATTGAAACAAGTAATCAAGGACCTTACTAAAATGTGTTGTCAGATTAGAAAATGGAAATGATATAGACCGTTTATTATTAAGTTTTAGTCTTCTTCTGGTTCTTGTGCAAATGCAGCTTTCACGTTTCAGTTATATAGGTATTAAAATGAAACAGTGTTGGACTGTTTTGGGTTTCCTAATACCTCTGTATCTTTGGATGAATACTTATTTCTGATTTCTGAACATTTCTAAATATTTTTCCACATGTCTTAAATGTATATTATTTATAGAACATTCATACGTTCTCCAGTTCTAACAAAATGGAATGAAATTGTACAACAGAAGAGACAATATCACGCATTTTTTCTAACTCAACAGCAACAACAAAGACCCACACTGCTTTAGCCCCTCTCCATCCTGCAGGCATTTCCCCTTTCAACACAAGGCTTATGGTTACACCCCACACTAAATGTAATCATCCCCCCTACTATGCAGATGGTTTAGTGTTATTCTATCTGTAACTGGACTCAATGCCAGACTCTGAGTGAGCCTAATGCTTCCTTAACCCATGTTGGTTAAGTGGGAATTCAACACGAGAGCCCTGCTGTAACCTAATCTCCCTTTAGACCACCTAGACCTAGGATCCACCCTGTGGGCTCAAAACACACTTGACAGTGACACAACAACAGTCCATTTGCATTGTCAAGCATTTAGCTGGCAGCCTAATCAAGACACATGTTGTAGACAAAATTGTTTAGCTTTGACAATAGGCTATAGAGCAGATGTCACGGTGGCTGTCAGAGAAAAACATCATCACTGACATCAGCATCCAGCTGTAAATGTTCTTAAACTGCTCTAAAAATCCCTGTCTCCCCAATGATGTACATGATGGAAAAAGTCTTGGCAAAGAACACAAGAGCATAGAAAAAAGTCAAAAAAGTTTTCATTTTATAGTATAACTGACATTTGGTCTCAGATGAGAATTGCATCTTCACTGCCAAAGAACTCATCTAAAGATCTGACTGAGAGAAATATTATGCTAATGTGAAGAATTTTAGAGGTTTTATGTCTCTGATGTTCTGGCTTTTTTCCGCTGCACCGACTAAATTTCTGGGGGTATTCTTTGTGCATATCTAGTGTGTATGTGAGCATTTTTGTAGCACCATGTAGCAGCAAATGCCTGCAACGTATCACTAACAGGTCCAGATGGTTTGCCATAACATCTGTCTATAACCTGACAAAACATAGCCTGCAGCATGTGGCCATAAGGTGTATTATTGGGTTATCCTGGCACAAGGTTGACTTCAAACTATATAACACACTAGCTGACAGCCCACACACACACACACTGTAGCCAGACAAAATTTGTGTCTCTTTCTGCCACACATAGACAGGCTGCCTCTGTGTCCTCCATCACTATCTTTCCAGGGTCTTTCTGATGCATAGAGAACATCCATGGCACCTATGAAGGTGGGGTTATGCCAAAGTTTATTAATGAGTGGGATAGACCGACAGTGACAAACAGGCAGAAAGACAGACAGGGGCACTGGAATGGAACGGACTTGAAACAGCGTCTGGCGACTGATAAGTGATGGGGGGAGGAGGAGGATAAGACTTTTTGTGTTGGAGAGTGCGAAGTTAAGAAGGGTGGGGGGGGATCAGGAAATTAGTGGAATTTAAATGACTTATTGATGCAGACAACTTGTTTTTTCTCAGTCCCCTCCTGCTTTACTAATGCATTACCTCCTCATCTCACATCTTATTTTCTCCTCCTTTACCTTGTCATTTTTCCCTTGTTCTTCTCCACCCCCACTTTCCTCTTTTTCTCTCTTTTCTACCTCATATCATCTTGGCCAGGCCACTTGGCTGATCGGAGAGTATGGTAATCAGCTATGGGCTGATAACAACTGATAAGTCCTCTTGTTGGGTGCTAAGAGTCTGAATGTCATTTTACACAGTCGTAAAATAGGAAAACACACCACAGACCTGGATGGATCTTGTGTGATTTTCCCTCTATGTGGTACATGAATTCACAGCACGAGCATATCTACCTCTTAACATTACTGTGTAGTTGTGTGTACATCATGTGTGCATACGTTGTCTTGTGTGGAGGGGAGACGGGGAGTGTCACTCAGGCCACAAAAAGGGCTTTCATCCTGGGCTTATCAGAGCCAACGCAGGGGGACATTGTTGGCTGGTCGAGCAAAATCCCGCTCCACACCAAACCTGTCTTCCCCTGACTTTGTGATCCCCCCACCCTCATACACATACATGGACAATGAGCCAGAAAGTGGTGTGTGTGTATGTGCAATATGTTTCCTTACAGCCAGGCAGACAAATACACAAAGAAAGACTACAACAACTGAACAACTACAACTAACAATTGATGTACAGATGCTTTCTCTCATGACCTTTCAATCACTCCCTGCACAGGAACACACACAGCAAAATTTATATCAAAAACACATCTTTGACTTCAGTTATCTCTTACACAACATAATGATGCTGTTTCCCATATTATTTACCTGATGCTGAATAATCACCCATTTCTTGTTTGCTTTTTGGGCTGGCGACCAAAAGACGTGCTACCCGTGGTGTCGTTGACAAGGCCATATGCACCTCTAAATCATGTGGTATTATCACCATGCTGTGCTTCAACGAGCAACTATAACCATGATGGAAGACACCAGATGATGTGTTCAACAGTAGAGTTCATTTCCATAATGCTATATTAACATTTTTAGGGGGAATACAGATTACCTTTTACTGTTTACTGCACCACTTAAACACATTTATTGGGAGTAAAAAACACTGTAGCTTTCATATTGTAGATGTATTGAAAAATTCAATAGTTACTATTAATAACAAAAACATTTAATAAATCTGAGATCAGAAGTCTTGATGCTGTAATGCTTTGATTGTAGTTTGATGTGCAATACAAAGCAGCTATTTGAAACCACATGCAGCGAGTGTGTGTATACAGTATATGTGTATAAGAGAAAACCTTGTCAAGTGGAATTACAGTCACAGATGAAACTCACTGACCCACACTGACAGGCAAACTTGTGGGTCTGAAAAATGCAGAGGAAAATGGAAAGGTCATTTATTCAATATCTTTGGCAAAGCCTAAAATCCCATCAGAGAGACAAAGAAAAGAAAACAGTGAGTCCAGGACCAGAGCTGTGCCTCTCTGATAGTGAGACAGTTCAAGAATCTGGTGATATCACCTCCCTTCATCCCCTATAGGTCCTCCGTAGCATATGTTAGGGCCCTAGGACATCACTCAGAGGAGATATGGGAGCAGAACATTACATTCATCATGAATCTCAGACTTCTCTGCAGTCTCTAGTAGGCTCATTCTAGGATCACAGGAATGTTTATCTAGCAGCATGTTAATTCTAGTTAGGTGATTTTTCCATTTTCACTTAATTTTCTCTCCACTGGTTAAGAAAAAACACAAGAAGACTCAGGCCAATATAAACAACATCACAGATAAATTTCAAATCCCTATCTGGATGAAGTCATGGACCTGGGCTGAGGTGGCCATATGGAGGTGACGGCTGTGTGGGTCTGACCACAGCTTCCCCTGCTCTGTGTGGCACTCTCCGGTCACCATAGGCGGTGGTGGGATGAAGGGGTGTCTGTCTAGCCCCTGTCATGCTGTCTAACAGGCTGGACATGTGGCACAGCATCTGTCTCCGGTGGACAGACCCACACCGAAGATTAGCCTGGTTTACAACCATAGACATCAACATATGTACAAGGGAAAACAAGTGTCCAAATCAAACTTAAAGGTAATATCCTCCTGTCACTGCTGAGGCAGTTACAGACCAGGCCTGACTAAACCAATTCTGTCTTTTATTACATTTTCATTAAATTGTAATTCTTCTATAGAGATTAAAAAAAAACAACAACTATTATTTAGCTAGATGCAGAGGAGGACAACACAGAGTTGTTGAATAGATACAGGTACACAATAGTGCTGACTTTGGTACAATTTAACAAAACACACAAGGTCCTATGAGAATTTGAAAGCCAGAGGCAGTGGGACAATTGAACAAAGCCACAAGCAAATTCTGGAATTACTACAGCCTGGATGGAGCCCTGTGGTCACACACACACAGACAGATATGTTTGCAGAGATATACACACACACGAAATCACACATGAAACTTTGAATGTAAATGGTCTGACCAGAGCCATAAATCTCTCAGAGGCTGCAGGGCAATTGCGGTCGGACAGCCAGCATTCCTGTCAGCATAGTGGAGCTGTGTGAACAGAGATAGCCACTGTGTTGCAGGAGACACTGGAGCACAGCTGCAAGCTGAAAACTGCAATTGGCCTCTGAAATGCTATTTTACTTCTTCAAAATAAATGATGCTGAAAATGTCTTTTCCAAACACTGTATGGCCATTTTGGGAGGATAATTATTAACACCAAACTGCAAAATAGCGGAAATCCATCTTGTAGAAGTGTTATTATTTCATCCACAAAAGACAAATTTAACATGCCTCAAAAGAAAGACCACCAGGGAACAGCACAGTGAAATTACTCTGAACAACTCGGCAGAATAGTTGGCTCTAGAAGCTTGTAGTAGTTGTAGATGTAGATTCACAGAACTAGCTGATGACACAGTATTTTCAGTGTAGGGTACTTTTTACTTCACACTGTACTCCTATACACTTCTGTTTTGAGAGAATGGCAACATAAAAGTCTCATTTTCAAATGTCTTGGTGCTCTAATGGGAAATCACATTGGTCAAGACCCACATCAACACAAGGTACTGAGAGACATGCAAGAGGAAGACAACACCAGGGCATGCAAGTACAAATGAGAGAGTTACACTTCTGTCCAGTGCCCATATGCACCTGTTCCTGAGCTGCCTTAACTATGATGCAGTGTGAGCATCCTTTAGTTTTCCACCGGTGTAATGAGCAGGTGGTACCCTATTGTGTAGCACAGTGGGAAGGATAACAGAACAAAAATACATTTAGAATCTGTAGTGTTGTGTGTGTGTGCCAAAGTAAAATGAGAGAGGGGAGAAACAGATAGCTGAGAAGGAGAAAAACAGAGGGAGAGCAGGACTAATGAAGGTTATAGAGAAGTAAAGAAAGGAGAAGAAACAATTCTGGGATGATAAAAAGAAAAAGAGGGATTGTTGAGGAGTCTCTCTGGATTTTAATAATCTTATCAGCCTCGAGTTTTGGGACAAAGTCACACTGACACACTTAAATGCCTGGTGAGCTCTCTTTCTTTCTCTTTCTCGCTTTCTTTCACACTGGTAATGAGAACTGTAGGTGTCTGCCGACTGTCACATACACAACACAGAGCATTTAACAGCAGTAAGTGGGTGTGCTGCCTCACACACACACACACACACACACACACACACACACACACACACACACACACACACACACACACACACATACACACACACACTGTTCACATCTGCCACAATGCCAGTCAGGACACCTATGGTGTGAAGAGGAAATATCAGGAAACACGAGGGTCATTTTTGTGTTGTTGGTTCCAGCTTCTCTCTATGCAAACATCGTGCTTTATGACACAATACGCCTGCTGTTATTGTCTGAGCTATATGCATTTTGACGCGTATGTCAAGATAAACCAGTAAATGCCGTTTAGCCAGTTAGCAGTGTACAGTGTGCGTGCAGTTTTAGATTCAAAACATTTTATTGCCAAAAAGTAATTGAGAAAATATGTAGCTAGAACCAGCAGGTAAGTAGCTAACAAACCCTGGAGCTTGGTAAGCTGTTTGCCCCTGTTTATGCTAAGCTAAACTAACCAGTGTCTGGCTGGAGTAACATCACTGAGAGATCATTGAGTCCCTGTGCCCCTATTTACAGTCTTTGTGGTAAACTGCCCTCTAAGCTCAAGTTGCATCTTTAGTTTTCAAACATGAGCGCGGGCTTCTCATCTAACTTAATGAGAAAGCAAATGTTAAACTATTCCTATAACAATATTTAGTATCATTATAATTTAGTTATCTTCATTATTTCTATGTGTCTTTAAATTGCTAATTACTGGTAATTTGCTCAGTGGGTTAACATCCTGTACTCATGTTTTTGTTTTGAGCAGTTTAATCCATTCACCTCAACAATACACCAATATAGGCATCTATGACCTTTTCGAGTTTCTTATTACCGTTACCTTAATTGACGTAGCTAATTTTCTTGTGCTCCATTCATGCAGCCAACACAGACATCTATCAACTCATTAAGTCATAGGGGAATTCAGTTTAGAGAGTAATCTTGCAGCAGCAGCACTGATGGGACATTAGGTGACATTTAGGGTGCCCCATAACAAGAAAATAAACTGTCATTGACACACTACGGATGATAATATGTCTATATATGGCAGGATATTTTACATTACAAAACTAACATGAAGAATTCAACAGTCTTTCTCATTGTCATTGTGCCATATCCAGTTTCCCTGATGCCCGTAACTGTGTAAGATACTAAATGATGAATGAATCCTCGCTGCTGCTAGCCTGACGTTCACTTGTACTGTACCCAACAGAGAAAACCTTCAGCACGTGTTTTCCCACAATCGGCTCCACACATAACCATATCACTGCTAGATAAGCAATGAACCTGCACTTCATATTTTAACATGTTTATCATTCTCCTCACTTGAATTTAAACACGTGAACTCAAAACCATTCAGACTGTTTTCAAAAAGAACAAACATAATTTCATACTGTTCTAGAAATAGTGATATTTAGGATATAATAAAAATGATATGCTTTATTATTGCCCTTGGAGAAACTGTTTTTGCACTGCCACCCCAATAGATTAACACTTTCTGACACTTGTTATCTAATCAACACATTCCAGCCAAGCCCAGTAAAGATGAGAAGTTTTACATTGACAGCATTTTACTGCACATAATAACAGTATAATTGTTTGTGGTGATAAAAATAGCAGCTCATGGTTTTTGTTAATCAAAAGAAAATCTAAAATGACTTAAATATTTCTTACATTTCATGTCTCCCAATATATTTTGGATATTTTAGCAATAAACTGGTCAAAGGTCAATAAACTCATTCAACTCACACATATATAAGTTGAACAAAAAGCATCAAAATTGCAAAAGCTAAATGGGATTTTGACAAGATGGCAACCATATGAAAATCTGTCTTTATGAGGTCAGAAGAAATAAAAAAAACAAGTCCACTTTGGACAAACAACTGAAAACAGCAGAACACATTTGCTGGTTGTTCTTTGAACTGTGCTGCTTCTAGACAATCACAGGCAGAGGAGATGTAATGAATTCCCCTGGAGCCAGTGCGGGAGGAAGAGCTGAACTTGTTCTCACATCTCTTGCGACTGAGAGAAATAACTAGCTCCAGTCACTTTGATGGAGAGAGGAATACACACATGCATGCACACACACACACACACACACACACACACACACTGGCTCTCTGCCTTGCTGCTTGGAAGTAACTCATTTTTCTACATATCTCTCATGTACCTCTGCCATTTTTCTCCATGGTTTCCCACTCAACCTGTCTGTTTCTTGCTCTTTCTTGAATTTACTCTGACTTTGCTCAGCTCCTACTTCTTCTCTCTCAGTATTACCATCCATATTTACTAACTGCCATCATCATCATTACCTCTGCTGTCATGTTTATCACAGAGACGATGCTTACCATCAATCACACCATGCCTCTTTCTAGTCTCACTTACCTGTGCAATCTCATACAGCAGTTTGTAGTGTTCCTCCCGTTTCTGCAAGGTGCACAAATTGCAGCCCATTCTAGTTGTCAGGGAAACAATGTTGAGTGCCCGCTGGAGTGTGTGTGCTGTCTGCGGTGCGTGCGAGCTCTCCCCGGGACGAAACACACTCGGGCTCCTCTTCCTCGGCTCCCCCACACCTCTTTCTCATCCGTGTATCCTCAGAGATCCCCTCTGTTGCTTCGAGCACAACACACACATAAACACACACACACGTGTTGTAGTTGACTCTTTGGGTTGTGGATGCAGTTCATTCAGTGTGTGTTTGTAGAGAGTGTATCAATGATAAGATGAGTAAAAGCAGCTGGCTTCTTTTTCCCTCTTGCCTGTCTCTCTTTCCCTTAATTCTCACTTGCATGCCTACATACACTCTCCACTTTCCACTATCTTTTGTCCACCACCTCCTCTCTCAGTGTGAGCACACACCAGTACATGCACACACTTTTGCTACATGGAGACACACCTCCTCCTGTGGCGGGCTGCCTACACATGCCTGATCCTATTTCAGCTCATTAATAGAAAGCTCCCTCATTGGCTGTTTAAATGAAGGGGCTGGGAGAAAAGGGAGGGAACTAGTGTTATCTTGGGCAGCTTCAGTATCTGAACATCAGTCTTTTGTATGCAGGTATAGTGAAGGATGTGTTGCTTATATGTCTCTGTGACAGATTCTGGCTGCATCTGTATTTGTGTGCTCAAAAGTACATCTGTTTTATGTCTGTGTGCACATTCCACCGACATGCAAAAAAATCAAAACTACATTTTATTGCAAAAAAATAAATAAAAACAAAACAATAGGAGTTAAAATGCCGTCTGCACAGTTAATCAAGTTACTGAGAGGGCTATTTGTCAGTGCACACATTTGACAACTGGATTTAGCATGGTAATCAATCTCATTTGGATTCAATCAGATAGCCTTTTGCACTCAGTACAGTGGTTGGAGGAGTGGTGTCCAGTGGATGCCATAGATTTACAGTCAAAGAGTGACGGTCACCAAACAGATGCTTCCCTCTCTCTGCCGGCTGTTAGACAAGGGCACCGCACTGGGCTGAGACACAGGAAGAAACACAGACTAGTATTGATTGGCTTCAAATTAGCTTCCAGCTCAACTGCTCTACTCTCTGCCGGAGTGAAGGAAAAGGAGAAGGTGATAGAAAGAGGAGGGGAGACATACTGTTTGATAAATAAAGCAGCGATGATATTACAATCATGTCACACTAGAAATTCTGTTAATTTGCCATAGAAAATGTGTTTTGACAAAAACCTAATTATAGGTTGACAGAAACCAGATTATATATGTTGTCAATGAACATTTTCGCAGTTATGGTTTTTGCATTTATGGTTAGACACTCGGTGAACATTAGGGGAAGACCATCGTCTTGTAAAATTAACCAAAAAAGTCTTCTGTTCTAGTTCCTTCACTTTCCACTTGAGCACTTCATACAACTTAGAGTAATTAAATTTGTCAATTACATTTACTTACATTACCTCCAGTCAGGAGGCAGCTATCCCTCCATTTGCATGACAAATAGCTGTCACTGGTGAGCAGAGAGCACAGATGCGTCACCCTCCTTATCACCAGTCATGCAGGTACAAGGACCACAGTGGTCCAGTCAAGGGCGTCGGAGCAGATCCAGATACAGCCCCCAAGATAACACTTAACCCTTTCTCTCCAACCACTCTTGTCTCGTTCTGATGAGGTCACCCCTGTATCCGCTGACCTCAGAAGGTGACTTTTTGGGGTGACATCACCAACTAATCAACTGTTTGCAGTCTGAGTATGGGACTAGCAACATTATGAGATTGTTATTAAACTGCATTTGTGATTGTCCATAAACTGACAGACACACATGTAAGATAAAATGTGCCCTGAGAACACACTTACAAATACATACTGTATACTGTGCATGATTCTTGAAAGATTCCTCCACTCTTCAGCGAAAGGAAAGTAAATCTGAGATACATTTTTACAGCAAGTGACATCACCATTGTGGTCATGTATGGCCTATCCTTTCTTTTGTTCATATTACCCACTTTCCATCATCTCTGCCATTTCTCTCCCCCTCCATTTCATCATCCTGCATTATTGTTTCTGTGTACAGACACTAGACAGACGTCTGGTCTGCGTTCTCATATAAAATTGAAGAGACTCCTATAACTTTAAGACATGGCAACCTAGAGATGAGAAATTATATAGGTAATATTGCAGATCTGCTTCAGCAAAATGTGTCTCTTCGTCTTTGATGTTTGAGAACTGAGCTGCCAGTGAGTACAGCAGCAGAGTGGTGCCATACCTGTAAGGTTGCATGTTCAATAAATTCTTAGACAAGCAGTTAACTTGAGGGTTAGGTGGGCTGAGGTGGGTTCAAACAGCTGTAATGGTCATTTTATATTTTATGGTAAAATCCATCCCTGTGATCTGCCAGTCAGTCAAAGGTTAACCAAAAATAGCCTGCTGCAGGGGGAAAGTGTTGCACTTAAAAGGAAGCCTGAAACACCACATTAGCATAATTTCCGATATGGCTGTGATTGGAAGAAAATAGGCCACTTCGCACATTCCTCTCTGAAAATAGAAACTTGTTAGGTCAGCTCTGAACCATTTCAGCATTGAATCTACAGTAAATCTGAGTGTAAACTTTTATAAAGAAACTTTGTAAGTATGGCTGGGAATTACAGCTACATGAATCCTTGTCCAACAAGTTCAAAGGCCACAGTATCCTTGACAACAGACGTGGTAGTGAGTCATGGGTAGAGAGCTGATCTAATTAGGAACAATGATCACGAATTCGCTCTGTGCTCAAAGGCCTTCTGAGCAGAATACCAACAAACTGTTGTTAAATAAGTCACCAGTGCAAACTTTCCTCTCTCTTTCTCTCACAAAATTTCCTTGAAACACATCAGCAATGAAATAACAACAGAAATGCAAGGTTTTAATATTTGTACACCTCCAGGACTCTTGGTTTTATGACGATCTGAGAGTGTCCTTAATGCAATGTCATTTTTGAAGTCTTTAGGGTGACACCAGTGATGTTCAAAAAAGCAAGATTCTATTTAAGATAAAACAGAAACAGAAATGTGATGCTTGTAGCACTTCTATTATGACCATATAGGAATCATGCCAAAATGTTCTGATGTCAGTCATATCTTGTCCAATGTGTTAGCTTCAGTTATTTACATGAAATTGCCTTTTATGAATCAGTTTTTCCAATTTTCAACCACCTGTGACGATAACGTCAGGAGTAAAGCTTATAATGTGACTTCTAAATGTCACAGCATGTATTGGAAAATCAATTCAAAACAACATCATTTCTGCTAGCGTAGACAACTGGGTGTCTTAAAGCCAATGGCATGAGAAGAGCCTGAGGGCGACCCACACACGGCTCTCCATAGCCATAACCCATATATTATTTAACACTCTGAACAATTCATCTAGGTAAAAACACAATTAGAGTCCTACTTACAGCATGGAGCTAGAGGCTGACGGGAAATGATGGTACACAATGGTAATTGAAAAGCAGCATCCTTTTTCTGTTTTTTTTTTTGTTCTAGTAATTACATTATAACTATTCATTACTGTCTAATTACTTTACAAGAGGCCAAATGTTCAGATGCAATCCTCATAATGACTCTCTCTTTTCCACTCCTCTCCTGATCCTGATTGTTGAAGCAAAAGGACTGACTCTGTAAAAAAGAGCCAGAGTGATTCCAGTCATTTCATTATCAAATTATGAGCGCCGTTATAAAAGGAACAAAAGGAAGTCAGGCTACAAATGTAAGGAAAATACAAAACAACTAGACTGGGATCCATTCAGCAAAACACGGGGGGGCCTTTTGTTCATAATTTGCAGACTGCCAGTAGGGCAAAAATCATTGAGTTGGAGTAGAAAGAATGTGTTTTACTGTCCAATCTTAGTTATGTCTCCTTTGAGCAGTCAGGCAACGCAAGGCTGAGGTATACACACATATACATGGACAAAGTGTGTGATAATGAAGCTATTCAGAGCCTGGCATCAGACAAGCCAAGGCAGCCATTAAAACAAGTTGAATCACTGTTGAATCAGTCGCTAACACTTTCTTTTTCACTGCTCCACTGGACAAGGCTATTTAGAAAAGCAAATGGAAACATCTTCTCCAACCACTTTGATCAGATGCCCAGAGGCTTTGTTACACCCTCCTTGGTTAAGTTCACTATTCAATACACATAGCAACTTGCAACCATAAAGTAGCATGCCCAGGGGGAATATGAGACTGTGACCGCCTCTTTACTCGATAAACCAGCAGCCAAACTGGCGTCTGACCTCACACCACAATTGCCATGCAGGGTCAAGTAGCCCATAAGGATGGGCTTGTCCTCAGCCACTGGGATAGAGGTTCAGATTTCCCTCAGCAGAGTTACTTTGACTGTTGAGCAGCATAGATACACAAAACTGACTCAAAATCAGCCAATGAAACATGGAAGAGCATTGCTCCACTGAAAAACATTTACAGTATATTTAAAGTAGTAGTTCGGGTTCTGATCTAAGTCGTGTTGTACCTTTCGCAATTTTTAGCAGCATGGCTCTAGAGATGGTTATGCATTTGATCAGTCAGCCAGTTGACCACGTTGGTGGAACTGAAATCAGGACTAAAGAAACCAGCAAAAACATGTTAAGGTGTGTAATTTTGTAGTTAGTCAGTCTTGCACTTCTTACCAGTATTAAGGGTCCCATAACTCACATTGGTAAACTGATTGAAATGAAGCTACGATGTGACCTCTGGTAGTTATATTGTTCCAGGCTGAAATCGCCACAACTATCTCCACTACGACAACCAGAGGTGGGTAGTAACGAGTTACATTTACTCTGTTACATTTACTTAAGTAACTTTTTGAAAAATTTTTACTTCTAAGAGTAGTTTTACTGCACCATACTTTTTACTTTTACTTGAGTAGTTTTGTGAAGAAGAAACGCTACT
>JAUMHL010000016.1:7709179-7725167 GCA_032362345.1 Sandelia bainsii | reverse complement strand
CATTAAAATCTAGTCCACACATGTCAAATGAAATTATAATCAGTATTTCACAATAATTCAAACTCATGGCAACTGGACTTCTTTCTTGTTCTTGGTTGAAGCTACTTGGACGAGTAGTGAAACGTTTCAACCTAACAAGAAAGAAATCCAGTTGCCATGACTCAACTTCCAGATATCTTCACACGTAGTCTACCTGCTACGTGACGCAGCAGACAGTGAATGAGAAATGGCACAGTTCACACATACATACCTTACCTACTGTAGATATTGGTTTCAAAAGCTTTATGTTGTGAAAAAGTAAGATTTGGAAATTTGTGTTTTTTGTGCTTTCATTTGTTATTCTGTAAAGATGTTATTTATTTTTAGTTATTTTATTTTATTATTCAGAAATACCAGAATTTGCACATTATTTTATATTTCTGTCTGTCTGATTACATAATTTTAAAAAAATAAATAAGACGTTACGATCAAACAGTTACTCAGTACTTGAGTAGTCTTTCTTCACCAAATACTTTTTTACTCTTACTTGACTCCTTTTTTGGATGACTACTTTTTACTTCTACTTGAGTAATATTATTTTGAAGTAACGCTACTCTTACTTGAGTACAGTTTTTGGCTACTCTACCCACCTCTGACGACAACCATGAACTTTGGTGATCCGGCAGCTTTTCCTTTTAGTATAGCAATTTCACAATTTTCTATCCAGTGAAATAATCCGATAACTACTGATGGATCACTACAACGTTTGGCCAAATTCATAGTTCCCAGTAGATAAATCCAGATGTTAATCTCCTCTGCAGATTTAATTCTAGTAATCCTTTTTGCACCACCATCAAGTAAAATTTTCCTTTGACAAAAAGATCAGTCAGATGAATGTAGTACAGTTTATTGCTTATTAGCAAATGTTAGCATGTCAAGATGTTGGTAACCATTATTCCTGCTAAAAATGCCAAACATATTTGTTTGCATTGTCACTATTAGCAGTGTTGTGCAAGTTCACACTTAACAAGTGTCAGGTTTGAAAGTACAGGACCCAAAGAGAGGTTGGACACAGGCAGGTGAGTTTTAAGGTGTTTAATAAAACTTAAAGGAACAAGGGGAAAGTTTGGAGTCACAGGGAGCCGGGGCTGCAGAACCAGAGACCACTCAACCTCCTGATTGGTAGATGGCGCTCGAACAGGATCTAGAGAGGGAGACACCGGTGAATAAGATGATCGGACAGAACCAGGAAATTAGCAGGTAAGTTCGTAGAAAAAAGCTTATGCTTTTAAAACAGGTGAGTCTGAGTCTGTACAGTCTCTCTGTGAAGGTGCTGGGTTAGCAGAAGCTCGAGTGGGGCTGCCAGGAGAAGGCTGGGAGTCTGATGGTCCCAAAATGGCGGAGCTGGTGTGTGGACAAGACGGCATCCAGGTTGGCGTCCACCGCGTGGTGTCTGGAGAGGTAGCGTGGAAACAACACACACACAACGTAGTCAGGCAGCTAGGTTCTAATCCTCTAGCCCTCTAATCAGGGTGAACTCAGTATCCAGAAATGACAAACTCAGTCCTACAGTCCCGAAGAGGGCAGAGGGAATATAACACAGACAAATTATCCACAATCCAGAAACCCAAAGATAAAGGAGAGGTCCAGAAAACAGACAGGCAGAATATGAAAAGAGTTAGTGGCTTCTTTGATTGATAAACACCACTGGTCTCTGAAACACAACAGGTCTGACCTTTTTGGATAAGGACTGGAGCCATGCTAGGTAGCTGACCAATTGAACAAACCATTTGTCACTCACGTTCACGCTGCATGTGAACAATGGTCATTATTGCGTTGCAAAATTATACATTCAGTTCACTGAGAGCAATTAGTTTATTCAATGAATGGTGCTTGTTTAGTGTGTTCATGAACAACACTGATTATTAGCATGTTAGCATGCTGAAGCTAACTCAAAACACCACAGTGTCAAAGTACAGCCTCATAGAGCTGCTAGTGGACTGTAGACTCTTTATGTTGTTGCTTTTTTATCCATTCATATTTAGCCTTTGGATGGAATTAATAATAACCAACCAGAGAGTTGCAAGCCCACGCAATTCTTTGATCACAGCATCTAAACCAACTAGAGCTCATCTGCCACACAGCTGAGTCTTAGCTTTCACCCTGGGCAACGTGTGTGTATGTGTGCATAAAAGAAACAGCGAGGTAGAGAAACATTATTATCTGTGCTATAGCCTTAGGGTGTAAACATACACAGATACCCCCTGTCTGCATACACGCACATTTACACTGGAGTGCTGCTGGGCTCTGGGCCTGACCCTGTTGTGTTAACCCAATAGCATAGCTCCAATAAAACTGATTAGAGAAGTCTTCCCCTGCTGCTCCCAGGCCCTGCTGCTGGACTAATGGCACAAGTGGGCCTCTTAAACTTTCCACAACATCTGTGCCAGTATTGAACCATGAGGATGGATGGAGCACCAGGGCCAAGAGAGCACCACTAGCGACCTGAGGGAGGGAGGAAGGAAGGATGGCACATAAGACAGGGAGATAAATAGAGAGATAGACAGACAGGTAACAAACAGTATATAGATAGACAGATAGAAAAATAGACAATTTGATAGCTGGATTTGTTTTCTATTTTCATCTGTACATCTGAATGCTGAGCACATCATCTTCTCCTCGCCATGCTGCAGAGTGCAAGAAGACCAAGCCAGCTGTTACTCCATTGTCCAGGTGCTTAACAGGATTAGAGGAGGGGGCAGAAGGCCTGACACACACTCTCACTCTCTCTCTCTCACACACACTCACAATTCCATACACAGACTTAACCTAAAACTTTAAAGGCAGGCAGAGAAGCACAAGCACACATCATCCTTCGGCTTGTTGGATAAGGACTGGAGCCATGCTTGGTGAAGCTTGCATGTATACTGTTAGTGTGTTGCTCAATATCACAGTAAATATACAGAAAAAACCCTCTGCAAGATATACACACAATTCAGTAAATAAAGCATTACTATTTTTGAAGTGGTGAGCTTGTTTTATACTAAACATTTCTTGATTCTGACATTTATCTCCACCAAATACCAAGGTGCTTTGTTATTGAATTGATGTGGTATCAGAACAGATAATTGACTTACATTTTTCAGGGAAAAAATAAGATGTCAGGTCTAAAGAATCCACAACAAAATGCATGTAATTGTGTAGTTAATCAGTTTTGTATTTCTTAGCAGTATTAAAGGTACCATAACTCACATAATAATAACAATGTAATATCTAGTGGTTCACTCTGGCATGAATATGTGATACCCTTTTCTTTATTCTCACCTTTTGTATCATTTCTATTTGTTATTCTGGAAGTCTTGCCTGTCTGGAGCTCTTTTGATATGTATCAGTTGCTCAGTCTGGGGTTGAAAAGACCTTTTATGCACTTTACATTGAACAACCACACTTTTATGTGGCTGAGTGAGTAAACACCTAACATCTTTCTTCACTGAGATTTATCATAAGTAATAAGAAGAAATTAATTGCTGCTAAACACTGGCCAAATTTGGCTAAAGCTCCAACATGCCTCAAGGTTTATTGTGCAATAATAAATGGGATCATTTTTTCAACCAAGGCTTTGAGTAACTTGTTATGCAACATTATATAAACACCTTACCATAATTATTTTTAATGCTATAATACTTTTTTTATGAATTTCTCTTTTGAAAAACATTTCCCAAAGTCTTAAATCTCCATCTGGTCTTTCATATGCACATTCTCCCTCGGCAGAGCACAGCCTTTTTGATTTTATCATTGCACCGGCTGGGTTTAAAAAGGCTTCCCTGTTGTGAATTAATGTGGCTTTAATCTGCCCCCCCACACATGCTGATAAAGCAGTTTAAGAGACAGAGCGTGTTCGGTCAGAGGACACAAGATTAGTCATTCGCCACTGAGCTCGAAGTGGCGTATGACCATATCACTTCCTGGTTCCAAGCTGCTGGTTCCCTCTTTCCTGTCTAATCCCGACTGCAGGACAAGCTACTGCCTGTCAGGAAGATAAGGAAGTGTCTATTGTCTCCCTGATCCTTCTTGTATATTACAGTGCTTCTTATGTCACTGTACAAACCTGAGGTGTGGTCAGAGTAGAAAAGCACAGCGAACAAATGTGCCATCTGGAAAAAAAAGGCACAAACAGACACATTATGAGATCCTACACAGAAGTGTGGCACAAGTTTCTTTTTCTTATAATTAGCCTTTTCTTAGCTACTGGAGAAATTCCAACCAGAATAGGAGCCAAATCTGTGCTCATTCATACACCTCTTGTTGACTAATTCCTATACATGGCAGGATACGCCTACTGTGAGTTTCCATCTGAATGCTTTGTGTGCACTACATTGCGTCTGGTGCCAGTAGCTTGAGCCCATGCGGTGAATAAGCACAAACTATTGATTTGGGGCCCTCTGTGGCTAAGGGTGTGGCTGGCTAACTGACAGCGGTTGGCCTTACAGTCAATATGCTCAATAAAGTTCAGATTGTAGAACATGCAGTAATTTGGCCAATCCCAAAGAACACAGATCTATTGTTTATTGAGCAAATCTATACAGCAGGTTAGTGGGGGATTTATTTTACACAAACATGAATGCCTATTTTAACAAGTCATTTAAGATCTTAAATCATGGCTGGACTTTCTTTTGCCTTTTTACCATACATGGGCCTGTATTATGTTATCGATTTGGCATCTTTAGCTTTCATATCAAACATTAAACTACTATTGGAGCAACAATTAAATACCATCATTGCTCTTATTGTGGTGGCAAACATCTCCTAGCAAAAAGAAAAAAACACAAAAGAAATAAGAAAGGTGACTTTACACATAATGCAGTTATTCCTCAAGGTATTTTCAGATAGTAAAAGGATATAAAGCCATACAAACAGTTCAGGCTGTTGTCTGCATCGTGACTAATAAAATCACCAGATCTAATCCAGATCTAAGTTGCCCTGCAACCCAATCTTCCACACAGTGCATTTTGTTTTTATTTAGTTGCATCTGCTGGGGAGCCACAGGCGTGGGGGTCTACAAATGCTCCCTATTGCTGTGCTTTCTTTTTAATGCTCTTAATATTGCCAGATATTTTAAGAGAAAATGTGGGGTTTTTTTGTCTCTGAAATGATCTACACAAAAATAAATGTGATTGATTGCTTGATTGACTGG
This sequence comes from Sandelia bainsii, assembly GCA_032362345.1. Lineage (NCBI taxonomy): Eukaryota > Metazoa > Chordata > Actinopteri > Anabantiformes > Anabantidae > Sandelia > Sandelia bainsii. The sequence continues at coordinate 7,719,994 of JAUMHL010000016.1, read as the reverse complement.
AGCCACCTTTACTGTCCTGCTGGACCCAGTCTTTGCCCAAAATGGCCAATAAAATGTTTTACTGTCCCCTTGATGGCTGTACAACAGAAAAAAATGGCTTTATGAGGAAAAGATCACCAGTGTCTTTTTATTTTGCAATATACCGTGTATTTGTGGTCACAAACACTTAGATAAACATTTAGATTTAAGATCAAAATTACAAAAATGAAGTTTTAAAATGAACTACTACATTTTCAAATTATGTAGAAGGGCAATTCAGTAACAGCCATTATTTAAAATTCAATAAAAAATATAAAAACTGCTTTGTACTGTTGTGTATCTTAGGGGCGCTTAGTTGGTACGTTAGTTTTTCTACAAACTCCAGGGTTGGTGGTTCGATTCCCAGTTCTCCTGTTTCCTGGCCACATGTTGAACTTCAAGACACTGAACCCCAAACCTTAGGTACCTAAAATGCAGCTGCCTGTCCTCAAAGAATTTCCCCAAGTGGATTAATAAAGTATCAATTTTTAAAATAAAAAATATAAAAAGCAATGTCTGTGTTTTTTTTAAGGAACATCAATTCTCTGTTTAGCATTCACATACACCATATCCTTTTATAGATTATAGACTGATGGTACATGGTTTGGATTAACGGGTTAGTATACACACAAATCTCTGACACCAGCTTTATGATGACCCCGTAGGTCAAAGGGATCAGATGGTCTCAGTCGAATCCCCTTTTCAACAACACACACACACACACACACACACACTAATAGCTCAATGGGACTTTCTGAGCCCTACAACCTCCTTTAAACCTTACCCAAATTTAAATCCCAAACCTAAACCCAAGAACTAACTGTAAACTAACCCTGTAAAGGATGGCGGCCATTACACGTGAAAAAAGAGATATCTGGCCTAGAAAATTTGTGATATTTGCGCAGGGTTAGTTGGTGAACCTCTGTTGCTGACAAGCTAACTGCTAACTTGCACTATTCTTTCATCCTTGCATTTGGTTCATCACTGTATACCATCTTGGTAAATAAAATGCTAGTGTTTCTGAGCTTTAACACTGACAGAAATAGAGAGCAACATCAACATCTATATGGTGGATGTTTACAGCTCTTTCTTACCTTATAAAATCGCTTGTTTGTCTCATCCAGCAGCAGCCTTGTCAGCGTTTTATGGTCCAATATCAAGCCATTTTCTTTACAGTCACCTTGGACAGGGAAAAAGCACAAAAGGTCAGAGTGCAGATTGTTATTGGTACATACCAATCGTGAAAGTCATAACACTGTCAAAAGCATTTTTACAGCATTTTAACTGGTTGTTAGGGAAGCATCAGTCTGTCAGATATGATTGGATGTGTCGCATATTGGCAAATAAATTCAGTTAATCTGCAAGTACAGGATGCGATAATCATATCAGTCTTATTTAAAAATAGCAGGGTGCTGGGTACTAAGACCTTATTTTTTACCTCCCTCTTTTGACATCATGCGGTGGTTGTCATAGCAACCATGCAATATGACAGGACTGATGACAGACGAGTGCTAAGTGGAGATCTGTCACTGAAATAGCCTCATATGGAGGAGCCTTGCTATAATGATGTGTGTACCTGTGTGTGTGTGTGTGTGTGTGTAACTTGTGTGAGTGACAGCCAATGGTGGGTGCACAGATAAATCAACACACATGGATGCACTATTACTTTTTTCTTTTTCTGCCGTGTCAACAGAAAAGCCAAATTATTTTTGGTTTGATTTGACCTGGGAGTTCTCCTCTCACCACAAACATGACAAAGAGGCAATGTCAAGTGTGTTTTGAGAGTGTGTCATGTATTGATAGTGGACAAAAACGAATAAGGTTTCTGTTTGGTTGAATTTGACTGAAAGTCGAAGCTGCACAAGAGAAGATAACCTCCTGAATGACATTTTGCAACAACAAAACACAAGCAAAGCAAAAACAAAAGCACCATAACTTTATTTTCTGTTTTGAATCACCTTAGCAGGAAGTTGTGTTTGGTGGTAGGTCACGTACTTCTATTTAAAAACAGTGGATAAGGCACTACTGTACGATGTTGCTGTAAAACTCTGGATTTTATCCTTTCACTTTTCCTTCCAATAAATTTAGTTATCACTTTTTATTTTAGAAAATATTATTTATATAATACACATTTGTGGAATGTAGGAAAAATTAAATGAATTCACAATTGAGTGTACAAGAACAAGAGACTGTGTCTTAATATTAGTTTGAGTTGATCTTTGTTTTGAAAGTCACAGTCTGTATATGCATTATAGTGAAAAACTTGGCACAACTACTAATTTGACTGTACCTTACATTAAAAATGTTGCCAGCTGCAGAGACTCAAAGTGTTTTATTGTAAATATTTGTAGCTGCTGCTGCTTGAAGATATTTTGCCAAGCATTGCTTTTCTCTCAACATGAGGCCAATTTGTTACGGTACAGTTCAATTCAGAAACACAAATACGCTAATGCTAGTGCAGGCTAGTGCTTATCAGCAACAAGCTGCAACCACAGAGTTCAGGAGCTGAGGTCAACGATTAACTAATTTGAACTTGCAGTGCTTCACTCAGCATGAGCATTTTTTACCTGCTAAGTTGGAGCTCATACATGACTATGAAAGGTACAGAGCCTCTAATTTAGAACTGGGTATATTGATGCATCAGATTATTTGTTAAGTAAATGTTTTCAGAGTTGTCAGTTAAATCTGCAGCTCTCCTGCCATGAAGTAGCATCTATCTTTTTTTGTTGACCTTTAGTGGTCAGTTCATCAGAGCACAGGACTAAAGGCATGTTAGGGTCATTCAGTGTCCCAGAGGAGGTCCTCTTCAGTCAAAAAGATAGGTCAAAAATGGTTAAGAGGCTTAATCTCATGAGATTTTCTTCAGTGGGGCCATGATGCCACAAGGTCAGGGGACTGTCAGGGTTGAAAAGACACCACTTGGTTTTCATTCTTTTTCATCTTTCTTTCTTCTACTAGTAAGTTCTTTGAAAACAATCTCACCAAGTGAATTTTTTTTTTAGAAGAATATGACTTCTGTTACTTCAAAAAATGTCTCAAAAAGTTAAGACTTTAGCCCTTAGGTTAAGCTCACACGGTGTAGGGGTCTTAGGTAAAGTTAGCAGAATAGTAATGGTAGCATTTGGTCACAGGTCTCACTTCTCTCTGCAGACCTGAACCTCTTTTCAACCATTACTCTTGAATTTATTATTATGTTTATGTTTTTCCATTTCATACAACTCTACTGTGTTTGAGCAATGTACTGCAGTACACTACATTTGCCAGTATGTTTTCTATACAGTTCAGTTGAGTACAAGAAGACTAAAAAAGTGCTGCTAATACGGTATATGCAAACACAATTGACACTGCATTACTTTTACACAGTTTGAATGTAGCACAGTATGTTTATAAAAGAATAACAACCTTTGATTCATCTAACCCTTTTCACTCTAGATATCACTACATACACTATTACTACAGAGAGAAATTGCTTTTAATAAGTGAATCAAAAAGTTTGGAGCACGTACATTAAAAGTTATAAACTCCAAACACATTACTGAGTTATCTGTGTTGTCACTTGACCTAAGAGGCCACGTTTTGGGTTTTATGATAATTTCATTTCAGTCTGGGCTTGCAGGATCCATGAGTGTCTTCAAGTGGTGCAGTGGCAACCAAGAACACTCAAAGCTTTTAAAGCATGAGGGATAAAAATACAAAGAGTCCTATTAACTGTCCCAGCATGCAATCATGCCAAACATAGTGATAGCTTGATGTAATAGTTCTAAATGGCACAATATGAGGTGCATTTGTCAGGCTACTTCTATGGTCAGGTGTCTTTAGATTCCTAGTCATTACTATCTCTCATTACTTACTATAGCTCTTTCAGTATACAGTGGTCCATTTCTTCCGGGCACTATTTTCAGGAAATTGCTAAATCGTCATAACACAGGGAGAGGGACAAAATGGCCATAAGTAAAGTTTGATCAAAAACCAATAGATGGAAAGTGACCATATATCACATCTTACGCACCATGAAATGTCATATGGAGATGAGATAACTGAATGCCTGCTGTAGCACTGATATTTCTCTATACTGCTATAGTGTTAATTTCACCAGTAACATGGTAACGAAGAGTGAGAAGAGAATTTGAGAGATACTTGAAATGGCTGCTGATAAAGTAAACTAGCAAAACAAAGCTGCTGTTGACAATATACAAATTTTAATAAAATAATAATAATAATAATTTAGTCACTTTCAGCAGATTATGGTTAACTCTCCTCTCGTGATTGTATTAGAACAAAGCTGTTTGAAGATTTTTTTTAAATCCTCATACAGTAAATTCATTATATAGCTTTTGAACACTGTGGAGCATTAAGCTGCTAAAGAGTCAGAAGAGACTAAAACCAGACCTGAAAGTGAATATTGGGTCTATGCACAGTACATTCCTCCAAATGAATGCTAATGGTGCCGTGTATTTCTTTTTGCTCTGAGCGATGAGTGTCATTGTTGGTTGGTGAGCGTCTGTTGGCTTATTTTTGCAGTGCACACCTTACTCCTGGCACTGGTCAGAGTCCAGCACCATTTACTATTGACTACTATTGACATATTCTCAATTAGAAGTAGCTGTAATTCTTTTTTTCCTCTTTGTTCCCTTTTTGAACTATTGCCACATGCTGGTGTAGAGAGTTATTTCCTAGTGCCACTGTTTGGTCCAGACAAAGACGACGTGAAGCGACGCAACAGTCATGTTCTTTGATGTCAGCTTTATCCACCAATGAATATACTATATTATTATTTCTGTTTATGGCATTTCATTAGAAATAATTAATATGTAAATCATAATTCCAATCAGAGCGACATTAAGAAGGGAAGAAAGATGAAGAAAGATGGACAGAGATTAGTACAAAGGGGTAGAAAGTGAGAGAGTGCTGGCTTGCTCTGCTCTTAGTGAGACAAATGGCAGTATCTGTGTCAGTATCTAGTACAGTATGTACTGTATGTGGTGTGTCTCCCTTTATATGTGTGCCCGTCATGCTCTCCTGCTTCCAATGCATGACAATTATCCTGCTCCAGACTGTGTGGGCAATAAAAAACAAGGCATGACACTGACTCGCTCCCCTTGTTGTAGGACAAAACTTTTGTCGTCAACAAGTGCTTTGAGCCAAAGATGTTTCTTGTATTGTCAGAGGTTTCCTGATACTTCAGGGTGGTAATATATGGATATTAGTAACTTATTATTTCATCATCTCATAACATCAGTTAAACTGTTAGACTGTGTGAAAGATGTTGAAGGGCTTGAATAACTGGTTTGTTTGTGATATCAGATTTTTCTCACCTAAGCCCTGTCCATTTCAAACCAGTGAGAAAACAAAGCGGAAATACAAAAATCTCTCTACTGAAATAACCAAAACTGATCAGACAGAACGTTTTGTGATCATGTAGGAACACATTATTCATAATAAGAAGCTGACTGAGAAAATAGGTTTTCAGGGTCTTTAAGCTCTGCCACTGCTAATGTATCTCAATGCAAAAGCAATTTGTCTTTCCCATGTAGCAACTGTCAAATGTAATATGTAGTGTCTCAAAAAATCTTCAATAATAAATTATGTGGTTACTCCAATTATCCATTTCACAGTGCCTAATATGGATTTATGTCTCTGGTCAGAAGCCTTTGTATCCTTTCAGCTGCGTCACAGGTCATAAACTGGGAGTCACAAGAGGTCAGATGAACACTGAGGTCATCTGGAAACACATTCCATCCACCCATTGTATTTGCTGTTATCTGGAAGTACCTACAGTATTTGTGTCCACAGCTAGAACCACTTTATTATATACTCTCTATCATATCTCAATCACTATCATATCTCAATCAATGTACACATTTTAGTTTGTGGGTCAGAGCAATTAATATTGCAATCATGCCCGAAAAAAATTCAAAGGACTCAGAGCAGGGAATGAGAAATGAGATATTGAATTTTCTCCCCAATAAAAAAAGAGAGGCGCATAATTAATGGATTTGTTGTATTATTTAAGATGTTTTCTACTTCACTTTATAGGATTTAATGTTTTCCACTTTCAAAAGCAGTGCCTTTATTTATTCCTCTAACTGGCCAAATAAAAGTTGTAGAAGGGAATTTAAATGGCAACATAAATTTCAATTACTGATTCCAATTATCTGAAAATGGTTTCACCTCCATCTCACAAACAATGACAAAGTAAAACAACCACCGTTAACGTGCACACACACCCACACACTTGTGTTTCTCTGCGTGTACAGCGTCTACATAACAGGAATGAGATCCTTACAAATTAAAGTAATCATTAGAAATATTAAATAATGCAAAGCAATTTGTATGCAATCATGAAATGCTTATATCAATTAACAACACAGTAGGGTTCAGAGGGTCAGTTACATGTTTTGTTGTTTCAATAAACTACCCAAACACCACTGAAGCGCTGTAAATAACACTACAGTATTGTTAAATGTGTTAAAGAAATAGTTGGTGAATACACTTCTTCACTGAGAGTTAGATGTGAACACTAATGTCACTATAGTTTATAATTTCTGTACAGTGAATGCCAACACCAGGTAGTGTGCTTAGCTTAGCTTAGCACAAGGACTGGAAACAGGGGGAAAAGAGTTAGATGTAAAAAGTTATGTTTGTAAAAACATGTTTTATCTGCTTTTACACTGTGGGTTTCATATGTAATCAACAAAAAAGATATAGATATTTAGAGAAGCTGGTAGGTGTCTTGGTGCTAAGCGGTAACCTACTTCTACCTTCATATTTACTGTACAGATGTGAGAGTCATTAATCTCACTTCACTCCCAGCAAGCAAGCGAATAACCATAGTATTGTATGTGTGAATACTGTGAAGAGTAACATCTCATTAAGGCCCCATATAATGTCTGATTGTGCTGGGTATACATTCTTTCTGTATAATGAAGCAAAATATTAAATTATGTAGCTAAGTACAGAGCACATATACTTCAAAAGGCATGAAATGAATAATGAGTGAACCAAAACACTGATTTTCAACAACACATCATGTATTCTCTTGAATATTTCCCTCAGGTTAATCCTAAAACCAATGCTTTTTGCACCAAAATGGGGAGATTTGGCCAGGCATTTTGTGCATTTATTAATCATAGTAATCATGTGAAAATGTTTTACTCAATACAGCATATTGTGACAACACTTAGTAACCTTCATTCTTTTCCTCAGTCACATTAGGATGCACACAGTAGAATCACAAAGCAGATATTCCCCTCGCACTGAAAGTAATAATGTTATACAGTGTTGTGTTACATATTCAAATCAATGCACACATTACATAGGGGTGTATAGGAAAACATCTGATATTACAAGCTAATATACCGGTGAATGCACAAACAGAGTTATTGATTGATACCACAGCCAGCAGCTGTGTTAAGCGTCCGCAGATATGAAGGTATCTGTAATCGTGTGTAAGGATTCAGCGATGCAGCTGTGGAGGCTCATCGAGATGTGTGTTATGTGCTTTGCTCTATCTTTGTAAAGAGGACCTGTTGACCCTCCTGTTCAGCTGTTGATTATCTTTTCACTGGCAGAGAAAAATATGTTTCTCATTACAAGCATCGGAGGTTGATTGCGGTCTTCTTGCTTCAGCGCAGTGTGTCTGATTGGCCTGCGGTGGGGGGTAATTGCAAGACTTGTTGTCTGCGGAACTGTTTTATTCTTCATTACAGATGTAAATAAGCTCCTCAAAACAATACTTATCTCTAGGTGAGGCAAAGCCTTCACATATCATTTATTATAGAATAAAAAGTTGACCTATGTTGTTCACAAAACATTTTTTTCAACATTACTGCACATTTTTGAGTTGAAATTCTGATTTATAAGTAAAGCTTTTGAAAAGATGTTGTAGCTTTAGTTTTCCAGGCTGGATAGTCCAGTTGCTACCTCTAATTAAGAACTGTTTATGAAAGCTCCACATGCAGAGAAATATGATCCATCAGCTGTGTGCCATCCATCATCTGTGTGCCATCCACAGCGTGGATTTTCAGTGATCTGCACATGAAATTTGGCAGACTGCTTCATTATGTGCAAAAAAAAATCTCCAAATTATGTGTGACAGTATGTTAAGCAGCAGCAGGATAAAACAGTTTGGGAAATGTGTCAGACTGCGTTTAGTAAGATAAAATCTGGGGATAAATACTGACATCACTAAAGCTTTTAACCTTTCAAGTATACTGATGAACAATGGATTAGTGCCAAGGTGTCTTTCTCCTCTCTCGAACACTAACAACTATAATTACTCATTTGTTGTTCCTAGGGTTCAGCTGGGATTGGGGTCATTCTAAAGGTTAAAGGTCACTAAATAATCTTCACGGTGTCCAGGTATTTTTGCATCAGTTCACACCACAAGGTTATTTTCAATAAAAGAGAGAGCACAGCTAAAGCATGGGGTATGATATAACTGTAAAAAAGTGTTTTACAAACATGATTGCATGAATGCACCATAAACATCCAACATCTGTCAAAAACGTTTTTCTCATTGACTTCCATATATAAAACAAAAACTGGTGTGCTGGTAAGATTAGCAACCAGCAACAAGCTAATGGGAATGCAAATAAAGAATAAAGATAAGAAAACACAGCAGTGATGTAGTACACAGTGACGCTACTGAACGAACACCTATTTCATATTGTGTTATTTATTTGTCATCTTAGTTTTGGAAAAAAAAAAAACACAAACTACAATAAGAATAAAAAGAAAAAGAAGGACAAAATTAGTCACTGTTCAGGATGATTTGACAGTGTCCAATCTGTTTTTTTAACTTTTGTAAATCTAAGTTGATGTACAAAATTCGAAAAAAAAAAAAAATGGCCAAGGGATGTACAGTACATCAAGTCAGAAAGAAACTTTCTCTCTTATGATAATTAGATAATAATAATTAGTCCTCCCTGTTCTTGGTTCCATTGCTTTAAGGGGTTGTTTGCATTAAGCCTGCAATAATGTATCACAGTCTGAACATCCTGACTATCCTGTACAACCTACAACAACCCTCTGTCCATGAGTGCCACTAATTTAACATTTGAATGGAAAGGAAACCATGTTGGGGAATGACAGAAGAGGCAACCCAAAAATATGGCACGTTAATCCAGTCATGGACTAAACTCAAATTCTCAAAGCAAATTGTATAGTATGTCCGTTTGATATGTCCGAGTGAGATGATCCATGTCTTGAGGACATATGTGTTTCAGAACAAAACATTTGCCATTTTCTTGAAATACAGTTCCCTCTAAAAAGTAACTCACAGCACAAAATTGAGATAATTTGCATTTGATTGATGAGATCAGGTGAACTTAAGTTCTTTAATAGGACATAGACAATGGAGGAACCAGGAATCAAGCCACTGACCCTGCAGCAGACAACTACTCTACCAACTGAATCCAAAGCCACCCCAAAGCCCATTATAGCAGCATTAATGAATCTGTTTGTCCAAGTTGTTGCTAAATTCAAGTTCTTCACATCTCAGTTTCCTTGTCCTTGTGAAGTCCTTGAATAAGTCATTTGCTCGCGAGCTTCTTCAGTTTGTATCATGATGACATCTACTGTAAGTTTGAGATCTAAGCCGTAAAGAAACGTATCTCTTTGACGACTACCAGCTTCATGCAACCTTTGATCCAAAAGTAGAACTGTATGTAAGAAAAGGCTTATTAAAGGCTTATTCCTTCAAACAGATGATATTAGCAACTAATCTCCTCTCACAGAGGAGCTCTGATGACATCAGCACGGCGTGAGCTTAAAGACTCAGCTAATTTGTGTAATGTTCAGGAACAATGAAAAGAGAGACTTCACTGTGTCACCCATAAATGAATAATGCAAAGCTATGAAATCACTGGTAGGATGTTGTACCTTGTCCAGGCGGCAGGATTTACAATGTGGTAGTGATGTCATACTGCGTGCATTCACATCACACCTATCAATCCTCTTCTCAGTGTTCTTCTCTATCCTTCCGAGGCACAACTTGAGTGGTTAACCTTTTGGAAGATTTATAACATTGCAACAGACATAGTAGCAAAATCCTCATCAGTTTCAAAAAGTTAAAGCTAATCAAGGCAGGCTGTGGCAGTGTCATTTCCTGTTTGCAGCTGCTTTCAGTCAAAAAATCAAAGTTACCGACTAGCTGGTGAACATAATGAAGTATTCAGCATCTGAAGAATCAGATATTTCTCTCAACTTTTGGTAGATTTATAAGATGATAATGTATTACTGTTGTATTTATAGCCTTGTTCCTAGTGGCAAAAAACACTTGAATCACTACATTGCAGTCGTTTGCCTCTGCAAACCTGTGAATTTGCAGTTTGTGCTAGGTGTGAAGAATTTATCTCCAAAATCGAATTTGTTCATCCTTGAGTTCAAGTGGACATTGGTGCCAGATTTGAAGCGGTTCCCTCAAGGCATTCTGGTGATACAACATTCACAAAGAGTAAAGGAATGACTGGGATGTCACAGTGACCTATCCTTTAAACTTTGACCACCAAAATCGAATTAGTTTATCCTTGAGTCAGAGTTTTTTGGGCCATTTGAAGAAATTTCCTCAAGGTTTTCCTGAGATATCACATTAACATGAATAAAATGGACAGAGTGACAGATAACCTAAACACCATGCATTTAGCTATACTTTTCACTGGTACAGAGGCATAAAAATTGGAAGTTTTTACTTGGGACTTTGGATACCAAGTAAAAACTGTAATACAAACTGTATATTGTGTTCATATTACTGTACATCCCTCTGTAAATATTATCGATTTTCTTCTTGTACATATC
>JAUMHL010000016.1:7679463-7709079 GCA_032362345.1 Sandelia bainsii | reverse complement strand
AGACCTAAACTGCATTTCGTTGCCTTGTACTTGTACATGTGTAATGACAATAAAGTTGAATCTAATCTAATCTAATACTTCCAAAACATTATCTGGTTTGCTGTTTGGCATTTAAAAAAATAAAGATTTTAAGAAAATTACTTTAACAAAACAAATGTGAATTTTATAAATATGTGGCTAAAATATAAGAGTAGCTTCATGGTACAACTAACACCTTGCTCCCGATGTGTATATGACATAAAATACCATTTTGAGTGTAGAAATAATGTTTTATGACTGCACACAGCCCAGGTGGCTTCTCCTCTGTAGGTCTTAAAATAACTTTCTTCAGCTTGCGAAGCCCGTCCATCACAAATACAGCCACAAACAGAACACAGATGTTTCTCCAGTCATTTTGCGGGGGTGTCATTAAATAAGTGACATTACTACATGACAGGAGCAACAGTAAGCATCCTCATGTGGAGTGAAACTGGCAGTCCTCATGTGGAGGTTGGCATAGGAACTTATTAAAAAGCAACCCAAACATCTGCTATGCTGTTCATTTTAGCACCCAACTGTGGCATAGTCTGCAGCCTACTGTATCTCCCTTGAGGCATCTGCAATTCACAGATGGCAGCAAGGGAAATCAGTCTATTTGTATGTGTGTGTATGTGCATGTCTTTATTTTCTTGTGTGGGCAAATTCTGTCTAAATACTATTCTTGTGAGGACATTTTAGCCGGTCGTGACAAGTTCAAAGAGCATTTAGGGAGTTAAGACAAGGTTTTAGGGTTAGAATAAAGTTTAGTGTTAGGCATTTAGTTGTGTTGCTTAGGGTTAGGGTAAGGGGCTATGGAATGCATTATAGCAATTAGTGCACAATGAGACACAACTCTGTGTGTGTTTGTGTGTGTGTCTCTACTTATGTGTGCAAGTTTGGGACAACTCTGGGGAATGTTGCCCTCTCATGACTACAGTCAGAGTTGAAATTTGGAGATAAACTGTTGAACTGTGGATAGAAACAGATGTTTTGTTTGATGATAGTGAATATTATCATGAGTCATGAACCAATGAACAGTCATGAGCTAAACACCGTGCATACTAAACCGATTTTTCAGATAAAAAAACGAATTATGAAAATGTTCTATATTTAAGGTTTACATGTTTAGGTATAATGCTCAACAACATCAGCGTCATCTACGTAAATTGAGCCTCTCAGGAATAAAACAAATGGTTAAAATATTTTATTTCCCACCTGGGGAAGAGGACATTAAATAACTGCAAACTCTGTCTTTCAGTAGCAACCCAATACCATAACCGGGCCATTAGCCTTTTTCTCTTACTTAGCATAATTTGATGCCTTCCTTTTAGCCCTATAGGGCCGGTCATTAAAAATGCATCTGTCTTAACTAAGGTGATAACACATTAACCCTTTACAACACAAGGCATGTGGATAACAACTAACATGTAGCTTCATTGACTTTTTGTGCTTATTTTCTGTGATTATGCAGATTTGAGATGTTCATGTTCATTTGTGGTCACAGTGTTATGTGGCTTTAGAGGAACCTGTTCAAGTGTTTTTCAAGAAATACTTGCAATGGGAATACAGAAAAGTGGAAAAACATGTCCTTCCTTCCAATTTTACAAGTCTACTCACTAGTAGAGTAGTCTAGTCTTGTTTAAGCTGACATGTACTGTCTGGCAGCTGTCCAACAACAATTTCCCCAAAGGGATCAATAAAGTATGTCATTATTATTATTTAATCTGTCGCTTGTTAAAATGTGACACTCTGAATAGCATATACATATTTTTTTGAAAATTCCATTTAAATATAATACAATAATTTTATTATAATCTGTGCTGAAATTGGGAGATAAATGACCATTTGTAAATCTTTCCCACAAATCTGATACCAGTGATTGGATTTTGATCAACTTTAGTGAAACTGTGCTCTCTTCCAACAGCTTAATCACATGCACATTATATGTATCAACCCTAACAGACCCAAGAAAACTGTTTGTTAACAATGTCACATAATCAGACAAAGAAGGTCAACCACAGTGTCACATGCTTGTTTCTATCTGGCCCACATAGGAAGGTTATCATTTATAGTGGATGACATATTTATTGCTGTGTTGTTCTTTCTTGTTGAAATTAAATTTTATGACTGACAAAGGATAAAATGTCTTTTTTGGATGGACACTGCCTGCTGTGTACAGATGAGCGTAACATGAGAAGACAGACAACAGACTGGATCTGTCACCTTACTAAACTAGGTAACGCCACTAATGACTCTTTATGTAACTAATGTGTTCAGAAAAGAGTGCGTTTCTGAACCTGAGCCTGTCTGTGTCTGTGCCACCTCTCACAATCTGCTAACCTTTTTTGACACCAATCAGAGATGAAGTGGGAGTCTGCGTGATAAAGACTTTATGTAGCTTGATGTCAGAGCAAAAAAAAGTCAAATTCCCCAAAAGAACTACCTTTAAAAGTGAGACAAAGGACTGAGCAAACATGCAAGCAGATGCATAAACATAATATGCAGACTCAGACACCACAGAGGACCCATCTTGCTTGAGCATCTGTTCCCACTTGAGATTAAGAAGAAGACAATGTTTTAGCTAAAAAAAAAAAAGACTTTTCAAGTTGATGTTTTCATCACGGCTCCCGAACAGACATCTTTCAAAATAACAAGGGGAGCTTGGACAGGGTATTTTTTTTGGGTGTGCCTACTTTCATGCTGCAGATCTGCTTTGAAATTTTGACTTGAGTTCTACTTTCATGTCATCTTCTACTTGTTGGAGAAATCTTCCTGTGAATATAGAATGAGTAATAAATCCTGCCATTATTCTGAGGGTGTGAGGAGGGATGGAGGAGATGATTTTGCCTCATGGGCACTCAGTGATGCCACATCATTTTGTGGAGTCTTTCAAAGTCTATCTTATCTCTTATTTCTTACTCTGACTTCTGTTTTTTTTCCTTCTAGCATTTTTCCTGCCTTTCTCTGTTTCCATCCCCTCCAGATTTTCCTTTCTGGCAACACAGGTATCACATTCCTCTTTCGTCCATTCTTTATTGCATGGCCTCCTGTGTGACAGCTGAGTGCAGCCACACTAATGACTAAAGCCCTTCTTTCATGTCTACACCAGAAACAGGGGCAACACAGAGCATATATCTACCAGTGTGTGCAAAAAATGTATTTATCTTAGCCATTTAACATTTAGATTTTTATCTTAGAATCTCATTTAGTATTATTAAAACCTCAAAGAGATTCAAGAAAAGGGTCACCACCGAATCATTAAATTAAGGAAGTCAAGGATGTTCTCATATTTTACATACATATTTTTCACTTGTTGGTATAAAGCAGTACAAAAACTAAGAAGTTATTTACATGCATACTTTGCAGTGAAAGTGATCCAGCAAACCCCCATTAACCCTTTGTTTTTTCTACGCCAGAAATGTAGTTTTTATTTGTATAAATTATTTACAAATTAGGGAAATTACTTATTTTACGTTTTACCTGAGAAAATGTGACACTGACAGTGAATTTGAGAAGTGTCTAATAACATGATCAACGTGCTCTAACGCTCTACTTTAGATAATTATAGATACTGAAGAGTGAGTCATGCTCCTCAGTTATTAGAAGCACAGTCAGTCATGTATTGCTTCATCCAGATAATTCATTGAGGACGACACATTCTACACATGCGTGCTAGAAAAGCTGACTATTACAGTGTGGAATGAAATAAAACATTGCAAAAATCTAATAAATAGAAAAAAACAGTAGAAAAAGTAAAAGTAGAATTAAAAGAATCAAATATTTCCCTATAAAGTAAAATCTGGAACGCGCTCAGATAAAAGTTTGTTTAAGAAGAGGCTTCAAAGAGGTCACTGATTTTTCTGACCTGAGGTAGTTCATTCCAAACCTTTGGAGCTATAACAGCAGATGCTCTATCGCCTCTAGTTATCTGTTGCACCTCAGCAACAGATAAAAGACCTCTGCCAGAAGATCTCTGGTTCCTTGCAGGTTCATATGTGACTAAGAGATCAGATATATGGCAAAGAGAACAGCAACAAAAAACAATCAATTACAATCAACTGTTTTTTTTTGGGGGGGGGGGTTGTAAAGGGGCATTGAGATTGTATAAGGTGCTACATAAATGTAAATTATTATTATTTTTAACAGGTAGGATCTCAGAATCAACTCTAAAAGATACTGGGAATGGAAACATGAATTGATCTTTGCGTACAGAAGTGCTTTGAGCTAAATGCAAACACCTGCGAGGAAACGTATTTACAATGAAAACGCTAACATGAGCTCAAGGTGTTTGGTCATCAAAAGCATTGGACAAATTAAAACTTTCACCTCATGGTTGTGCCATATAAAAACAAAGTAGTATGGATAATCTGGGAACATTGCTGTTCAAATTGTTTTGCCAAGACATCCAATTGTGCATCCACAGATGTTGATATATCACCAGATTATTGAAAACTTTGACCTACTGGGTGCACCAGATGAAAAGTCAGAGAATCACAAAGTTATTTGGACTTAACTTCTGGGTACAATGAATATATGAATAAAATGTATTGGAAATCCATCCAGTAGTTATGGAGATCTATCAATATATTTATCAGTATGACTAAAACTAATGGAGGCAATGTCCTCACATTTACTGATAAGAAAAGATTTTCAGTTTTAATCCATTGTCCTTGTACACCTTGTGATGGTGTATTTCATTTATATTTAAATAAATTGTACCCAGTAGCTCAATACTTCTTCTTTCTGTATATCAGTGTTGCTAAAGATGCCAAATAATGACACTCCTAATGGTGTGCTCTGTTGCCGTTTTTCCAATTTCAGCAATCATCTAAACAAAAGCTGAAAAGGTATTTACAGCAAGAAAGGTTCCTGGCTCTTTGGATGTTCTGCTGTTAATCTGTAATTGGACTCAAAGAGGACTGAATACTGTTTTTCTGGCATCAGCGTCAGCAAGAATGAGGTCTGCCAGCACAAGAAAAGAGAGGAAGAGAGAGGATTTGGCTTGATTGCCAAAGCAGACTACGGCGTCCTGGTGCAGAGTGAGCACAAATCTGGCAGATAGCTGATGAGCTACACAAAACCAAGTCACACAATAGTACAACCTGTCTGTTGTTATTTCTGAATTTAGACAGCACTGTTGGGTGCTGGGTAACTAGGGGATATATCCACAATGAAGTTTTCCAATTTAGCCAATAGACAGGAAAAGCCTTTTCTGTGTGAGGATACAATGCACAGTAAGCAATCAATTCCCCCTCAATGGCACACAATACAGCTAAAATTGTTTCCTTCAGCCTCAAGGTGCACATTCTTTTTGTTCACTAATAGTGAGAGAGCACCTACATCAACCAGCCTGACAAAGTACCCCCACCAGAAAGAGGGACATGTGAAAGAGCTATTTTTCACAGGGTAAACAGGGTCATAAACTATCCATAGAAGAGGCAATTACTTCCTGATCTGACACAGCAACCCACTTCAACCGTAGTCTTACAGGCTACTAACCAGGTTAGTTGCGCTGCTAACACAGGCCAGCTATGACACACCAAATTGTTCGGGGAGATTTAACATGGCTCTTTCTAGATTCAGGGAGCCATCTGATGTTTCTCAATTGGCTCCTCTGCTCTGTGGGACCTGCAGGAGCAGAGCTAACTAACTAGCAAGCCAGGGGGACCTGCCAGATATGTGTGATTTATAGGCTGCTTTTTATACATACTTCATTTTGAGCTTTTCCATACCTTTGATGCTTATAGTAATCATAGCATTCCCCACTGTGCAGCAATATTGCTGCTAAATTTGCAAAATATGTTTTCTATTTAAATGTATTGTGTGCTGTTGCTGTGCAAAAATACATATATAATACATGTAAGGATGGGGGTAAATCAGAGAATGGAAATGGGGCTAAAGGGGTTGAAAAGATTTAATAAAAATGCATTGAGTGCATGTGAGAGGTAGGAAATCACAGGGGCTGAACCTGCTTTGAGAAAGAAGGGCTGCAGCAGCTCTTTTATTAAATCTATTTATATGCTCCCACCATCACAGTTCCAACCTGACAGCAACAGAGCTTCTTCTGATCAAATAGAAAGCAGAAAAGGGGATATCTAATATGTAAATAATCACCATTCCACTGGGAGTTTATCTATTGTACCTGACATGTGGGATTAGGATACCTGATGTCTGCCAGAGTGAATTTACTGGGCAAGAACAACTAATTGACAAAAACCACTCAGGATTAAAATGCATGACTCTTCAAAACAGGATACAATTCAGATCAGTTCGTGTTTTATTTTAGCTGTGGTTAAGCAGAATCACTGTTACAAAAAAAGTGCAAGTCAAAAACAAGTAAGCAGAGGGGTAAACCAACACAACAAGGGAAAGTACAGGAAAAAATCCCAAAAGGCACAATGTCACTAGCAAGCAGCCAGGTAAACAAATACTGAATCACTGCAGCATACTATAGCACAAACACAAGAGAATAGTTATAATTAATTGGTACACAGCATATACAGAAGGAACTAATGGGATAATGGCTAGCAGGTGAGTTTGGGGGGTGGAGCAGAATCAGGGAAGAGGAAGGGGAGGGGCAGGGTCTGCAATGAGAGAAGAATAAGGCTGTGTTTTCATTACATGCCTTAATGCTCAGATCCAGTCTTTTTATGTTGATGGTTCACATTCATGTTTGTAGTTGACATGTATTCAGCTTTTGTGTGAATTAAAAATATATAACAATGACAGCAAAAAAGACAACTGAGATACTTTCTGAGATATAGGCATCGCTGGATTCAAAATGTTATTTCAGTATTTCAGTGCTGAAGTACAGTACTCTTATCAGCAAAGGTATAAAACTTATAAGTGCTTATTCTGTAGAGTATAATGTGATTATCAATGCATTATTATCACCCATACAAGCAGAATTGTATTTGAGCTAGATCTTATTTTATTGCATGTGTAACATTCTTGAAGTCACTTGGTCAAATGAATCCCTGAAAGCACAGTGTCACTTTTCGCTGTGCTGGTGCATTTTATTTTGGTAGCACTAGTTTGCATATGCATCCTTGATCAGGCGAGTTGACCGAATGACCTCTTTTATTTAGAGTAATGGAGTGTGAGGAGTGTGATGCTTCTGCAAATGTCTTAGCACAATATCAATCACACATCCACACACTGATAAAGTCACATACTGTATTAGCAGATTTTCATGTTTTGCATGCACACAGTTCTCTTCTTCCGATTCCATGCACGACAGCCAAGCACTACTACAGTTCCTTTTTTGTTTAATGCCTTGCTCAGTTGCACTATTGCTGTAAAAGAAGGAGTACTTTGTAGTCAGAGGTTCACTTCCGTCATGAGTCTGTGTTGAGGTTTCATCAGCAAATCGAACCCACTGTCATATAACTCCTGAGATGTGATGAAATTCACAAAGCTGTGTTTCATATAAGTCTGATTTGTGAGATGCATCAAACCACTGGATTATGCTCAAAAAATCAGCAACATAAAAGAATTCAAATGATCCACTGCTGCCCAAGCCTTAGCACAAGAATGCTTAGAAAAAGCAAAAGAAACCATGTATCACAACAACATACTCTTCAATATACTTCTCTGGAGGAAGACTCACTCCCCTGCCATGGAAGATTCACCTTTGTGCATCTATTGTGATTGTTTGTAAATGATGGCAGCATTTCAGCCTCACATGGGATTTTCTGTGCCTGTGTAATTTGTTTGACGGGAGGGAGGTAAAAAGGGAGAAATACCGGTAATGGAGGTGGAAACAGGAGAGATAAAAGCCACCCACACAGGGACTAAAGTACTGGATACAAGCAAACCTGCTCTAAAGCACAAACAAAAGCACGCAGACATAAAAAAAACCTTTTCTCTTATTCTGAAACAGCATCACAAGATATTATGGACTTGCTCTTTTGATTATACGTGCACAAAACAAGACCATAGCTGCACACAGTGAGAAAAACTGATGGTGCATTTGTATTATATTACTGGGCCAAAAAAGTGCAAAGGCAAACATGCATATAGACTGAAAAGAAGAAGTTATTTTTTTCAAATCAGCACATTTTGCAGTGCTACAAACCTTCATTCTAAAGACACTATAGATTAAATATGAGCATGTTAAAATACAAGTTAAAGAAATAAGTTGGGCATGTTAAAATACAAGTTAAAAAATGCTAATGGAAAAATGGATCCATATCATAAGGATATTCTGCCACCTGCTGTTTCTAACCACACATTACACTTCAGTCTGCAGGCTCAAAGTACTTACATGAAGAAGACAGAAATAATAATTACGCCTTTTGTCCATCAAATTTAAAATTAAACATCAGAGAGTCAAAAATTAGTACTATCACATAAGAGTCAAATTATTTGATTTGTTTACAGATTTTTTCTGGGATCAGAGATGGACTCATACACTGTGTTGAAAAGAACATACTGGATGTAATTGGTTATTTGAAAAACTCAACCACTGAGGCAATACAGTACACATTAAGATTGCTGTACTCTGTTTAATGGTTTTTGCAGAAAGACAGAACAAAGAATATCTGCAGACACATATATCATATACAGCAATTTCTCTCCAATCTTTCCCTTAGAGTTCATTCAAATACTACATTTTCACTGTCAAAAACCTCAAAATGTCTATGCACATGATCATTCAGCAACCCTCCACTTTACTTGTCACTCAGCACCTTTAAAATTTAAGTAAAAAGTTTAACAAAAGTGAAAATAGCTCATAGAATCTGTAGAGCAGTTTCACTGTGAGGACTGTGAAGAAAAATCATATTTAACAAGTGATAATACTGTGCTTCAAGGAAAAATATATCAAATAGGCATAAAATATGCACAAAAATCACATCTTTCTTTGCTCACTCTGAACTACATGCAGTTTATTATACAGTTCTTTACATACTATTCATTGTTTTGACCATCTGAGAGTTTAAAAGCACTTGCAATAAATAAAAATTTCTCCAGCTTATTTCAACTCCAAACAAGTAAAAGCAGTTAAAAAATAAAGAAACTTTAATAAAATATCTGGCTTTGACAAAAACATGTTGGATATTCTCTCATAGCAGGAGTCCCACATTTTCTTAAATGTCTCTTACAGTTTGTCTCATGACCTAATGGTGCATAAAAAGTGTCAGGATAAACAACTAATTCTATTTTAGCGTAACAACAACTTCAAGTATGGTGTTAAATCAAAACCAATGCATGATGTATGACTATCAGTGTGAAGCTTGTTTGGAAGTAAAGACTAGATCTTCTATTAGGTCAAAATATCTGTTTCACAGATTCTATTATATACAAATCGCTTGTGGCAGGGTTAAATTTCCAGTCCCGCAATACACAGCGCCAGCAGCACCAAGGAGACCAAGCTTAAAGTGGGTGTGTTCATAGATGCTTTACCTAAAGGAAGCAAACACATGATTTCATGATATAAATAGACCACGATTAATAATAATAAATAGCTAATTGTTCGACTTTTTATGTCTCACCCTGAATCCTAATCTTCCTGATTGGTCCATCTCCTCCTTCATAACGGCCACGCACCATCAGCTCATAGTCTCCAACCTGAGGCATGGGGAAGTCCATGAAGTGCCAGCCAGTGATGTAGACTTTCCCATAGATGTAGCCTGTTTTTCTGAACATGACCTGGGAAATGGGAGGTTTTGGAAATTCCTGTTATTCCCATGCAGGTAGACAAAACAACAAAGAGACAGTAGCAAACCTTTCGACACAAACCTTGTAGTACAGTGGGAAGGAAATATTGCCAAACCAGTCGTACTGGATGTGATCCCACCACACATACAGCCACTTTCCTGTCCAGGTGATATAGCGCCACATTCTGGGAGGCTCTGGAGGTGCTGTAAGCCAAATTGAAAAGACCACATGTATATCCATATATCATTATAATAAAATAAGTCATTAGGTGTTTATTGTTCATAGACTGTGAGTAATCAGTCTTACGTGGTCTCTTTGTGAACATCTCACAGTGTTCACCAGGGGGTCCAAGGCCAGCTCCATTGAAGGCACGGACCTCGATGAGGTAGTGTGAGTCTGGCAGCATGTTCTCCAGCCTGGTCTGATTGACTGTGGCTGGAACGAATATACGGTTGGCTCCTGGCTCTGGGTCATCATACTTTCTCCAGTACTTGACCTGATTGACAAGAAACATGGTTGTTGCAATTATGTATGAAGAGAGAAATGCTGAATCTGGTGTTTTTGTTAGACTGTTAATTAACTAACAATGACATTGAGGCCAAATTATGGTGGCGATGTGGTGGAGAGAATTATTATATGTAATTTACGAGAGAATTAAAAATGAAAACCTGTTGCTAGTAGTTGTTGCAAAGCAGTGTGTCAATTTATTTTTTAAATAAATAGGTCACTACATGACAGCACCTTTCAGTTGTACCAGTTCTGAGACAACATTATGGTTATTAAAGAAGGCTTTAAACCTGGTATCCCTCAATGTACTGCTGCAGGCCTGTTCCAGTGTCGACTACTGGCAGCCACCAAACCAGAGCTTCAGTGGAGGACACTGGCCTGGCATAGACGTCTGTTGGGGGCTCTATAGGGACTGCAAAAGTCAGAGAAATACAGTGTCACATGCTTTGTTCTTGCAAGAAGATTGAGAGTCCAAAGCTCAAACAAAAGACAAACTCCGTACCGTCTCGTGGGTAGTAGATGACCTTGGTAAGGCTGAATGGTCCGTCTCCTTTCACATTGAACGACTTGATCTTCACCTGAAACTCGCGCACCTGGAAATCTTCCTCAGTGGGAATAAAGTAGGAGTCTCTGTGAACATAACGCCTTGTCTCAGGGTCTGAGATGGTCTCGTACCACCAGTCGTAAGCATCGTGAGGCTTGAATGCCACTATGTAGCCAAACTTCTTGCCGTAGAAATACCATGGCTGCACAGGCTAAGGGTTGGAAAAAGAAAAAAACTAAACACCTCTTTGATTGTGTTAATGTTAAGAATATAAGACTCAATAGGGTGTGAACTGAAAGTTTATTTACTGTCCACGTGATGACAATCTCGCCATTTCTACCTCCATAACCTGCTACATCAGTGGGAGACACGACTGGAGCTGAGAAGAAAAAACATCATCTATAGGGGTTTTTCCCCATACCTGGGAAGTTTTTATATTTGATTTAAACATGTCAAATATTAGCATTTTCCCCTTACAAGCATCCCATGTTTTGATCTTGAGAGAGGGGATACTGGCCTCTCCGGAACCATACTCATTGGTGGCGAAGATCCTGAACTGATACTCCATCCAGGGGTACAGGTCTGTCACCTCTGCCCTCTCCACACTGCCATCAAGAAAGGCTGGAGCTAAGGGCGACATGAAGGGCACCCACATCAAAACATTTGCTAAATATTCATTCACATTTGCTGTTTGCTGTGTATGGACAGTAAATCAACAACCTGCTAGTTGATTTTACTTGCAGGTTGAAGCAGTCACATCCAGTTTATCACAACTGTGGAGTGAGGTGGCCCCTAGTGGTGGAGAGAAGTACTCACAGGTGCTGGCATTCTTCCAGTCATCTTCATTCAGAGCCCAATAGTGCCTGGTCTGTACGGTGTAGTAAAGAATGGGGCTATTATGGTCAGCTCCTTTAGACCACAACAGCTTCACCCATGTGTCCCCTATCTCTTCCACCCGAATCACACCAGGTGGCCCAGGGACACCTAGGTCAAGAAGGATAGATAAATGTTAGACACATGGGAAAGGAAATAAAAAAGAAAGCCAACAGAAACTGCTACTTTACTAACAGTATTGACTTTAAGTAAAAAAAATGCTGGCACTGACCTACAACCTTGAGGTCAGCATATGCAGTGTCATTGTCCACCACGGTCTGAGCTGTGCAGGTGTAGCGACCTTCGTGCCAGATCTGGACGTTCTTTATTCTTAAGTCACCTGTGCCATCTTCATTCTGACAGGAAGCAAAAGGAGATAAAAGGAAAATAAATAAAGGGGAATGAGTAAAAAGTTAAGTTAGGAGACAGGGTTGTTACCTATATCAGAAAATCTAGATTTAGAAATATTTCATTAGTTGCCAATACCACTAGGATTGTGAAGTGATTGTCAAAGAGAAGACTGAGAAAGCTCTAACATGTTAAATGAGACTAGGATGAAAAATTACCATAAGACGTTCATAGTGTTGCCACTCAGAGTCAAAGTCAATGACTCTGAAGTCAATGGCCCAGATGAAGGTGATGTCCAGCATGGGGTCGAATGAAGCAGTGCACCTCAGAGTAACCTCATCACCAACCTTAACCTCAGTGTCTTCAGGAGCTACTGTGATGCTGGTAGCCTCTAGAAAGAAAAATCATAACAAATACTATTTCCATCAAAGTGACTATTTAAATATGTGTCTGCTAAATGTTAAAAATGTACTATATTTAAAAATGTAGATGAACAAGCATGCGTGAAATATCTACAAATGCACATAAACCTGTAATGGTGAGATAGCCAGTGCTGTTGGCCTTTCCTCTGTCATTTTCAGCAAAGCAGGTGTAGAAGCCCTCATCATTTTTGGTGGCATTGAAAATCTCCAGACTCCCATCAAACATGATGGAAATACTAAACATGAACATGTGAGTTGAATGCATTTCAAAGAAGATCTAGTGCTACACTGTTTAATCTTTCTTTCAAAAAGTTAGCGTTATGTAAATAAATTTTTTTTTCAAAAACCCTGTACTACCAAGAGTTATTACAGTTTCATGTTCTCTATCCTCATGACTTGTACTGACCGTGAAGTGTTGAACAGCTGCTCTTTGCCCTTTTTCCAGGTGAAACGAGGTCTAGGAGCAGCTCGAGGTTTACACTCAATCACCACACGACTATCTTTAGCTCCAAGAAGCTGCTTCTTCACAGGGTTGAACTCGAATGTTGGCGCACAGGCTAGAGGAAGATTTAGTATAATTGTAGTCAAGAAACTGTCATGATATAGTGTAGAAAAATGATTCAGTAATGGAAATTCTGAATCCCTGATATGTTTTCTTTAAGGGGACTCACCAATAACTCGCAGCTCAGCATTGGCATATTTGATGCCCCAGAAGTTCTCAGCGATACACTGGTACATTCCGGAATCTTCAAACGTCAGACTGGAAAACTTCAACTCACCTTTGCCATACTGTAATACACAGATACAGTACACACAATCTGTTATGACCAACTAAAACTGAACATATCCCCAAAATGTCCATAATAGTAGTTGGCAAAATGTAAGCATTTTCACCATATATCCATCTTTGTACCAGCGGATGAAAGGGAAGGGTTTCCCTGACGCCACACAGCGCATAGTGTGCTCCGAGCCAATGTCAATCTGAGTATTGTTGATAGTTTCAGCCCATTCTGGGGCAGCTGAAAAAAACAAAATGATTTTTTAATCTAATTTTGTTCATTACCATATAATATTGTATATCGGTGGTTCCCAAACTCGGCCCTCAAGTCCCCCTCCCCTGCTTGGGGACCAGGTTTGGGAACCACTGCTGTTTATGAACATAGAAATCCAACTTGTTGCATTATTGCTGTCCAGTTGCCCCATATCTCCAGTACTTTTCATACTGTCTACATTATTTCCTGCAATATCCCTTATATTTGAACAAACTGTACTGAATTATGTTATTTGAGCAAGTGCAACAATCACACACACTTCTGGCAGATTTTATTCTAAGGAAAAATATTGCCATACTACATTTTTGCATTTGTTAAACTACACTACAGCAACTTTACTTACACTCCACATAGAGCCAGGCCTTGTACCAGTCCTTCCCTTTAGTGTTGATGGCTTCACACTCATATCCTCCTACATCTTCGTACTGTATGTTGTACAAATGAAGCACAGCTCCTGATTCACTGATCTCGTGATTTGCTGGAAGGTCTGTGGCGTCCACCTTCCTCCAAACAATATGAGGGATGGGACTAAAACATAAAAGGGGGTTTGTTATGATAAACTGAATTTTAGGTAATAAAAGCACCCTTATACTAATCCCAAAATGACTATACAATAAAAACTAACTTTCCCAGTGCGAAGCATTCCAATGTAATATTAGAGGCCAGCATGGCTGTAGTGTCTGGAAATTTCACCCTGATGTCTGCTGGATATTTCCTCTCCTCACCTGAGGCAAGAAAAGAGTAAATTACATCCAAAATGAAAACAGGGTCAGACTTTTTCCTTGTTCAGATGCTGCACAGCTACTATGCACTAACCGTCATCGGGGGGTAAAGGGATAAGGGGGATGAACTTGGAGAAGACGCTTTGCCCGATAATGGGACTGGAAACATAGCAAGAGTAGTTTCCTGCATCCTGAGCTTCCACCTTGGATATGTACAGATTCCCTGTTCTCTGGGAGACAAAGCGACGGCGATCTGTGTGCAGGAAAACTGGGAACTCATTGTAGATCCAGCGATAGGTCACTGCATCTGAAATTAAATAAATAATAATCAATACAATACAATCAAATACTATCTTGTTTCCGTTATGGGCCTTCATTTTTCACAGAGAATACAGTAAAATGATGGAGATGATGATATGAATATTTGTACATACTGGGCCAGGCTTTTGGAGGGGCACACAGCAGAACTGCTCCCTGTCCTTCTTTGACATACACAGGATCTCGCTCCTCATCAGAAAACTCCTCTAGAACTATACAACACATGAGAATAATTCATATTAAGAACTATAATAACTTAGCAAGGTGAGCTTTAACATCAACATTCTGAAAATTCTAATTTTTAGTGTTTATACAGTTAATACTATACAATGTAGCCTACATCAACTAATTCAATGTTAAAATATATAATGCACTATCAGCACAAACATGAATCATGATTTAAGATAATTTTGTGCGTGAAATCTTTACATTTTCAGAAAATAATTAACATGACATTAATGACAATATATTTTATTAGCATTTAATAGGAATAAAATTAAGGTAAATGCTGCTCTTGGCCTGACACTGTAGATGCTACAAAAAAAAGACAAAAATTAGGTTTAATGTCTTATTAAATGTTCAAAAGCTAAAAATAGACAAAATATGAATCATCATAATAATACAGAAAACAGAGGTTTCAGTATATTTAGTCAAAATATGTTTGTGACTAGAATTACAATCAAAATTACATTAAATTACATTTTTTATATTTGTCTTTCACTGATGTCCAAAATTTTACTCTTAGTAGTTTGGTAGATATAGTCACCTCTGAGCCAAAACAAAAATAAGCCACAAATAAGTTTCAAAATTTTAAAATCATCCACATTTAACTGATTTATGCACAGAACAGGAACATTTATATGAAAGGACAGCTGACTAAAGATTTTTATTGCTACTTTGGGAAAAATAATTGCACATGGCTCTGGCAAAAGAAAAAAAATCTAAAGCACAGTTCAAAGTGTAATGAGAAGTTTAAAAACTAAAGCAGATATTAGAGCAGCATTTGTGCTCACATCCAAACGTGACCCTGGCCTCCTTGCTGATGACTGTGCCGTAGATGTTCTTGGCCACGCAGGTGTATGTCCCAGCGTGTTTCTTCTGTCTGGGATAGGTGATAACCAGGTTCCCCCCCACCAGGCTGTAGTGTTCATCTGGCTGCTCCATCAGCTTGATTTCCCAGTTATCACGTCGCCACCTAGTGGTAGTACAACCCACACCATGCCATACACCTTGAGATACATGTGTTATGCATACAAACAGATGTTCTGCGGTAGGTTTAGGAAAATTTAGAAAATCTCTTTCCAAGTTTGCGTAACCTGTATGAAGCCGGTGGGTTTGCCCGTGCCCTGCAGTTCATAGAGATTCTCCCATCGGGCGAGCCTTCAAGATAAACCACATCTATAGGCTCCTCCTCAAAGATGGGGCCATAACCAGTTGCGTCCTCTGACAAATTTTACATAACAGTTAGCTGACATACTCATTTGAAATCATGTCAACATTTTATGACACATTGCCTTGCTTTTCCGTTTCTAAGAAACTGAGCTCACCTCCAAATATTCTGGGTTCCCCAAACAGGACCCCCACTAGAAAAATCAAACACATGGACATATATCAGTTGATCATAACAGCACAGTAGTTTTAAAGCTGTTCTTGTTGTCACTTTGAGGTAGCAGGTTCGATTGTGTATTTTCAGGCACCGCTGTGTTTCTTACCTGTGAGAGAGATGGATGAGCAGAGGGCCAGTAGCAGTAAAGCAGTGGAAGCCATGACGGTCAACAGATCAACTCACTGTAGCCGCACGAGTCAAGCAGATGGACAGAGGGACACAAACGAAAAACCGGCGAACAGGGCATGAACTGGAGTAAGAAACAGACAGAAAAGCAGTCAGAATGAATGATGAATCACTGCTTTTTATAACATCCTAAGCAAATAATTTGTTTAACTTGCTATTATGCCATTGTGACTACAGTGTGTGATAAAAAATGTGACTCTAATGTACTAGCACACTGATGAACCAATAAGTTCAGAAATAGCAGGATTCCTCCCTGTGCATATTAATAATTCATGATGTGAGTGACTCAGCAGAACGCTGCAAATAGTCTGCACAGCGTCTCCACATATGTTTGCACAGACACACTGTCTAACCCTGACCTTCACACTGGAGGTGTCTCTAAGCTCAACACAAGGTAGCTGTGCAGTATCTTACACAGCTCGTGCCACGTCATCACACATGCTTACACATCACCTCTGCAGGAGGAAATGGAAAAACGGTTTCAACTCTCACTGTCACACAGGACACAGAGAGAGAGACGGGTGGGAAGACTGAGGGAAAGAGTAAGCTGTAGAGGGGTTGGGGAGGGTTGTATGCAGCTGATCTTTCTGTGTACAGTCATAAACCTTGTGTTACTTCATGTTATTTTGCAAAACAAGGAAAACCTGTGCATCTATTTTCAGGTAACAAATGAAGGTTATTTGGTTAGGTTATGTTAGATTATTTGGTGACTCTAAATTGCCCATAGGTGTGAATGGTTGTTTGTCTATATATGTCAGCCCTGTGATAAACTAGCGACCAGTCCAGGTTGTACCCCGTCTCACGCCCAGTCACAGCTGGGATTGGCTCCAGAACTCCTGTAACCTTTGAGAGGACAAGCGGTTTGAGTAACGGATGGATGGATAGTATGCTGTGCCAAAACACATCAAAGCTTTGAGACTGCACCAAACTCAGCTTAAAGCTTAGGCTACATCCAATAATAATCCTCCTATAGTGTTATGGAGCATGGGGATATGATCAGGGACAACAGATGCTAGTACTATGTCATTCAGTTAGCTCTCAGACAGGCAGCATCACTCTCCTTTACTGAATCATTTTATGTGTGAGAATAATATGCTGAAGAATAGGAAGACATAACATAGGAAGAAAAACAGACAGACAGGCACTCCCTGTGTCTCAGCAGCCATGCCTGTCTCAACCACCCAGAAATAGAAAGAGAGAGAGAGAGAGCGAGCAGAGGCATACACCCAGTATACAGCACATCGACATGAAGACTGCAGCATTGACTCCTAGTGTGCACTCCTGATGACTCAACACTTATATCACTACAGCATACCAGCCCCTTGCTGCTGATCCTATACTGGTACAGCTGTGTTTCCTTTAACCATCTGTCATTCAGATAGAGTAGAGCATCATCCTACTTCTTTATCATTCTTCAAGCTGCCCGGGGGTGGTAAACTGATCAAATTCAGATCAATATAATTTAATAGTATATATATATATATATAAAATTAAGTTTCCGTGACACTTTCATGCACAGGTTTGGCTTTGTAGATCATAGCTGCAGCTGCATCTGTTCCACCTCTAACTCTGATCAACTCATCTGCGTGTGTTTTTGTGTTTCCCCTAGCATTAATCTCATCACAGATCCTCTTTGGACAGACCAGCGAAATTTGGGTCAGCTCATGTATTAAGCTCTGCGTCTTAGTGACTCCCTGAATAACCATGTTTGCTGTGATTTCATGGCTGCAGAAAATTACATATCAAAGTCATCTCTGAATTTCCAACAATGTTTTAATCATTGAGAATAGAGGTGCATTGACAGATTTTTTCAAGCTCCTACTCTGCATCACAGGAGCTTAAATGTGACAAAATAAAGACAGAAAACTAAAACAGGACAAATGTTGAGGCTGTGACAGGAGGAGGAATCCCTTTCCTTTGACCACGCTGCAGCCATGTCTGTTTTCTACATGTTTTTGACATCTAGGGTGGCTAAATTGTTCCTGGTCTGTTAACACTCTGCATTTTTTCTGTTATACTTCAGTGGACAGGGGAAGTGAAAAGTAACAGAGTGGAGGAAGACAAATCCTCCAAATGGTGGAGCAAACTGTAGTTGATCTTTAAGTTGGTTTTCAGAACATTTATGTGGATCTATAAGCTAATAGAGCAGCTTCAAATTATACCTTTCATGATTTCAGACTCATTGCTACAGATACTCTACAGAATACAACCTTTAAACAATGTTTTCTTATTAAGTGAGCTCCTCTCTTGCCCATGAATGGCAGTTAGTCCTTTACCAAATAGATGTCATGGTGCATCCAACAGATCTCTGCGCCCTTGACGCACACACTGTCTGACACTTTCACCTTGCATCTCCTCCCTGCATCCACAGAAACACCTCACCAGTCTGAACATGTGCTGTTCATGACTAAATCTGCAGAGTGACAAGACGGCGCTGACACTCCTTCAAATAACGTAAAAAAGTAACTGCGCAGCCCCTTACATCATTTCACCTCTATGACGACTGAGCGGCACCGGCAATTCACTGCTCTGCATTGCGGTACTCCTGAGCCGGGCCATTTCTGCTCTACAGAGTCCAAGGCATTCACAGTTTACCCTTGAGAAGCCAGACAAAAGCGCTAACTCATGCATCCACTCATATGTGCTGTGGTTCTTACCTTTAAGGCAGAATTGGCAATTTCAGTACACTATCCACATGGCACATCTGGACCCGGACCCGCATCGTCCCACAGCCCACCCGTCGGAGTGTCCCGTTCAGATGAACTTTTCTATTGGAGGAAAGAGGGTGAGTGGCACCTCTGGGTAGCAGCGAGGATGCGGCTGCGATTGGTTGACGAGGCAGGGGAGGATGGGAGAGATGCGCAGTGGCATGAGACTCAGAAATAGGAAATAAAGCCCTAATGTGATCGTTTTTGAAAAGAAACGTTATCAAAATTATGATTTTTTTTTTTTGATTATTTAATTGTACTAATACCAAATGATCCATAAAACCACTACCAAGAACCAGATTACCATAAATCAACTGTACGCAGATTAACATGTATTAAAATACTAAAAAGTATGTTAAAGGTGTATAGACAGAACCATATCTTACTCCCCACCATGTGCTATGCATCACAAATGACCTTCACGTCAATTATGACAGATTCCAAACGTCGTGAAAAGTGTGAACGTTATTATTTTAGAATAAAATGTTATTTTTAAAAATGTATAATTGTTATGTTCATGAATGTTTATGAATGTCGTTCTGAGAAAAAAAGAAAAGAAAACCACTGTAAAAACTGTGTGTCTGGATGAGGAGAATAAAAAACAGACGCACAATGCATGCACACCACATGCATGTTAACCCTATGAGGATACATTTTTGGAGGTTAATCCCAGTAATGTATAAAAACATGTTCACTTTCATACACTAGGTGGAGCTATATACACACAGTTTCATATGCTCTTAGTTTGGGTTTTTCAATTGCAGGAACTCATCTGAACTGTGTTCTGGAGCTTCCTTCCCTTAACCCAAACTTGTATGAAAAAGATGATCAGTTCTCGTTTGCTTTTCCGATGAGTTTTCTCTTGTATTGGCTGGTGTTTACTCCCATGCTCATGCACCTCCTGTGAAGGGTGCTGAATTCAGCTCCCGCAACCTGTGTCCAAATCAGACTGAGGGCTGTGGAAACAAAAGCATAACCCGAACCTATGGGTAATGTTCAGTTCTAAATAACTAAGCTCCTGTGGTTGAAAAACCCCTATATGTACAAGAGAAGGGAAAACGGCAGTAATTTGAAATCCTGAAGCCAACATTTATTTCATTTTTTTAAACTTCATTTAAAATACAAAATATTTTGCAATATTATATTGTAGAGTAAACCCTTTTGACAGCCTTTCATGCTTCTCATGTAGCTTCAACATTAACCAGAATGTCATATTATATCATATACTGTATGCTCAGTCACTTAGAACATTGCATTCAGGGTATTCAGTTTCCAATGTGCCAGTCCACGTATCTGTCCATGCCAGCTCTGTATGCTCCAAATTACAATTTTGTTTTTAAGTGAATACTCTTAAAAGAATGAGTCAGTTTCAGAGAAGTCTAGCTTGGGACAACATTTTTCCAGCATGCTGTGTTCAGACACCAGATGTTGCCCTAAATTAGATGGATTAACTTGTTTGAAATGACACATCCTGATTAAGTATGTGCCTTTTTATAAAACAAAATACAGAAAAGGTGCAACTGTCAGAGACAGAAACAACACAGGTGTCACAAGAGCTCAGTCACAAGTTAAATAATCTCTTTTGATACCTGATAGGCTAAACATTTGAGCCAGCAAATTAACCTGACAAGTTAAAAAAAAATAAAAAATCACAGCAAATTAAAGAGTGAAAACTGTAAATAGTCTCATCTCACACCGTTTTGCCCCCTTCTCTGCCCATAATGCAGCAGAGGTCAAGCTCTCATCTCCCACCTCAACACAACTATGCTCAATTCAAGCCTTTATTTACAAAATACAATAAAAATATCTACATGTGAAAAGCTGACACACAGAAACCTAAAAACTTGATGCAAGTTATGATAAACCCAAGACATGGAAATGTTCTGTGAAAAAAAGAAAAGAAAAAGAGTCTCCTGTTGAGTAGGAGCAGACTGCTTGACACACGTCAGAATTATAGACTGTTATCCATGGAAATATAAAGTGATAGTATACATCACGCACGCTTTAACACAGGGGCATGCATGTACAGCACACACATACGCACACTCATGCACCCACACTTTCATACACACAAGCGCCATTCTTATACAGTAATATAAAACTAACGGAGCTGCTGCGCTCAGAATGTGACAACAAATACAAGGTTAAATGCATAAACCAAAGTCACCAGTGTGTTTTACCATTTGCAGTGACATAAGCAATATTTTCATTCACATAAACAGATACACTTCACATTCAGTATCATTACGCAATTTTCTGGCCCCTTTTTTGTAAGAGCTACCAATGATGGTAAATTTCATTCTTATAATAGTCTACAGGGAGTCTGGATCCCATCAGCATTTACCTGTTAAGTGGGTTGGCAGTAGTTTAGCGCTGCTGAACAGCAGCTCCTCCTTACAATTAATGGGTGAGGAAGAAAGTGTCTGAAAACACCCACCTGAATGTTTCACAATGTTTAATGACAATATAGCTCATAATAGAGGGTCTTAGTTTTAATGTTGAACAAATTCTCCATTAGTGGAATCCTTTGGAGGTTTCTACAACTGTTTTTGCAGTGGTTGTTTAATAAATTTGAGTGGCACTTTATATGTACTATATTCATGGACTTCACTGGATTTATGAACTGCACTGAGCTCAGATCAGTTCTGCTTATGTAGCTATGTATCTAAGCCACTGTTCTCTGCAAAGGCACTACAAACCATGCTGAGAGGTTCTTGATCATCATCAAAATATCCAGAAAACACAGTGAGTACTCTTAGTAAACCTCACATCTGCTCTCTTTCTTTCCATATACAAAGCAGAAACGTAAGTGGAAATACTATTGGAAACAATGTTGGGACAGTGGTTATTTCTGACCATATCGTGATCACCTAAACAGAGGTTGCACAGGGGCCATTATTTGGGGTTCAAGCACCTGACAATGACTCAGTCACACCTACACTTAGATTCAGTTAGTGCTTAATAACGAGGCACAGGCTTGGTCTAAAGGTACAGATCAGGAAACTAAAGCAAGAACACGCTGGAGAAAACAAGAGGCTAAAAACAGACCAAATTAGTGTAGGAGTTCAGGCTGGCTGGTGTGATAAGGAATGACTGAGTGCTAAGTTCAGATTGTTTCTAGACAAGCTTCCAATGACGACAAATGGACATCCCCAACCTTAAAATATTTAAAATATAGCTTTCTTCTTATGCTATTACATACACACAATTAAATCATTTGTCTCAAAGAGACATATGCTAGCTTCTACTTTGAGTCACATGTCACAGCAGTGTCCACAAAGCCACAGCCATTTTTTTAAATATATCTCATATGCCATAACACTTCGACTGAAAAAACCCAAAAACAATCAAGGGCATACCCCATCACTAGTAGGTGTGCACCATATACAGTCTTAACACCTGACATGAGGAAGGTGAAATGTTTAATAGTATCATGATTTACTCCGTGCAGATATTTGTGAATGCATATTCACCTGCCTGCGGGTCATGTACTTTGATAAATACATATATGAATACATTGTGTTTAGTAAGTTTGCAAAAGAGATCAAATGGCACTAACACACACACGCACACACACGGCCACACTGGCTCAGTGGTAAAACTCCTTTTACATTCCTTCTGCTTTCCTATATTGCTTCCCGTCTCCTTCCCTCTCCTCAGAATCCTCACATCTCTCTTTTCATGTCTTCTTCTAATGGTCATGTGGGATGCGGTGCTGGTTTTTGCCATGTAGAGTGTGTGTTGAACAAAGGTTGGTCACAGTGTGACAGGGGCTGGCGGGTGATGGAGATGAGGGCGTGTCAGCAGTCTTGGTGACAGGTGGCCATGTCCACCAAAGTGACAGCCAACCATGGTAAAAAGGAGGTGTCCACAACAACTATCACTTTAGCAACTGTCACCACAGAGATGGTCACATTTGCCAGGGTGATAAGGAGTGGCCGTGGCAACTGTCGCAGCCAGGTGGAGGCCCTTTGCTAGACAAATGAGTTCATGGCATTAACAGGCGACGGGGCCTCCGAACTCTCGTTGCCTTCGTGTGTGTCTTTCTCTTTCTTGCCGCTATACTGGCCAATGAAGGAGCCATCCTCATTAAACTGGCCATCCCCACCCTCCCCGTAGTCCACCAGGCTGTCATCACTCTCGTCACGGCGCACCGTCCCATTGGACGGTGTCCGGCTGCCCTTCAGCGGCTTGTGGTCCTCTGTG
The DNA here is from genome assembly GCA_032362345.1 of Sandelia bainsii. Taxonomy (NCBI): domain Eukaryota; kingdom Metazoa; phylum Chordata; class Actinopteri; order Anabantiformes; family Anabantidae; genus Sandelia; species Sandelia bainsii. The sequence continues at coordinate 7,685,909 of JAUMHL010000016.1, read as the reverse complement.
TCACTATAGGAGGAGGAACACGGCGAAAGAGAGGTTACTCCGAAAATAATTTATGCTGTTTGATAGATTTTTCTGTAGTGGTCAGAAACTCTGGTGCCCACACAGGAGAGGGCTCTTATTCAAGTGTGAGCATTTTGCATGAGTAACCATTTATACTTTTCTACAAATATATAAAAGTAACAACATACATGAATACTCACTATTTCCATTGTAAACTGAAGGGTTCTAACTAATATCTAATAACAATAGAAAGCCTGGTACATTATGCTTCACGATTGTGTGCTTGTGCAGTGGAGCAGCTTAGCTACATATATAGTATTAGCTATCGTGTCTTTTAGTGGTTTAGGCCTGGGTGGTGTTAAGAATCAGAGTTAGTGACCACTGCTAAAGAGGATTTAGCAAATGCGTGCTGTTCAGTCCTTTGCAATACTCTACCTGCATTACAATGCAATTTCTGAAATGATTTCAGTCGATATACATTCAGTTTACATGCAAGAATCCAAAATGCATTTATTTTAACAAAGATGAAATTATAAGTACCATTTACATCCCAGTTTTGTTTAAAACTCCATTCTATTCAAGCTCTACAGTTAGGATCATACAGAACATCTGAACTCTAATTTCAAGATCAGTGAATTTGTGCTTGAGATAATTAAACGATCAGAATTATTAAATGAAGAAGCCAAAGTAGTAAAAGCAGCAATATTTAATGGTAAATTTTAGTGTTAATGTTATAACTATAGTTATTGTGTTGACTATATCGCAGCAATGAGTATGATGACATAGTAAAGCAGATAAAATTGAAGTGCTCTCTCTTTGCTTTGACTTTCAGTTAAGCAAAAAACATAGCTTAAGATGTTTTGTATGCTTTGTGAACTGCATGCTGGTTTTACCGCATCTCCTCTTTACTGTACCTCTCCATAGACCTAAATACCCCAAAAAAACAAAGATAAAAGTGGAAGGACACATGAAAAGCAATTCATGATCCATAATGAGTGTATGTTCTTTTATGAGCCTTTCATAGACCCAGAAAATGATTGTAGACCAGACATGCACATGGAAGCATTAAAAGCACAATGACATTTGCAGTAATAGCTAAACATACACTAAAGCAGCTAATTTTAAAAAGAAATCTTTTTAGACTGCTAAATTCCTAATCTAATCTAATCAAAAGCTAATTGATCCTCAACTTAAATTTCTAGAAATGGTGAAAATGTGATCAAAAAGAAAACTACTAATGGTTAGCATATAATCAACTTGGGCAAGAGATTGGATTACTTGGTAAAATTGATATATTTTGCAGTATACAAAGCATTTTTATTAGATGGCCAGAGTGTAGGTGAGTTGGTCATTATAAAGTGTTAACATTGAGTAGTGTGGATTTTATCTTGCCTCTGTGGAGTGTTTGGTAAAGGAGTCTGGTGGGGAGAGTGTCTCTGCAGCCTGGTAAAATATTCTATATATAGTACAAACAATGAAGTCAGGACACAATGAATGAAAATTAAAAGAAATCTCAGACACACACCGTTTGCTGTGGTCCTATCTCAGCCATATTAGGCTTTTCTGACTGCTGTTTTCTCCCTTACCTATACTCTCCAAATGTCCCATCATCCTCCTTCATGGGCTGGATCTCAGGGTCTTGATGGGCTTCTTCTTTCTCTTTTACTGCAGATTATATATAGGTTGCCTTTTTAAATTTCTTTCCACACATGTAAATAAACTTGAAATAACTACAGCCTGCTTAGTAATACTGACAATGTGTGCATTACCTGGATATTTGCCACCTTTGTTCCTCTTAATGAAGCACACTATGAGAAGGACCAAGATGAGGAGAGCAATGGCACACATCAGTCCAATGAACCACCCCTGAGTTGCAATGTCTACCTGCCGGCTTGGTACAGCTGGACACAGAACGAGGAAGGAGAAAAACATGGAGACAAACAGAGTGAGCATAACTGTCAATCTTAATTTAAATCTAAGATGCTTGAAATGGTTTTCTTCGTGCTGAGATTAAAAGAGTCTGTAAACACTGAAATGAAATTTTAAAATGAGTTAATATGCAATGATCAATTAGGCACTGAAAACAAAGAAATACAGAAAACGTTATAATAAAATAATGGACCTCTTATTGATGATTTTAAGTGACATGCATCAGACCAACTCGATGACAACTCCTGACATGCTTGTACACTAACTAGTAAACTATACTACTGTAAATCCATGTCTGAATGGAACCACTGCACGTCTGATGATGAGACGGCGCCGACACAAGAATGAGACAAGCACAACATAAATACAAAGACGACTTATTCTGAGGCATGCCGCCTCACCTGGCACTGAAACCAACACTTCGTCTGTGCTGTGGACTGTTGAGTCGACCAGGTCTCTAGCTACCACACGCACCCTATAGGATGTCCCCGGCTTTAAACCTTTTATCATATGTGAGTGTGAACTGTTTACCAACTCCTTTTTCCAGTCCTCTTTACCTAGAATCGGTGTAGTGGATGGAGAGGAATTAGAATCAGGAAGTATACGGGAGAAGTAATTATATGAATGACGTATCGACAATCAATCAACGCATGCACTGATGTTTTAACATGACTAAATACAAAGTGAAGCCTTACTGTTTTCTACAATATACTCCACATATAAATTTTTATGATGTCCAAAGTATTCCCAACTGATCACAGCACCATCCTCCGATACAGATGTGTTAACTGTGCCAAACACAGGGCGTACAGGAAGCACTAAGCACACAAAAAAAAAGTTTTCATTTTACCAATTTTACAGTCATGGAATAAATTTTCAAATTTTACTAGTTCACAAAAGGCTATGTCTGTACCATCTCCAGGTGAATAAGTAAGTTTGAAAGGTAAAAGCAGTTGTGTACAAAAACTTACAACAGGCCACAAATTAATTGATCTACCTGTCTGTCCCACCTTTTATGTACTGCGAGTTTTCATTTGCACAGTTGTAATATACCAAGAGAATCATTAGGAGTGTTGATCTTAGCACAACATAGAAAACAGGCCAGTAATAAAGTGTATTTTCAACAAAAATGCCCATCCCAGTAATATGAGATTAATGTAACACTAACCAATCTTTACTGAACTATATGTTTCCTTGAAATAAGTAAATATATCTTTAAATACTTCAAGAATTATCACAATCTCATTTGAATAAAGCCCATTCTTGAGGTGTCTAAAAGTTTGATCTCATTGACCAATTCTTTTTTTTTTTTGGTCGTAGATATAAACTTTGGCTGAGATGGACCATTTTTGCAGCACTGGATTTTTGGGGAGGTACAGTAGTAGGGGACACAGGGAGTGATTGTACCCTTGTGAAACGGGGGATGCGTAGACTGAGTGATGGGAGAGGTTGGGTGAGGGGGCTCTGTGGGGCCTGAAAGAACATGGGAAAGAGTGAGACAACACACACATACACATAACAACTGATTTAGAATTTGGTATGCTGACATGCAGAATTAACATGTTTCTAAATCCTGAGATTCAGAGTTATGACATGCACATTAATTGTTTAAAATCAGTTTACTGTATGTGCATAATCCATCAACCAATTCATATGTTTATAGCATCTAAAGGTAAATAAAATGTGTTAGTATTAGATGGGAACAAACACATTCAGAAGTATCATGCAAGAGGCGTCTAATTAAAATATGTTCATTTGAATAATATAAAAAGGTAAAGACAGCAAGCAAGGCTAGTTTTTCGCTTAAATGCAGAATCCTATGATTTAGACTATGATACAGTAAACACAGCCGAGTCTATAGGACACAAGCATGGTAGCTTCTAGCTAATGTGTCACACTTAGACCATATTTATTTACAGAGGAAGTTTGCAAACATGCTAACTTAGTAACATGAAAAATAAATACATTATATATGCTAAGTTCTGTTTCAGTTTGTCTGATGATATAATTAACATGCAGATGCTTCTAGTGGCAAACTCGGGTTACCTTTGCCCGTCTCTACAGTGGGCTGAGTACGAGCTTAAGAGAGAAAAGAGAAAAGATAGAGGCAGTGTAAGAGGGTGAATGAGGAATGTAGTCGAGCCTCACAGTTTTTCCACTGGAATTTCTAATATCTCTAGGGACTCTAATTTTGACCATTACAATAATTTTCGTTGGTGGTATAAGATGTTTTTCTTATTGAGCTTGAGCTTTGCATAAAAGGTAAATGCTTAAACATTGTGAACTCACCTGTGTCCACAACTGTGAAGGCTTCTTCTGTGATGATGGGGCCAGAGCCTTTGATTGTCTTTGCACTTAAGTAAAACTTGTAGAGCATGCTGGTGTTCAGGTTTCCCAAGGTAACGGATGTCTCATTGGCTAGAAGGTTCATGGCCTTGACTGGTCCCAGTTCACTGGTGTTGTTCACTACAGAGACAGTGTTCAGTGATGGAAAAAAGACAAAGGGTTATGAATCACAGCTTACCATTTGCTTAAACACGGCTTTACTGTTTATGTATAAAAATAGTATGTCAAGCAGCTGGTAAGTCTACCCGGTTGGTATTTTAGTGTGTATCCAGCGAGGCGTCCATTGTTGTTCATTGGTGCACCCCATTCCAGAGTGAGAGAGCCCAAACCAGGATTAATGACATTTAGAAAAGAAGGAGGTCCTGGGACTGAAAACAAAACCAGACCCACTGTCACAATGCAAAAAGATCCACTTAGCGTTTACATAGTATATAAATGTACCTCTGTTGGGGTCTTTCATGAGATTTTAAGGGCACAAGTAGATGCTAGGGCTGCTAGAGTTTTCTGTGGTTGCTAGGACATTACCAAGTGTTTGCTATGGTGTTGTGTGTAGTTGTGTTGTTTGTTCTAGAACATGAATGCTCAGGCTGCGGTAGCTTAGGTGGTTGCTATGGCAGTTCTGGGTGGTGTTGGTGCTAGAGTTTTGCCATAGCAATACTAACTGTGCTAGTGGCAGCAATCATAGTATTTCTAGTAGGTACTGAAGGGTAAGTACACCCTGTTTTAGATAGAATCCTCTCCTTCACTTGGGTTAGTTACATTTTAAGGCAAATAAACATTGTTTATCAATATTGTTTTTCTATGGCACCACACTGCTTGCAGGACCATTGAAGTCAACTCTAACCATACACACCTCCCTCAGGTGTCTCAAATGTCTTGATAGGACTTGGAGGGCCTTCTCCTTTGTTATTTAAAACCCTGATGAAGAGGCTGTAAAGACTGTAAGGCTGGAGGCCTGGCAGGCGTCCCTCGCTACGGTTCCCACTGAACGTCAAAATCTGCTCCTGCTTATCCTTCTCCTGTTCTGTGTCTTGCAAGCCACGGTCACGACGGTAGTAAACCTAGAGGAAAACACACCAAGATTTAATGTTTAGCTTGATATGTTGTCGTTTTAGTTGTATTTCCTTTATAGTTGTATTGTACCATGTTAGTGAGGACAAGTAGCACAGCAACAAGAGATGTTTCATAAAAGCAGTTACTGTATAGTAAAAAGTATTTTAATACACTGCTCAAAAAAATTAAAGGAACACTTTGAAAACACATCAGATCTCAGTTGGAAAAAAAATCATGCTGGATATCCATACTGATATGGAATGGGTAATGTGTTAGGAACAAAAGGATGCCACATCATTTGATGAAAATGAAAATTATCAACCTACAGAGGGCTTAATTCGTAGTCACCAAGAAATTTAAACTGAAAAACTGATGCGGCAGGCTATGATACTGATATGATACTCAGTAGTTTGTGTGGCCCCCACGTGCTTGTATGCATGCCTGACAATGTCAGGGCATGCTCCTTATGAGATGACGGATGGTGTCCTGGGGTATCTCCTCCCAGACCCTGACCAGGGCATCACTGAGCTCGTCTATCCTGTACAGGTCTGTACGTCCCTCCATGGATATGTCTCCCCAGACCAACACTGACCCACCACCAAGCCAATCATGCTGAACAATGTTGTAGGCAGCATAACGTTCACCGCGGCTTCTCCAGACTCTTTCACATCTGGCACATGAACTCAGAGTGAACCTGCTCTCATCTGTGAAAAGCACAGGATGCCAGTGCCGGACCTGCCAATTCTGGTGTTCACTGGCAAATGCCAGTCAAGCTCCACGGTGGACCCACTAGAGGACGTCAGGCCCTCAGGCCACCCTCATGAAGTCTGTTTCTAATCGTTTGGTCAGAGACATTCCCGCCAGTGGCACACTGGAGGTCACTTTGTAGGGCTCTGGCAGCACTCATCGTGTTCCTCCTTGCACAAAGGAGCAGATACTGGTCCTGCTGATGGGTTAAGGACCTTCGATGGCCCTGTCCAGCTCTCCTAGAGTAAATGCCTGTCTCCTGGAATCTCCTCCATGCTCTTGAGACTGTGCTGAGAGACACAGCAAACCTTCTGGCAATGGCACGTATTGATGTGCCATCCTGGTGGAGTTGGACTGCCTGTGCAACCTCT
>JAUMHL010000016.1:7666249-7679363 GCA_032362345.1 Sandelia bainsii | reverse complement strand
TCATGCTACCAGTAGTGACACTGACCCTAGTCAAATGCAAAACTACTGAAAAGCAGTCAAAAAAAAGATGAGGAGGGGGAAAAAAATGTCTGTGGCCTCCACCTGCAAAACCATTGCTGTTTTTGGGGTCGTCTCTTTGTTGCCCCTTAAGTGCACCTGTTGTTAAATTCATTAACACATTAAGTCACTTTATGAAAATAAATTCCCTGAAGATGAGTCAGAATTACTGAAGCACACTTGTCTTGGTCATTTTGATTCATGATGCATTCCTTTGCACACAAATGGACATGCATGAAAATATTCTGCAATATTTAGAATGAGCAGCTACACAGTAAATATGTAAGAAAACATTACGTAAAATGTTTTTCACACTTCCAACACAGCCTCCAGCATCAATTTTACAGAAAGACAAAAAGCACTGCCTATATACACACTCCCCAAACTGGCTCTTGATCAATTATCCAATGAGCAGTAGGCACACAGGTGTCCATCATCAAAGGAAGCTCTACTTAAAATGCTAATATGCCAAAATAAACCTCTGAATGTATTTATGTCTTCATTTTTATTCAAACTATTGCATCCTTTCATCTAACCTGCTAAATTATTTTTTTTTCTTTTATTATTTGTATTTTCTGACTGTGTTTTGTTAGTTGTATTTACAGTGTATATTAAAGACACATGCTTAGAACTTTTATTTTGATAATTGTGTCTATGTGTCAGCTCGCCATTGGATAAGTGACAAACACCCATTTTGTGGTGTGTGTGTATATATAGGCTGTGCTTTTACTCAGTCTGTAAAACCACTGATGTGAAGCATGTGTTAAACTGAAGCGACTGAATACAGAACAGAGTTTGTGTTGTTCACATTTAGGTGCATCTGTGTTTACAGAAAGCGTTTTTTCAGTGCTCCACAATTGAGTTTTGTCACTAAAGCATTGATTTAACAGGCAAAGAAGAGGCAGTGCCCTTATCAGTAGACATGCTGTATATGTAGATAGCTATGTATCAAACAATACCTTGTATCCTTGTAGTTTTCCTCTTACTGAGGGGGGAGATACAGGCTCCCAGTGTACTTCTGCTAGTGTACTGTTATGAACCATAATCTGCATGCTGTCAGGAGCAGACAAAGGCACTGCAAAATATTAAGAGGGAGAGAGGCAGTTATTCAAGATTTTTTTCAAGTCACTGTAGTAACTGAGTGCTGCATTTGTCTTCCAAAACAAACCGAAACAAAAGTTTCACTAAGTGGCATAACATGTCAAACCTACTGCACATGTTCATACTGAAAATGAAAAGATACAGTGTTTACAAATGAATGTTAACATTTTAATCACCTCGCTGTGAAACAAAATGGCAACACATTTTGACAACCAAAACATGGAGGAGCAGAATTCAATGTTTTTACAGAGTTTAGAGAATTTTATCCTGTTTTGAGCATCGGCTGAAACATTTTTAAAGATTTTTGAACAAAACACAAAAAATGATCATTTCACTCACAGTCTTCTCCGGAGTACCCAGTCACTACTTCAGGCTCAGGACCGTTTCCATAATCATTCAAAGCTTGAACTTTAATTTCATAGGGCACAAAAGTTAGAGTTCCAGTCAAGACAAACTGGGAAACGTTGACCACATTCATTGACGACCAGTCCTCATTCACGTCCTTCTGTCTCCACTGCACTTTGTACTCCAAACCAGGCCCATTAGACTGAATTCCTGTTAGCGCCTGTACACATAGAAATTTTAATTAGCCTGTATAAGTACTGTACATGGAAGTACCAGTGTATCATATTAACAATTAGCAACCAGAAATCAAATAAAGATAACTTACTGTCCAGGAGATGACTAAGTTGTCAGGCTCTGTTCCTACTCCCTGAACATCTGATGGATTTTCATCAGGAGCTGACAAAACCAAACAATTATTTCTCAGTTTATCAGAATATTTTAACATATAACAGTACATTATTTTCTGGTAGTTCATTACCGGCGGGATTAGTCCTGTACTGGTGTGAGGGCTGGCTGGGCTGGCTGTACCCAACTTCATTCTGAGCCAGTACTCTGAAAGAGTAGTAGACGTACGGAGAGAGGTTTAACTGTGCTGTGGTGCTGGTTCCAACGACCTCTGTCAGGTTGATCCAAACTCCTGGCTGGTGGAGAAGATCCTCATATTGAATCAAAAACTCTGGAACATAAAAAAAGAGATTCAGAGTTTATGAATTTGTTAAAGACAAAACACAAATATTATTTTTTTCTGTGGGTTAAGTCATGGTGGGGTTCTGGGGGAGCCATGGTTGCTCGATGCACCTCATGCCAACTAAGTTCCTGCCTTTATGATTTGTTTTTATTGTAGCTCATCAGTCTAGTTTTAGCAATGGGAAAGTTGCAGCAATCAGATGATGCTGCAAACAACTAAGTAGCGACATTTCATACTCTGTGTGGGACTGTTGTGGTCGTCTCCAGGGATCCATGTCAGCTGAACGCTCCTCTCTGTCTGGTCCGTTAGTTCCAGGTCAGTCGGTTGGTCAGGTTTCTCTGCAAACACAACTAGGAGCTCAGAATCACCGGAAAATAAAAGATTTCTATGTTGATTGATGCTAGTTCTTGCTACTGTTCTATGAAAAATTTGTTATTGGTAAAATGGGTCCTGGAGCATTGTTTATTAAAAACACACTGTTGTAAAAATGAGTAATTTACTTTTATGCCTATTGTAGCTAAGATTGGGTTGACTTTGTTTACAGGATTTTATAATTAAATTAAATTTCGTTTAGAGATGCCCATAAAACTTCAGATCAATATAAATACAAGTATGTGAATATAAATATAAAAAATGTACTTGTTGCTGCTTTGAAAGCCTTTTAATATTTCCTGACAGAAGTAAGGAAATATGACAGAAGTAAAAACTGCTATATAGTTGTGTGCACAAAAAATAAAACTTCTAAATGTTCATTTAATATTAAATCCTAATATAACAATACTCAGGAGGCATATAGGAGGAGTTTATAAAAATGGTTATAATTTTGAGAAAACATTGTTTCTCATTGTTGCGTTAAAATAATTTAGTGCGATTAAACATGCACATCCAAGTGTTTTCACTTCTGGTTGATTAGACCAGTCATTCAAACAGTCTCTACACCTGAGCAGAGGTCTAATCACACAGGTTAGGTGAAAACACCTGAGTGCACCATGAATCTTTGTATTTTTAAAAGTTAGTGATTTAACAGACAATATCATATGGTACAATATGTTATACACAGAACAAAATCAGTGTGTGGAGACATAATGCAAGCAACAGGATTTACAAACAGAACCGATGAAAAAATATGTTGTATGTTAGAAAATGAAAGAGAAAAAAAAAAAAGGTACACCGTGGACATTGTTTACCGTAGACAATAGCTGGAGTAGGAGTTGCCTCTTTGACAGCGATAAGTGCAAGAAGAAGGTTAGATGTTAGTGAGAGATATATTAGAAACAGCAGGAAAATTGCTGTGATACTGTGATTTGAAGAATATTAATGAATCTTGCTGTTACTGAAAATTTAAAGTTTTACTGCATTTGAAAGACCATATTGGGTTTTCCAATCTGACAAAAAAATTATATTTGACTTGATTATTTTTTTCTTAAGACAACATAAAATAGTATCCAGAAATCCCTTTCTGTGCATTTCTACACAAACCAGCCTGTCATCCTCTATCACGGTGTGAACATACCAACAACAGTCAGCATGGCGCTGGCTGAGTCCTGGTCCAGGGTGGTGTTCATGATGCAGGTGTAGGTGCCCTCATCTCCATCTGTTACATCTTTGATGGTCAGACTGTCTGTGTCCACCTCAAATCTGAGTATTACCAAGCAAGATGATTTTCCTAAATTATATCATATGTTTTTTCCCACAGTGTAGAGATTAAATGAATTGAGTGTAATCTTAGGGTCTTTTATACCTCTCATCATCCGGCAGCTCTCCATTGTCTTTGAGCCAGGTCATGATGGGAATGAGTGATAGATCATGTTTGACTTTGCACTCGAATATGGCACTCATTCCTCTCTGCACCACCTTGTACTCTGGCTGCTTCAGGATACGGGTGGGCTCTGGAAGACAGAAAATGTATAAATAATACAGCGTGATGACTACAGAAATATAAACATCTATTGTGATTGGTCCATATCTGACCTTTAACTTCCAGAAAGACATGGTTCTCCTTGATCCCCAGGTTGTTAGTGGCAATGCAGGTGTATTTTCCGCTGTTTATTGGCTGGGCCACATTTATCTCCAATGTACCATTCTCGTGGATCACATATGAATCATCATTCTTTATGCTGGTCTGACGGTTTTTGAACCTGCACAGAAAGTAAAGTGGATGTGAGCTTTGAAAGAAACATGTACGTACATGAACATTTGTTTTAGATTTCATTAGAAATCTAAATCTAGTATTATTAAGGAATTCATTATTTTTAACATGGTTTTGAAATGTCTAATTTTAGAATAAAGGAAAAATTCTTACCATGTGATGGTTGGAATTGGTGAACCAAAGGAGGAACAGTGCAGTAGTGCAGGGTTGTTAGTGATGACCTGGTACACTTGGTCGGGTGGTGTAAGCACCCTTGGTGATTCAGCTATAGGAAAAAACACAGCATTTTCTTAATCTCCATTCATTATATGTCACTTATCGCACACAACTATTTGTAAATCCAAATTTTAGCATGAACTCTCTATTTCCATCTATACAGATGTTTAAACTCACCAAGAACATTGACAAAAGCGTTTGCCATAAGGTAGCCAAACTCATTGGATGCGTTACACTGATAGACGGCACTGGACCCTGACTGCACATTACTGAGAATCACTGTGTCGTCCTCCACCTTACGGCTGTGATCCTCAGGAGCATCTAGCACATCACCACACACAGAATATTGACAGAATATCCTGTCAAAGCGCAATTCCCATTGCAACACTGCATGCTGTTTTATACACTTGATGATTATATGCTTTAAACAGAAGAGTGTGTTAATGCAGTATATTCTATTTTCTGAAGCATGGACTCATTACTCACTTTCTATGGGAACTCCATTGACAAACCAGCTGATCTTTGGTTTTGGATCTCCACTGACTCGACAAGTCAGAATGCCAGTCTCATTTGGGGCAAGAATCAGGTTCCTGGGAGCACTGACCCAGAAAGGAGCGGCTGGAAATCAAGAAGATTCAGAGCAAGATTCTTGATTTTACAAAAATATTTAATAAATTATGTAGCAATGAAGAAATAGTTGAATCTTTGTATACTTTATATAAGATTAAAAAGTGTCAGGTGATTTTATTTCGGCATTGCTAAGTATTGTACTAGCAAGTGTTATACTACCAATCCCACTACTGAGTCTGCAGCATTTCATCAATTTAAGAAATTCAGATGCTTCTGTATTAGAAAAACGTTTTAATTTAACAAAAAACATTTTTTATAGTCTGAGAATCAAATATTGTAAAATAAGAAAGTAACTGAGGACATTTGTATACCTTTGACAGTGACCTTGATGATGTGGTGTGCAGTGCCCATGTTGTTTGTGGCCGTGCAGCGGTAGTTGCCAGCATCAGCTTCATTCACATCAGAAATCTTCAGCATTTTATTGAAGTTATGGAAAGACATCCTGTTGATTGGCAGCTCACCCCTATCCTTCTGCCAGGAGATGTCTGGAGTGGGCCTTTCATGAGAGGAATTAAAAATGAATTGTGTGTGTGTGTGTGTGTCATTTCTTTTCTTTTTTGTTTAGTTTTATAGAAGCCCCAGTATTTTCTCAGTATAAAACAAAAGCCTAAAATATTTCTCCCACAGAGACCTAATTTGTCACTCTAACATTTGATAACTTAAGGTTTCATTTTCACTTCAAGACATTATGATATAGTAAAATTTGCAGCAGATGCCAACTCACAAGCCCTCAGCAATGCATTCCAGCACCAGAGTCTCTCCTTTCAGAACCATTGTGGTGCTGGTGGGACCCGGAGGCATCATGAAACCAGGCCGGCGCTCCCCCTCTGGGCTGTCTGAACACATCAAGGACAAGAGACCAAATCAGACTGCAACATCAGACTCGAAGGCTGTTTGTGCTTGAGTTAGACAAGTTTAGGAAATTAAACTATGCTCAGGAGGCTACTCATATTCTCCTGAAGGACAGAAGTAGTCAAATATACACGGTTGATGAAAAGTGATAGTTTTTGTGTTGCTAGAAGGGATAGAAAACGAGCATGTGATGACCCAATTCAATGTAATAGAAAAATGAAGCTGTTTTTTGACACATTGGATACAATATGAACAGAATGATCTTCCTAAAAGGAGTTGTGTATATGTGTGCATGTGTTGTGTAAATAGATGTTACAAATGCTTTAAAGGTAGTGCAGCACATGTTAGAATATATAGTGTTATCTACATACTGACAATTCATGGACACTGTTGATTTTGGCATTTAATATTAGTTTGAGCATTATATTCAAGCCAATTTTACTCATATTCAACGAAGTGATCTTATCTTATCTGACCCTCTTTGTTCTTGAACATGAAATTTGCACAATAGTGAACTCCACCTTAAATGAAACAATTAAGATAGGAGAAATCAGAAAGAGTATATGATAATACAATCACAAAGGATTGGACTGAGGCCAAGTTAAAAATTGGTGTGTATTTTGGGTATGGTTATGGCAGGGACTAAAACAGGGCTGGGTTCACACTGAGGGGACTGAATGGGAATATACCTGCAGCACTCACCACTATAGAAATCAGTGACATTGTATAAAGCAGCCACAGTCTCATTCATAGTTTCCACTGTAATATAACAGAAAATTATAAGCATGCAAGACATTTTGCAATGTAAAACTGAATTGTTAGAACAGAATAATTTGTTGCTGCAAAACTTTGTCACATTGCAAGTTTAAAATTATATACACATTTATATTTGTATTCTGTACACTGTACATTATAAGACCAAATACTGGTCTTGCCTTTATTATGAGAAACTAATGCTGAAATGCTGAAACAACCTAATGCAAAAACCAATGAAGTAAAGTAAAAAATTGTATCTCAGCTTTTCTGAGACATGAGTGGTTTAGTTGAATGAATTTCAACCTGTTCAGTGACTTGACTTACTGTCCAGTACGGTGACAGAGATGGGCTGTTTCTGCTGGATGGTCTGTGTGTGGGGGAAGCGAGCATAACAGATGTAGTCACTCCTGGTGTCTTCTGGAAGAACATTGGAAAAGTACAAGTCTCCATTCAGGGCCTGGGACACTCGTTTATCCAGCATCAACCTTTGAAAGTCTGAAGGACAGGGAAAGAGAATGCTGGGCATTAAACAGTTTCTTTTACTTTTACTATATATGTGTGTGTGTGTGTGTGTGTGTATATAATGTATATGTATATAAAACAGATGGTCTATACATGAGTTTTGGGAGTTAAGTAGGTCTATTCTAGCAATTCTATGAATAAATTATGATTTTATATTTACCATAAACCTGTACTATATTCAAAATGTACCATGTGTGAATATATGTATACATGCACGTGACTCACTGTTATCCATCCAGAAGATGACAGGAGGGGGAAGCCCTGCAGGGGGCCGGCATTGCAGCAGGAGGGCAACCCCCATTTGCACCATGATGGCCTCATTTTGCTCCTTCGGCCACAAGGGGGACCCTGCAAGTCACAAACATCAGGCAAAGTTACTGAAGGCCTCCCAGAATTTAACAACACATCTATATTATTAAGTAACTTGTACTTAGGTACCTTAAAAAACTAAAACTTATCATTCTTTAGCTGGAGCTCAGGCTTAATTTATGAAAGCCTTTAGAAATAATGAAACTCAATATAATGTGAAGTCTTACTTGACTGTCTGATGACAATGTTGTTGGATACGGCGGTGCCATGCTCATTGTGAGCCGTACACTGGTACGTTCCCTCGAAGGCCTCAGCCTTTTCCCCACTGATGTCAATGACAAGAGTTCCTGAACCGGGCCTCATGAGGACTTTAGAGTCTTTCTCTACATCAAAGTGGGTCCCATTTCTTGTCCATGAAAAGCTAGAAGTAACAAGAACAATAAATATCACTTCATTTCAGTCTAGAGGCTGGAGCATCAAATCATCAAAATGCATTGTGGTTTATTCAGGCAGACTGATTGGAATCAATGATTTCAGGGAGTGGGGCTGATTTGAACTCTTTTGATTCAGAGAATAGAGGTGGAATTAAACTGTGGCTAAATCACTCAGCCAGGTGTTTCTCAACTGATTGGTCCCCATGACAACCGTTGCTATGGCAGTTCATTTTTTCCACATTGCTCCTGGTTAAGTTGCTTCAGGGTACAGATCTATAATTTCAGAGGATCCATAAAACCTTACGGAAATCAGTTTGCTCTTGATCATTGTAACTCTCCATTTGCACACTTTTAGTTTATTGTCATTTCATGAGCTTTTGTTGAGTATTGCACTGTTAACCAGAGAAGAAACCAGTGAAATATGCTGACGTAGTGTTTAACAGACATCTGTATACATTTGATTGTTGCACATATTCTCATTAACAAGCATCAAACGGCTGGGGAAGAAATGACTCTCACCTAGGATGTGGCTTCCCCTTGGCCTCACAGTGGATGATGATGTTCTCCCGTGGATCAAAGATGTAATCCTTTGGGGACTGTAGCGTTATAGTAGGGGGTTGAGGCACTGGGAAAATATGAATAGAAAGATAATTCAGACGCGCGTGCACACACACAGTGCAATTTAAACATACTGGAGCTTACACTTTCAGGCTGAGGATATGCAATAAACATGCAACAAGCAATCATATTCAGTCAAAATTTGCAGCTGAAATGTCGACTGCAAACAAAGCCACAAAAGCCACAGTATCTCACTCCTAATCGGAAGACGGACAACTTACCAACCGTAAAAACAATCAAGTCACAGAAATAATTGCATGCACATGTAACATTGTTCAAACCCACACAACATAAAAGTAATAAATACTGATAGCAAAGTCACAGCAGTGGTGGAGCCAACTTACATCCTTCCAGTACTTTAGCTGTCCACCATGACACGCCATACCATTGTAGAAGAATATTGAGGAAAGGTGTTAGTTTTTGCAGAAAGTAAACAACAGGTTCAGTGAGTAAAATAAAAAATGCACTTACAGGTGCTTTAAAGCATTTTGAGCAATTGAGCCCGCCTAAAGTTTGGCAAGGACATGCTTTCCCAGTTTTTACACTAACAGGGAGGCAGATGCAACAAATGCAAGAATGCCATTACTGAAAGCACAATTCCATGTTGAAACGTGCAAAAATGAAACACAAGAACCTCCCCCCTACTTGATAAAGCAAACACGTTTTCTTGTCTGAAACCTCTTGAGGGCCACAGAAATATAATTTACTATAGCCCAGAATATGAAAGTGTTGAATTGATTTTCCATGATATAAGTTTCTTTAATTTACCAAAGTGAAAGACCATGTCCTATATAATCATACTGAATGTAAATGAGATATTAATAACACTTACGATCAAGAGGCACTTCAAGTGCTGAAGTCATGTGACTCAAGACTATCCATAGCAGAGTTCTGAAGTGCAGTACCCACTCCCGATTCCTGTCCATGGTTGGGTGTGTCTCAGAGAAAAGCTTTTTTCAGGGTGGTGAACAAGATGAAGAACTCTGGATCTACACTACAGACACACAGGTACAAAAAAAGAACAAAAAATCTATTACTAAGTTGATTATGTCATTTATGGACTTATGTTGGCTCATTCTCATCAAAAAGATGCGTCATCATTTCATAATAGTAAAAGAAGTGCACATCTAGTTGAAAAGCATGCCCTCAGACAAGCATTCACAGTTACAAAGGTCAATAAGTGTAATGTATATTATACTCCATTAAAATGTTAGATATTGAGTACACAGATGTAAATATTTAGTCTGAACTACAACTGAAGTTTTACTTCCCAGCATTTTTCTGTTAAGTTTACTGACAATCTCATGGCTCAACATCCAAAGTGAGGTGCTTATGTTAAGCCTTGCAAGTGGCTTCTCTCTTGGATAGCCTATTATTCTGTCAACTTAAAGACACAGGCAGAAGAAGAAGTCAAAACAAACTTGATTCCTGTCTTTGTAACTTAAACAGCTTAAGCACTGTGCACTTGTCTGTCCTCTCTCCTGTTATTTACACTCTCTAGTGCAGAAGAAGCCATCAAGATACACAATGAATTAACATAAGCACAAGATTTTCTAAGTGTAGCTGTTAATAAGAATCAGTTGAGTTTTGGATTCTAGAAAGAAGATAGGTACCCATATCTGAGGGCAGTTCTTTGCAGTGCTGTTTGGTGCTAGTTGTGTTCACATTGTGTTGTTCTCAAAATACAACAGCCACTGATTATTATGAACATCGCTCATGCACCGAGATTCCCTGCCTACCACGTGTTTGCCTGTAAACATTTGGCATGTGAGTGCACTCGGCTGGAACAATCGCATCCCCTGCTGCAGATATAGCTATAGCCACACGTGCTATTGCAGAGTGTGTAACAAAGAGACACAGATTATATAGACGGCCGTCATAAAAATGCATAACCATGTTAGCATTAATGGGATTTTGTAAACTACACCATGGGGAGCAGCAAATTATGTGTGCTTGTTTTTCCCTTTTATCCTCTACAGTAGGTTTTGAATTGTGTATAAGCCTCTGTCACATGTGCATTAGCAGATTAATGCAAATTGGTAATATATTATGGTACCAATGGCACTAAGACATTCCTATACATATACTTTTTTGATGAATGTCTGTCTTATACTCAATTTACAATTTCACCCTCCTAATCTGGGGGGATGAACAGCATATCAATCTTTAAAATGTGTGCAAGATGTCATTCATTTTTTTCATGGCATGCGCTAGTTGAATCAAAGTAGCCAAAGGGTGACAATAACTCCTGCCAGCAGCCTGATGGAATCTTAGGTGTAACAGTGTGCTCCATCCTCACATCTTCATTATTCATGAAGATGTCAAGATGCACAGGTATATTTGCACATATATTGTGAGCGCAGATACAAGCAGCCACAGTGTAAATGGACACAGAGACTCACATATACACAGTGGATTTTTCAAACGCAAGATGAAGCTATCAAGCTCACTGCTAGTTTAGACACACACACAGTTAGTGTGAGATGATTTTATCCAGCTGAGCTAGGTTGTGTGTTAGCTCACATGTCATGTCCTATTAGATATTATTTTCACTAGTTAATTGAGAGGAAAGACAACAGGTAGAGAGAGAGAGAAAGCAAGCAACACAGCTGAATGCATTAGATGCAAGCCATGCATGCTAAATCTTCTAATTGAATTCTGAAAAAAGGCAATGTCCTATCATGCAAATGCAACAGTCCATCTTTAGATCAATTACAATAATGCTCCATGCTGCTGCAGCAAAAAATGCATCATTCACAGTGACAGTGGCCATATTAAGTTACAGTATGCTGGTCCACTTCTTATAAAAAACAAAGTTATCAAACTTTTTTGTACAAATTTAAAAAACAAACTACAAAATATTAGTTACTGAGATTGTTGAGTGCTGATAGGCTGATTGAACAGCCCAGCCATTTGTATCATCCATGCTAGCACAGCCTTGTTTAAAGTCTTTGCTAAGTTAAGTTTAGTTTTCAACCTTCTCATCTAATTCTTGTGTAACCATATTTTGCAAAATGTCAGACTATTCCTTTAACACAATTTAGTCACATATTTTATGTAATTACTTTGTTGAAAATTATTGAAATAAACCACAATTTGTCATCTATGTCTGTTTATCTGTGTGAAAATAGTCAGACAACATGGCTACATACAGAAAACAGACACACACATTAAGTGCCAAGTAAATGTCAAGCTCTCCATATTTTAGCAGCTAGAGAGTCAGTGAGGGTTCACTGGCATAAATTACATAGGCATTCACATTGAAAATATATCACCGCCTTTGATTTGGTGCTCACACACACCATAAAACGGAACTTTTGACCTTTAAGTGAAGAGAACAAACACTCTTACATACCATTTTGTGGCATGATAGAAACAAAAAGTGCATACATTAATGTGTGTTTGAAGTCTGTTGAGTGATATCTTCATGATTAAATGCTATGCCATGAGGCTGTACTGTGCAGTGTGGTGAAATACATTTCTCTGGGAGCAATAGGAGTCTCACAGAAGCACGATTACACACACACACACACACACACACACACACACACAGCTAACATTCATCCTAAAGCTACGTGGGCAAAAATCCCTTCTCATTGCACATTTTCTCACAGGGCACAGACAAAAAAACTAAAGATGATGATGACAAAGGACTCAAAGGAGGATGACTATGCTCAGGGGTCACAGCCTAGAGGTCAGAGAGTTACCCTCCAGCCCTTGTTTTATCTTGATCACTCAATCCTTGTCTTTTTTTCTACTTCCTGTCAAATTGCATCTGCCTTCTGTTATCCCTTCAAGCTTGAAACCACTGTATGAGTCCAATAAGTCTTAATGAGCAGAAATCAATATTATAGGAAGCCTTATACAGGAAGTTGTAACACTGCAGCACACAACCATTATATAAGTGACTTTGAAAATGTAGCTCACTAATAAGGTCACACACCAACTACATTTCTGAGTTAATCCATGGTGTGTGCCCATTCACACCATACATTGTTCATCCAGCCTGAGCACAGCTCTCAATGCTTAAGGGGCTATTGAAGATTAATGTCTGTAAATTTAAAAGCCATGAGGAGCCTTTTTTTTCCAGATAAAGCAATTTGACTTCTTTTTTTTTTTTTGTCTGCTCACATCATGGTCTTTGATTTTTTGCAAACCTATTGCAATGATAAGAATCCAGGAAGTTACTTTTCCTGGTCAAAAAATAGTCCAGCATACAGTATAACAGAAATAATTAACCCAATACCGACTAAACTAACAAGATAGAACATGCTGACTTAGATCAGGCTACACCAGTGGTTTTCAGCAGTAACTAGTTCCTGAAGGTACAGCAGCATACATATTATGAGAGTGGTATCAATCTTGGCCCTGCGATGGATTGGCGACCTGTCCAGGGTGTACCCCGCCTCTCGCCCGATGACAGCTGGGATAGGCTCC
>JAUMHL010000016.1:7645372-7658927 GCA_032362345.1 Sandelia bainsii | reverse complement strand
TATTATTTTTAAGGCTACTGCAACACTGAAATTTCCCTTTGGGGATCAATAAAGTATCTATCTATCTATCTATCTAAGATAGGACATAGAAAAACAGATAAATGAGAATTTCAAATGGCATTCATTTAATTTGACTGAGCACACAAAGGTGAACGTTTTTTTAAAACTCTTACCAGAGAACTGAAATCTTTGGTTGACAAAACAAGAGAAAAAGACCATATCTTCTCCTTTGTAAATCAAATATTCTCATGAAATCAGCTAAATGCAGTTAATAAAATATTATTCAGACTTTGACAGTAGGCCAGTGTCACACACGGCACCACATGAATGCATGAGCACATCTTTGTAGATCTCCAGGGAATACCCAGTAGATGAGTCTGTGTCTTGCTGAACACAGGGTCTTCAATCAATAACTAAAATGTCTCCAGTCATTTTTACTACTCTTATCAGCAGGATGTTCACACAAATGAAAGGTTACCCATCAACACACACAGTGCCCCCCACCTCACACAAACAGGCTTCCCTTCATGCCTACCAATGCATTATCATAATCTCCAGAGAGACTCTCCATTTATCTAATGTTTGCAAAACATATGTGATGTACAAAAACAACACTGGCTCATTTAGATGTAAAGCCATTAAATCTGTGACTTCATGTCAGTTTAGAGGAAAAAGACGATAGATCATGTTAGTAGCCATTAATAAACAGAGGCTGATCTGTTTAAACACGCCAGATAATATGCAAGATGAGTGAGATGACACAGTCTTTCCATTGTACTCCCCACAATGACACGGGTGAGTAGCTGTTGTCACAGAGACAGAGAGAGACTGCAGGAACGTCAACGACACAGCCCAACCCCAAGCAGTGACCTGTTACCATGGAAACAGAATGATGTAGGGAAACAGAAAGAGGGAAATAATGTTTGCTCATGTGTAACATTAGCACTTAAGATTGAACGAAACTTAAGTCAGGTTTACCTGAATTGAGAACATCTGAAATTAAGTGCATTGATTCAGTGATGTGAAATGTCTCAAGTCGAACAGAATTTGATTTATAATGTGGACTGAAGTGATGTGATCTGAGCTGCATTTATCTTATCTCAACTTAACTGAAACCAAGTGAACTGAGACCTGAAACCACGGACGCAGTATACGGGAAGGAGGAAAAAACAGAGGAGGGGATGTTAATGAATGGAGACATGAAAGCACCAAGACATCAGAAAACTCCAGCAGCAGAGCCAGAACGTGGATGATAGCAGAGAGAGAGAGAGAGAGAGAGAGAGAGAGAACACATGGAAAAAAAATGAAGGGCGAGTGGGGATCAGAAACATGCATTATTAACGGGCAAATCTAAAAGCACTTCATCATCACAAGAGCGCAAGAAAGGGGGGGGGAGAAAAAAAGAGAGACGGGAAAAGCTAGCAGAGCTGACCCCAAGCTCCAGCACTTTACCATGGAGACCTGCTCTTGCTTTTTGGAAATACATTCATTTGCTTTCTTACCAATGTGATAAGATTAATACTGTACAAGAAGCCAGGAGAAGGTTAGCTTAGTTAAAAAAACTGGAAATGAGAGAAATGCTAACTTTAGACATCTTTAGGCTCTGTAAAGCTCAGTAATTAATATATTAAACTGTACAAAAATATCAAAACCAAGAATTTGCTGTTTCATTATGAGCTGGATTATTTCTTGGCTGCAAGCAGTGACTTTGAAAAGTGTCAGCTGGTTTTCTGGCAAGCTAATGGTGATGACAAATCTCCAGTAAAAGAAGCATAAAACCACAATTGTTGTTTTTACAACTTATTTTATATGGTTTAAAAGCACAAGATACAATTGTTAATATCTTTTAGAGGCATTACCAGTAACCTAGGCAACCAGTGCTATGTCCACACTAAATAATACTGAACACATGTTTTAAATCAGTTTGAGCCTTAAAAAGGCCTTCAGAAGAATTAATGTAACAAAAATAGATCTGATTTGTTCTCATCTTCACTGAGACAGTAAAATATTGCTATGACAACAGTGTGAATGTGAAATGTAAGGTCTGTGAATATTTAAACATGCAAACCTCTATGTCCCAAAGCCTGGTGCAATCCCACTTTGATTTACTACCTATCTCCTGTTTCATCTAGCTGCCTGAGTTTAAGGATCCACTGGAAACTGCTGTGTGTGTTTGTGGTAGAAGGGGGTTGCAGACTGTGATAGAATAACTGACCCCAGGCATGAATAGAAATTTGTGTGTGTGTGTGTGTGTGTGTCATAATCCCCTAGACTGGGGGGGCTCAATCACACTTAACACAAGTCCTGTCTTCCTTCCTCACTTCTACTTCCATGTAATTTCTACACACTATTAACCCCCTCAGCCACCCACCCACACACATCTAGTGGTAAATTAAAGCACCATCTGTATCACTACCTAATTAGAGGGTTAATACACATCTTCAGAAACCCAGCCTGATAAAGTCCACACTGTATGAATTTCATATGTGCAATGTATCAATGTGGCAAAACAATACTATATTTATGCGACAGAAATGTCTTTACTTTCTACTGGAGCCTTGGTGCCATTATTGTTAAAGGAGTTTTTAAACAGTTGTGTTTTCTATGTGTTAATTGAAGAACTGTCATCTTAATGGCTCTGACTAATTCCTCTGCCCATTCTCTTGCCCTCACAACAGAGGACATAGTCTAAAAGCTCAGCAAGTGTCTAGAATGTCATACATAATGTCATGATCTCCATCTAAACTTCCTGTTTTATTTTGAAAGTTGCAGTCACTTGCTCTGGGTTATTTTTCCCTCAGTGTGTGTGTTTTCTGTGCAAGTGTCCTGTTTGGTACTTCCCTCATTCCCATCCACTTCACACTAATCAGTCTGAGTGATTTCACCTCTGCCTCCCCCTTTGTAAGCAGCCCCTCTCAGTTGGCCAGATTGTCTGCTTTCTACTAGAAACGACTCTCCAGCCTGTTACCTGTTTTCGTTGAAGTTTGTCAGTATTGTAAGTCTTGTTCTGCTCTTTAAGCTCTAGGACCCTGTCTGGTTCTAGATTGTCTGACCTGTGTATTCCCACTCTGTTCTTTCCAGTAACCACGCGACAGATGCCAACCCTGTCACCTCACCCCTGACAACCTTGCTTCCTGCTCTGCTCAAGTCACTCCTCCATTTCCCATCTACAAGGAAAGTTATTTACCTGCTTCTACTGACCTTTGAAGAAGTGTAATCCCAGACTCACCTGCAACCTTACCTGTTCATTCTCTCACTTTGCCGACTGCCATACTTACCTATGTCTTCTTCCTAGATTGCACTTGAGCGCCATCTGAGCCTGTGAGCTACATCTTTACTCCACGCCTCCCCCCACTTCTCTTGAGCACAATAAACATCCTAAACCTAGACCTGTCTGTGTCCAGCCTCTTCTTGGGTCCTGTACTGCACCAAACTTAATATATACTGTACAGTGTAACTTTCTCACTTGATAACATGTTTTACATGTTTTACATGATTTATGAACACCAGCTGCCCTGGGGTGGCTGGGCAATGCAAGTAGCAGAGAACACACAAACACTTGTGCAAAATATTTCTTAAATAAATGCAGGAGTAACACAGCAACTAAAGTCAACTAAAATTTAAGGTGTTTGTAGCTTTGATAGTAAACTAGTCTGTGTGCTTAAGTGTTTGACAGGTTATCATAGCTAAGCAATGATATGTAAAATCCGCTCTGACTGTGCAATGTGGGCAGCAATGACACTGTGTAAGAGCCTGGTGGTTGTACCAGACATACCATCTGTGTGTGAAGAGATTCCAGTGCAGGCCTCGGGGTTATTTCCCCCTCAGCGTGTGTGTTCTATGCATGTGTACATCTGTCTGCATGTTATTGTAGTCACATCAAATGACAAATGACCTCATTAAGATGGTCACCAGGTTAGGCTTAGTGCACCGTGTCATTGTGTTGTGTAGATGCAATGCTCCACTGCAATTTACAAAATCCCCTAATGTTTTATGCATTTACGTCATATCTCAAACACCACAGTAAGCCACAGTAAGACATTAAAAAACATTTGCATGAATGCACTTCTTTGTAAATTGCAGCAACTTGGTGGCTTGTGCTTGACCACTTAAACTAAACTTAAAATAATTACTTCAAAACCTTCCAGGATTCCACTGCAGCTACTATTGCTTATCACTGGGTCCCACCAGCCTCTTGAACTGGCACAACCACTAGTTTTCACACTTAGACTTAGCCATAAAAACATTTTATAGTTTTGGGTGTCCACATAAAATGTCAAAATAACCAAAATAGCACTGTCTTTGTTAAGGTAAGCCTCAAATGGAAAATGCCAAAAGCCTGTGTCAGGTTAGCCTTTACAGCTCCTTTTGTAGTCTCTGCTGAGAAGTTCAAACCCATTCATTCCCTTGTAATGTTTGTATATGTGTGTGTGTGTGTGTGTGTGTGTGTGTGTGTGTGTGTGTGTGTGTCTGTGTGTGTGTGTTAAAGAGGGAAATGGAAAGGGGGGTTGGTTACCATGGTTTTCCCAAGGTTTTTTAAATTTTATCAGTCTGTGAGCATCTTTCAGATGACAGACAACACACACCACCCACAGTCCAGCCCCACACAAAAAGAGCAGTCAGAGAGCCGGGTTTAATCTGAGAGATTTACTGCCTCCTGAAAGTTAGTATTTTTTCTTCCCTCCAGAGGTCAAAGGGATGATTCTCCCATCTCCCATGTTCCCACTCCACACCACACAATGCACACAATGGAGTCATCAAGAATGTCACACGTTCACAGACGGACTGTAAGAGCAAGAAAGACAAATCAAGATTAAAGAACAGTGGGAAGTAGTATTCCTCTGTAGTATTCCTCTGCTGCTGATCCTCTGCTAAGCTTTTTACAACTGAAGGGGAGCATATTGTAAAAGTGTCCAGATATGAGAGCTCAGTGGAGATCAGATTCAATCATTAGATTCATTTTAAAAACCCCAACAGAGGGAGTGTATCAAGCAGAAACAGAGAGCATCAATGCATATAAAATACCTCACCATATGATGCTTGGCATTAAATCAATCACAGTGAGAGAGAGGGGCCTGCTATTTAGTTTGATTTCTATGTTAATGAAGGATTTGTGAAGGCTATATAGGGGAATGCCTCAGTAGCCTACACCTGGGGTACTTCGGGGTACATGAAAACCTAATTTAATACAAACATCCACTCCTACACACAGTCTGACAGTTTGTTACATTTTGCCTTAAACAAAGACCTGTCTGACATTCAATATGACCTCATTCCTCAATAAACTGCAATAAACTACTATATTTGGATTTACGATGGCAGTCCAAACGAGATAAACTCAGGTGTGTTCAAACTCAAAGTGTCACGTGTATAAAAAGGAAGCTTAAATGAGAAAGAGATGGTTATCTGCACTACATTAAAGACACTACTTATCCAGGTAAATTTGAAATGTATGTCATTTTAAATGACATTAATTTCTACTATTTAACCCAGTAAAATTGTCAATAATAAATAAATACAATAATCTGAATAATAGATATTTTCCTTTGGGTAAAATGAAATATTTCCCAAGTAAAAATCTGACCTTATTCTTTAGTTCAGGATGTTTTCCAATGCATAAGTAAGCAGGAATACCCATGCTGCCATGGCAAAAGCCTGCAACAAGGAGTTAAAACCAAGCAAACACTGCCTTGAGTTCAAATGGTTAACATAAACAGTTCCTACTACTAATTTAGCCAACTGAAATGAAATACACAACAACATTTAGCCTATATTCATTGCACATGCGCAATGTTAGAAACTAACAATTTCAGGCTATTTCATTGTCAGAAAAGAGAAAGTCAGCAACATGCAGGATATTAATATAAAACAAGCTGGCTAAATCATATGAATATTAACACAAAAAAACCCATTCAGAATGTAGTACATTACGCCACCGTCTCTCAAACAAAGAGTGTCTAATACTGGTGAAAATATCACATATCTGAAAGGGTGTAACTAGCATCGCCATGGAGACAGTCAAACTCAATAACATCCAAGTGTTTAACAGAGCAGAGTTTGGCCATCAGTGACATATCTTGTCAGAAACACCATGCCCATGCAGCCGGCTCCTTGAGGACCATCTTGTCTAAACGAACAACACAAAAGCGAGGCAACGGAAAGACAAAGATGGAGACAGATGTAGAGGAGCACAATGAGATGAGGGCAATGAAAAATAGAAAAGTGGAAATGAGAGTGTGAAGAACAAAGGGGCTGTTGACAAGGGAGGGCAAACAGTTGAGTGTAGACCTACAAGATGCCTGGGAGACATCTAATATTGACTGCATATCTTCAAATAGAGAAGAGAGAGTCAGAAGAAAAGAAAGAGAGGATTGAGGCCTCCCATTATTAGTAACATCGAGAGGAGTTTCTGTATCTCTCTCCACAGTATGTGATGTGATTAATTTAGGACTCCTCAACCTTGTTCTCAGGCTTAAGGAGGTGATGAGAAAGCGGCAAGCTAACACAAAGGCTGCTCAGACACACAACAACAGCTTACTGTAAGAGTGAAGTGTAGATATTACACTCACTACATTCTGTTTGGTGGTGCAGCTGTAACCAAGAGTGAGATTTCTGTGAATAGGATATTTTTCTTAATGGTTCAACAAAGACACGGCACAATAAGTGATGCCAGATTGTAGCTTTATCATGAAAAAAAGACTACACATTCTTCTCACGCCTGTGCTAGTCTCACACCAGACAAAGCACCTCACAGCTGTGTAATTGGTATATCCTGCAGCAATCATGCAACAGAAGACTCTTTGAAGGAAGATCAAAACTGGAACTGAGTGAAAGCAGGAGACGACTTTGCTGAAACTGCTATTTTAAGAAAAGATTAAGGACTTGTATTTCATTTTGCTTTCCATTTTCAAGCTACCTTCATGGTCCTTGCGTGTGTATATGTAGGTATGGATTTGGATGTGCCCTTACTCACAGTACATGAAACAAATATTTCATTCAGGACATATCCACAAGTCAGTCCCAAATCTTGCTTTTTTTTCTAGGCGTGGCCTAGCCATCACTATCATAACTATGACCTTTTCTAGTTTGATGGATTAACAAACATGCCCACCATACACAGATCCTGGGAACCTTAGGCCAGAGCCTCAGTTTGGAGTGACTTTCATTATATTTCAAATTAAAAAGTCAAAAAGCTGTTCATACTGAGTATCTGATTGTGCAAGCTACATGTCTCATCTGATATTTATTGTAGGTGTTTGACTAATTTATATAGCTACACATTTAAACTTGAGGTACCATAAGCCTAGGATAAATTTATAGGTTTCACTTGATGTTTTCCCTTATATTAAATACACTTCCCTATAAAATGGGATGGTTGGATATCGAAACCCCTCTATAGGTGATTGTATTTTTTTATCCAACAACTTTTAGGGAAAATGACTTGAGACCTACTTAAGTAGATAAAAACTAGGCAGAAAGGAGTTTGGTATTTTCTATCTTTGGCTAATTTGGCTAAAACTTCAAGTTAATTCATTTGTATAGAATTCCAATATTAATTTATCATCTAAAAGTCCAATATTCCCATGAGGGAAGACAGATACTAATTTCAAGGTAATGTTCACCTTGAAGCAAGACGTGCCCCACTCCCAAAAAGCAAACATAGTGATTTCCATAATTGGCTACATTGGTCTTATACTCTCATAGATATTAAAAATATGTCCTATTATATCAATTGTATGTAAAAGAGTTCTACCTCTTTCTGTACCTTTCTACACGTATCCCTGGCCTCTGAGTTTCCAGTTTGCAGTTACTGGCCCGACCGACATGCCAAGTGTTTCGTTTGCTGCTTGTTGTTGTTATTGTTGTTCTTTCGCTCTGTTGTTTTCTCTCCACTCACCCCAACCAGCCGAGGCAGATGGCCACCCACCCTGAGCCTGGTTCTGCTGGAGGTTTTTGCTCTCCACTGTCGCCTAGTGCTTGCTCAAGTGGGACTATTGGGTTTTCTGTATGATTCTAAATATACATGTAGTTATATTATGTAAGGTCTTGAACCTTACACTGTAAAGTGCCTTGAGATGACTTTTGTTGTGATATGGTGCTATATAAATAAATTGGACTGAAATTGAAAATCTCAGATGTCTGATAAATTGACAATTTATATTCTCATATTGATGTTTTTATATGGTTATGGTTACAGAAAATAACACAAAGCCCTTGGTTAATGTTTGAAAAGACTGTGGCCTTTAAATGTTGAAATAGACAGTTTTCAAACTAAATCACAATCTACCCCTTACCATAATGTGTGTTTTAGAAGTCTCAGTCTAACATGTGGGGCATCCTACACTTACTACTGAATTACTCCGACTTCCTCCCAGTGGCTTCTTTGCAGCACAGTTTGGGCATCATAAGGGAACTGTAAGAGCAGTGAGTCTAATTTAAAGGTTGTGCGGGACTAAAGCAAGATATAACAATGTGCATGCCTAACAAAAAGTGACTAATTACACTCCACTCAGCAGTGCCACTAGATTGAAAGTGAAAGCTCTAAACACGCACTTCACTAGACTGGTTAGACTTGACATTAACAGTCCACTTCTGTAAGGACTTGAGGCTATGACAGTACTATTTGAACAGCATCATTATGCACTAGCCAGGGTTCTCGTGTTAGCTAAATGAATGTGCTTGTGTGCTTTGCTTTTACATTTATATGTGCTGTGCCATATTTGCTTATGGACCAAATAAACACTCAGTAGCCCATGGCATGGCTCCTCCACCTCTGTGCCTCTCAACTTTGTTGAAGTAACTATGGAAGCCACATGAAAATACTACTGGGGCCATCCTGAATTATGTGACAGCCATGATTCATGAACTCACCTGAACAGCAAAAAAGTGCTTGGTTGGACTGATTTGGATGCTGTCACGGTTCAGTAATGCAGTGATGTTGCTGCTTCCTTGCTGTGGTGTGTTCGATCAGTGCAGCATGAAGTGAAGACAATTCCCACACATGGGTTCACATATACATACAAATGAATCCACTACACACACAAACCTTATTTGCCTCCCACGTTTGCCCTGATTTTCATTAAACAAATTCACAGTGAAACAACACTGACCTGCAGTCAAATACAGAAGACAAAACAGACCACAGAATCGGACATGTCAGTCTAAAAGGCTCAAAGATGGCGAACATGCTAACATCACACTCCTGCTATTTTAAAAACCTTTTGAATAAAAATGTATATAATAATCCCATACATCTGTAATACTGTACATGACAGTCTGTTGAGAAAATACACTCTGTGCATGTCCTAGTGACCCCAAAGTTTTACAACCATACTAGAACTGAGGATGACTGACTATATCTATCCTTTGTCACCTTTAACAAGGCTATAGGGGATAAAGAAATCAATATTTATTTCAAGTGCTGTTTGTTTCACGCCTGCCAATCTCTGACGACCCCTCAGAGATCTTTCTGTTGCTTATTCTTGTTCCATATCTAAGATATATTTTTCTATTTTCTCGAATCAGTTAAGTTACAACGTGTAAAGTTAAAATCAGCCTAAAATAAGTTTAAAATTGTAACAAAAGGAAACAGCTGCTACAAGACGGAAAGCCAGCATAGTCCGGTTGATATGTTAATGTACAGATACAGGGCATTTTCCTGTTTAGCCAGGCATTGACCTACAGGGCAATACAAAAAACAGTCACCAAGAGATTTAATTACTACAGCTCCTATCTGACAGTTTCTCTTTTAAACATAATCTGAACCAACATCAATAACACTGGAAGGAAAACTTAATATATACAGTAGATATAAAGCTAAGATAAGTTATGGACCTACCAAAATAGCAAACCCTAGCAGCTTGCTGTCACTCACTCTCTCATTGTACACGCACACACTCAGACATACACTATTCACTGGTGCCCGCAGAGCTCTGCTGCCTTGTTGGCCATGGTGCTGAGCTCGCGGCAGCCCAGACAGCAGGACCCAGCTGTAAAAGAGAGGCTGTAGCTATCTCTATACAAAGGCCCCAGTCAGCGCTTTGGTACTCTAAAAACAGATGCTGTCTGGACTAATGAGTGTACCTCCCAGCAAAGCAGCCCAGGGTTTACACTGGGACACTACAACTCCATCTGGGCAAATACATCCTGTATTGTTTACTAGCCTACTAAAGGTTATGCCTCCTTTGGGGGACATTGCGTTATGGCCTCTATAGAAATATTATTGTATTGTTGTTAAAATATATATTTTATGTCTCACTTGGTGCAATTTGTTCATAATATTATGCTGAGGAGATTCAACAAAAAGAAAGGCAGTACTGAATAAGACGGCAGCTCTGTCTCACTTGCACTTCAAAACATTATTGAGCATGAAAATAATGTGGCTGCAATGAGAATTGAATTCTCCTCCTTTTGGCTTGAAGAGGGTAAGGCTAACCAAATCTGATTGTAGGGATTCTGAATAATCAAGATAAAGTGATTTAACCCACTCAATCCAGCCTGCCTTAATGGGTTTGTGAGTGATCAAACAGCTGTCTAAAAATGTGGGCCTCTACTTTCAGCAGCACTGATGCCCTCTGCATCTACAGCCCTAATCCCAGGTTCAATAATCTGTGTCAATACAACCCCACATGCTGACACTTATGGATTTGCGGTACCTGATACACACAATGAGTGAGTAACTGTAACTGTGTCAGTTTTTGTAGAAATACAAAAAGTAAAAGGAAATAGACCACTGAAAAAATAGCTTCATGCATAGAAGATGGTACAACCACAAACAAATCCTGAATGCGATTTTGAGCTTGTATCCCTCTCCCAATTTCTCTGACAGAAAGACAGTAAGACAGTAAGACTACAATCATTCCAAATTTGCATGGAGGATTGTGAGTAGAAGTGACAACAGGGGCAAAGCACTCAATAATTCATCCCTCAGTATAGTATTTTGTGCCCTGGTTTTGATACACCAAAGTAGTAGCAGTGGCTCGAAGCAGGAAGATAAGGCATATTTGTCTATATATGTGAAAGGATATCAGATGTCAAACACAAGTCATCCCTTGCAGCAAGAGGGATCCATTAGGCAATCTTGCTAAATAGCTCATAGCAGAGGCCCTAGGACCTAGTCTAGTTCTGGCTATAGTACTAGCAGTTTAAACCATTAAAAAAAAATCTTCATCCACTTGTGGGCCAAAGTGGAAAGTGACTTGTTCATTTCATAAAATTTAGTGCAATAAGACTGAATACAGCTTCAGCATATATTATGTTATTGGCTACAGGCCTATAGAACAATACCAGCAGTATTAACTGTATAATTGCTGACAGGCAACAGTTAGAGGACACTCCCTGGACACCTGATAGCTTGAGTTAACTGGTTTTGTGAATGTATATGGAGGAAACCACTGTGGGAAAAGTATGTGATACCCATTTTAGAAGAGAAGCTGCTCTTCTTACTAATGGGCCTTTTGTAGACTGAATATCTTGCAGGTAATATATCACATACAGTAGCTGTAATGGATGACTGGCTTGAATGAATATATAACAAAGCGGAGAGGTTTCCCGTGATTTTGCAGTCATCAATACTGTGCCTCTGTGTCACTGTTTCCGCTTCTTGCAATTTTGTCTTGAGTTTTAAGAGGTATATTGTTGACGAAGAGAAACAGAAACAACAAAAAAGTGATATTTGGTTCTTGCAGCTTGTGGGTAGCAACCGAGTGCTGGCTTGCATTTAGCTGGGTAAAGGTTAAATGGGCTTTGTGAGTCATGGATCAAAGCGGAGAGTGGAGGAGAGAAGGAGTGGGTTGATGGTCAATACTAGCAGTGTGCATACGGTGGGAAAATGAAGGGAGGACACCGGAAGGCAAAGCTAAGGTTCTCCATTGCATTTCCACTAGGAAACAATTCCCTTTGGTTGATATGAGACAAAGGCAATCATTTTTTACCGCTAGCTGTAGCAGAAAAACTATTGAAAAGCCACTAAAGACGACCTGCCTAGTGTTAAACTGACAACACTAGAGGCTACCTGGTGACCATATCGGCAAATAGCAAGTAAAGAGCCTGACATTTCCATCAAGAGTTTTTGGTCAACACTTAAAAATTGACTTTTGACAGTTATCAAGTCATATCAAACAAAACATGACTCCAAATTTATTCTAATGCTGCATGGCCACTTCTTGATAAACCAGTTTAGCTTATTTACAACATAATAATGCTGAATACTGAAAGCAGAAAGTTCCACACTGTCACAGACTCCCAATTTCAATATCAAACACTTCTACAGCCCTGCATCACTGTATACATACGCCCTTTGTGTGAGTAGTCTGTCTGATGTCAGTCTTGCTGTGCAAATATCATCACAGGGACATCACGGTGCAGGAGAGCAGAGAGAGCAGGAGAAATAATAGATAATATGATAGAAAATTCCCTGACAGCAACCAGCTCACAGAGAAACACTAAATCTTTTTTTCATGTTAGACTGATACATATTATCACAACACAGGTTGATCAAGAAAATAATGAGTTTCTCTTACACAAGGTTCTTTTTAGTGCATGCTCTAGAGAGGAATGCTCTAAAGACATTCACATCTTCTGAACTGTGGTTGTCTCATATTTCACGTCAGGCCGCAATAAGCTAAAGTGCTACAACAACAACTGTGGTTGCCTTATGTCAGGGAGCAAAAAGCCAAGGTGAGTGAAGCGGCCTGGCTCGGAGAGCACAATGCAGAGTATCTGGTGGCTGAAAAACCAGCCAGCTCTGCAGTTTTAGGGGTGAAAGAGAGATGGAGAGAACAGGGTGGGGCATCAGCACTGAAGTGAAATGCAACTGACGTTAATGGGCCAACAACCAGTAGCATCAAATGATCCAGATTAAGAAAAAATAGCAAGTGAATTATTCATACAGTAAGTTATAGTCACTACTGCCGGACTATTTTTGAAATATCAATAAATAAAATTATATTTAATTATACTAGAATTATATATTTTTTCTCAATTGGTTGTAAAGCATTTGAAAAACAGTACTATTCAGTGCTTATATGTCTCTCAATGCAATACCTCTCTGATGGATTTTTACAAATTAAAATGCTTTCAGCGTGTGTCATGTGGGGGTTTCCATTTACCCTGCATGCACAGTGTGAGCATGTGGCTCAAATTAAATTAAAAGTTGGAATAAACAAAAAAATGTTTAACAAAACAGATGTTATACTCTTCAAGGCCCCTAAACATGACATCTGTTTTCCTTTAATTGGTTTATCTGTTAACAGACACATCTTAAGTAGATGAGCGGCTTTTCCACTCTGAGAGCTACTTCTGTTCTCCATCCTCCTCATCTGCTCGCCTGACAGTTTGTCTTTTTCTACAAAGGCGGTCTTTCAGTAAAAGCAGGAGACTCTTGTTGAAGGCGGGCTGGCATCAGAAAGGCCTTCTCTCTGGGGTCAGACGAGTAGGATCGAGGACACATGCAGACTCTACTGTGAACTGGAGCTGCCTTACATACACTACTCACAAAAAGTTAGGGATATTCAGCTTTCGGGTGAAATTTCAGGATGAACCTAAAATGCACTAT
>JAUMHL010000016.1:7612810-7645272 GCA_032362345.1 Sandelia bainsii | reverse complement strand
AGTGTGAACTTTTTACATTTTCCATAAATTTCACCCGAAAGCCAAATATCCCTAACTTTTTGTGAGTAGTGTATATTGATGATGGACAGATGCTCAATACAAAGTGTCCTGAACAACTGGGGTCATACTCATGAATTTTTCTTCAGAGTTAAGGTATCACACCAGAAATGACACCAGTTTTGTATTAGGACCCTCTGTGTATATGAACACTGTTACCTTTGGGCCAATGAAGGAGCTTAAAAAGCAATACATACTATAATTACACACTCTACAAGTCATGTGTGAAGATACATTTCCCATCAAACTAATCTCTTCATGGCTTGGGGTGGGAGAGAGGATACCTACCAATTTAGAGCTGTGACAAAGACTCTGGTGGATGTGTTTAATAGTATTTTTAAACCCACTGTACAATGAATTAAGCCCCCGCTACTGGGATTTGAACATTTCTTTGTTTCCCTAACACTGATTAAAAAAGGAAGTTACAGGCCTACTGTATATCACCATACGCCCTTATTATGATTGTACCTTTTTTTCCTCATCCTTTTTGTCAGTCAGATATTGACTGTTTTTTTTTCTTAAGTTAATAGTGATTTAAATGTTATGCAAATTACTTGACATATTTCACTGGAAACACTCGAACTACAGTGAAAACAAATAGGTTCGCATATGGCTCAATTTAAAATTAAACCACCCGTTCAGACAGATATATTGATAGATTTTTGCACGCATCAAGTGAAAGCTTCTACCAGTCTGGCAACTCCTCTGCTCTCACCCACTCGCCCATCTGTTGCCCACCTGATCCACACAAACGGCTCATCTGCGGCCTACAAGCAGACATGATGACATTCAAAGGAGCCTCAGAGGACACAGACAAAATGTAGGAGGTGACAAAGGTGACTAAAGGTTAGAGCCGTCTAGGTTTTATTTTTTATAGTGTGTACATATACTGTAGGTGTTAAAGAATGTGTATGTGCATATACATTAAGTACATGTTTGTACAGGAGCAGGGTGCTGTGTCTACTTTTATTCATCTCCAGTCTCATGCTCTACTTCAGATGAGGACTGGCACAGCTAGTGATCGCAGTAGCACATCGCTCCTCTCCTTTCCACTTGTCTTCTCTCTACTTTTCTCTCTTTTTAATTCTACTTTCCTTTATCCTTTGTCTCATCTCCTACCCTTGATTCTTTCCTGTTCTTTTTCTTTTTTCTCCTCTTATTACTACCCTTTCCCTCCTCTTTTTTCCTTTCCTTCACATTTTTCTGTCCCCTTACCTCTTCCCCACTTCTTGTTCCTTCCCTTTCCTTCCTTCTGTCATCTCCTTCGCTCTACTCTCTCCCCTTTCCCTGCTCTCCTCTCCGTTTCTTTCATGCCCTCTTTGTTTTACTTTCATTTCTACCCTTCCCCTTCTTTCCCGTCTTCCTCCTGCACTTTTGTCTCCTCTACTCTCATTTTCTTTCCTTCTGTACTTGTCTTTGTTTATCTCTCCATTTATTTCCTCTTTCCTTTCTTCACTCACCTGTCCCACATATCTGGTCATTTCTTGTCTCTTCTACCCTTCTCTCCTTTCCTTCCTTCATGTCCTCTACTTTGCTTTCCTCTCCTCTATTCCTACTCATATATTCCCTTTCCCCCTTTCCCAGTTTGTCTACTGTCCTCTCCTTTTCCTTTCATTCCTCTCCTCATTTCATTTCTCCTTTCCTTTTCACTCTCCTTTGCTTTTGATCCACTCTTCTCTCCCTTCTTCCTCCTGCTTTTTTCTGTCCTCTCTTCCCTTTTCCTCCTTGACTTCCCTTTCCTCCCCCATGCTTTCCTTTACTGTCCTCTGTCTCCATTCCCCTTCTCCTGTCCTGCTCTTGTTCATGAACATCAGTTAAAGACGTACTAATGACTACTAAATGAATGTCTATAAGCTTTGTATTCTCCTATGATGACACACTGACACATAGGACTGAAACTGAAGATCTGATACCTCAGATTAAGTTATCTTAAGCATGCTTGGTTAAAAGAGCTTGTTTGTATCTCTTTATAGCCCTTCACCATGCAAAAACTATGCTTCTTCCATATTCCAGCAATAACATCATATTAAAAAAAGGAAAATGTAAAAAAAACAGAACAGCACCATCTGCTCTCTGGGAAATCTACCAGCAGCAGCAGAGTGTCACACTCCAGTCCTGATTTTAACTTTTACATCCATTTTCCAATTCATCAATCTTCAGCCAGTCTTCTTAATTTAATGTGTCCTGGTCCTCTAATAAACACACACTCACCCAAACATGACCAGCTGTGAGCCAAGGGTGTGGGGGAATTGTTTATGCCCCTCCCACCCTCAAACCTTCCATCATCGCCACAGGGCATTGTTGCCATTAGCTAAAAGCTCACACAAGAATCTGTGATGCTAATTGCTTTAATTTGTCTAAAGCTCTCACAGTGGTCCTAAAGATGTGAGCCAGGAGTTTATAATCGACGGCAACACTAAAACCCAGGACGCTCCTGTTCTGGCTTCATTAACGTGTGCACCTGCACTGCCAGTTGCTTATGTAGGGAGTGAAATGAAAAAACCTCTGGCAGGGCCTGAAGCAATGCACTGTTACAAAAACATGCAGCTGTAAAATGCAGATGTGCAAACTGTCACATATTGACATTAGAAGCCAATCGTGATACTGTGTGTGAGCTGATAGTGTTGCCACTATGCAATTTTGTCCAGCTTTTTACTGTAACGCATGCCTATCTTTAATTACATGTCTGAGTCTTAAAGTAAGAGACAATTCCAATATTTGCTGATTCTCAAATGTGAAGATTTGCAAATTTTGCAAATGTGTGTATTAATTGCAGTCCCAACCAGTTTTATTAAAGAAAGCAAGAAGTTAATACACTTTAATCTATTTGTAATTTAATTATTACTTTAAAAATATCAATATCATTCATTTAGCAACTGTTTGTACAAATGATATCAAACTGAGACTGCTTTTTATACCTAAAACTGATTTAGGATTTTTCAAACTACTGGTGTGTCAATGAATCTCAACATAAAGCATATGAAGAGTTTCCTTCCATATGTAGATTAAACTGGACCTAATATTTCAGAAAAAAAACTCAATATTAAGCATAATCTGTAAACAGATTACAATGAGTGAATATCCACTAGTTTCATGTTTACTTGAGGCAATTTTCAAAGCTGAGTCAACAGGATTGTTTGACTGTAAAAAGTCACAATATTGAAAACAGTGACAGTCTGACAGCTGTAACAGTGCCACAAATCAAAGTTTCAGTCTCACCTGAGTGAAATGAAAAGAAGTTGACCTCAAAGCCTGATCTCCAAACAGCCTGAAAGCAATTGAATGTGTCTCTGTTCTCTCAAAATTGTGCCATCACTTAAGGCGACAGTGGGCAGAATGAGAATGCATCTAAACCGCACCATAAGCTCCATCACCTGAGTCGTGTCTAATGGGGTGTGGATAAATGGGGGAGTGACAATGACACTGCGGCTGTCATGAGTAATGGCTCAGTGCTGGCTCTGCCCTGACAGTCTGGGGAGTTGTCGCCCGGGGGGGGGGGGCTCTCTAGCAGTGGTCATGTTGCACACGGTGCCAACA
This sequence comes from Sandelia bainsii, assembly GCA_032362345.1. Lineage (NCBI taxonomy): Eukaryota > Metazoa > Chordata > Actinopteri > Anabantiformes > Anabantidae > Sandelia > Sandelia bainsii. The sequence goes on along the minus strand of JAUMHL010000016.1, from coordinate 7,641,678 downwards.
CACAATAACTATCATGCCATGACATATGATTTAACTCCTCATTTTACTATGATTGATTAGAAGCTCAGAGAGAATTAAAATAAATGTTTTTTGTGGGTAAATAAACTCATTAAAAACATATGAGAAAAGATTAATTGTAAGTCGCCTATTTTTAGTTGAGTATGTTAGAATGTAAAAGACAATTTACATTTTTCACAGCAGATATTTTGACTTGTCATGGCACAAGCGATGCTAATAACAATAATTTGTTAACTTCTGTCTATGGAATCCAGCCATCACTTCATTTTACAGTACACCTGTCCTCTTTGGAAAAAGATATTTTATTGTGGAGTTGAACTAAATTCCTGAGCATATTACTGAATGTTTCCTGTAAAACATATTTACCTATATTATTAGGTATGTAATCTATATGTTCATTTTCTCTTGATGTGCCATCTTTATTATCGTTGTTTTTTTAATATTGTGATTGACAGAAAATTGTGTAACTGCAGAACAACATTAAAAGGTTGGGAGATTTTTAGTGAGGAATACACAGAACTTAGTGGGAGAGATGTAGATGCTGACTACGACTTTCAACATGTAGGTTAACGGGCTGATATTAGCATTTTAGCACAGATTTGTGTTTAGAACACAAAAATCAGCAGCTGATTGCATGAATGAATTCGAAAACTGCAGGGTTTTTTATAACATTTGAAAATACGTCAAAAAATATCACGAGAGTTACATCACAGGATATAAAAAAGATGATCAAATGATCAAATGATATACAGTACAGGTCTATTTGCCTGAAGTGTAGTTGAGGGTCAGAATGAACTCAACACATCATGTCATTTTATATCATATTGTGTTACAGCAACAGCAGATGGAGACTGCAAATATTAATACAGCATGAAATAACTCACACATTTGACTCTACAGATAGTTCTGATCACAATGATTCCTCCTACTCACAGACTGTTTTGTAGTCAGGTGTGATGCCCACTGGTCACATAGTGTATACTACTGTGAACAATATTACCAGGCATCTGTTCATACATCACCAAACAACATGTTATATGCAATCAGACGTGGTCTCAAAAGGAATAAAACTACTAGCCTGTACTTTATCACTGAGCTACACAGGACATCTCTGCATACAAAATCTAATTTAAGTCACAATGTGGAAACACTACTGGCCTTTGAAAGAGATTAGTACAGAATTGTATAGAGGATCTAGAGAGTGTATATTATAAAGTATCTGCACTGTAAAAACATTCTTAAATCCAGGCACATGTGAGACTGTGTATTCCCTCACACACAAACATTCCTCCATTGATAGCAGCATATAAACTACAAGCACTTTATCTGCTCCTTCACTCTACATACTGTAACTTTAAAATTGGTATGTATCCAGTTTACAGAAAACCATTTACTAACCTGGGTTGCAACTGACAGCTTTTGTCAATAATGTGATTTTTTTTTTTTTGCTCAAATAATCAGCTCATTGTTTTGCTTATAAAATGTCCGAAAGTAGCCAAAATGGCCATTTTACAATCAAATGTGACAAGGAAAAACAGCAAATCCATAAATAGAGGCTTAAAACCTGACAGAAATAATCAATTAATTCATTCCGATGTCGTCTAATTAATTAATTGATCATTTCAGCTGTCGAGTGTGGGTGTTGAGAATGAATATTCTGAGGGGAGACCACATACAAATATCACCAATAATTTTCCTTCATGGAATCCTGCATTTTATTTTATAGAAGAATCAGTGATAAAATGTTGATCAGTAATAAACAATGGGAGGCTGCTGGTCCCCTGTGGATCAATAGACACCTGCTGACTAGCCTATCCACGTATCCAAATCTTATTTATGGCATCACGGCCTATGTAGGTTTGAGCTCTGCCTTTAAGTCAAAACGCGGGGAGCAAAACCTTTAAAATGATACCTAGAGGAGCTGAGCGACAGCTGACAGCATCACTGGCAGACATCAAATAATCCTGTCAGCGACGTGGGCCTGCACGCACCGGCCGGCAGCTGCAACAATGAGCAGAATCCCCGCTGTTGCAACCACCACTGAATAAATGAATGCAATACAGCGGCCGATCAACACATTGCTTTCTCTGCCTCTGGTTGCTTTGATGGTTGCTCAAGATGCAGCGCATGCAGTGCGGTGGGTGCACAGCTTGCACTGGTCTGTCTTTGATGCTCAGCAGAATTCAGATTTTTTTTTTTTAAAACGACAATCAGCGTAAGGCGTCTCCATATTGCTGTATTATTTGCACCTGGTCATCTTAGGCAAGCAGCATCACCGAGATGCTGTGGGAACCGAAACTGCACCGACTTCACACATCCACTGCACCATTATTCTCAAACGACATATGATGATACTGAAGACAACAGAAAGAAAAAAAGATTGTGGCTTGTTCTAACTCACCGTCCGCTGCAAACCGGCTTCTGTGTCCTCCCCCGTCTGCAAGTGTGGGTTAATGCTGTGGAAAATGATGAGGTGTGCGTGTATGTGTGTGCGTGTTGGAGGGACTGTGCCAGGCCAGTCTGTCCGTCCCCCTCAGCCGCTGCAGCAGCAAGCTGTGGTCCACACGGATCCTGTGCTCTCTTCACCAGCTCCCCCGCCGCTGTCAAAAGCAGCAGCGACAAAGATCGTCTATGATGATGAGAAGACTCACTCGCTTCACGAGGATTGATTCTCTGACTCTGCAGTCGTGGCGGCCCCTACGCGTGCTTCACTGGCCTGCAGGTGCAGTCATCGTGCATGAGGTTGATGATGAGAGAATATTTTACAAATGTTTGCAAAACTGTTAGCATTGGGTTGTTTGACAGTCTAAAAACTATTTCTCTTTGTTTCCATCACTGACATGACTCCATTCACTACAGGGCTGCAAGACAAGAAAAAGCAATAAATCTTCACATTTAACGAGGAATCAGTGAATTTTTCGCTAAATCTTACTCAAACAATGCCTATAAATTGAATATTAAAATAACTTGCTGATCAGCCTATCTATTAATCATGGCTGGTTCTAGCCTCTGCAATAACTGAGGCTCCTGTAATTGTGGTATAGGCAGAAATCAGTTCGGAGTGAGACCTCTTTCTTTTTCATCTACTATCTTTCAGTTGCTGCCAATCCGGTGCAGAAAATAAAAACGCAAATGCAGCGACGGCAGCAATTGAACCTCCAGATATAAATCAAAATAAACCCTAAATATCTTATTGTAGACCTATCCAATTAAAGCTTTGTATTTCCAAAATAAAGTCACTTGTAGCCTTAAATGTCTGTGCTAAAGTTTAGCTTTTAAATCTATATTTCTTCTTGAGAATTAAGATCCTGGTTTCCTGTAATTGTTTCAATGAAACTGTATGAATTATAGTATTTACAATTTACTTGTTAACTTTGCTTTTCATAATTTCTTTCATTAGGAATTGTATAATTTAGGGGGTTAATCATTTCCAGCAATGTAATAAACTGGTACAAGTTTTAGGCAACACCCAAGTGTGCAATAAAACATAAAAAATATAGTGAGAGTCTAAAAATCTACTGTTCTATTAGCTGTTCAACCCAAACACACAGCAGTATCAGTAAGAACCTGGGTTTGGGAAACACACAGTTTAAAAGGAGCACCTGAAAATGCATGTAGGTAAAATGAATATAATGTGCTGGTTCTACATCTAATGTGAGACACAGTTGTTTGGTGTTTTCCTGTGCCAGCAAGCAACACAGGACAGGTGGCCTATGTAGACACACACACACACACACACACACAGCAGCACTAGTGTCAAACATTTCACTGCAGATGCTTCTTCTCACATATCACTCAATTCCAACCTGGGACACACCAGTCACATCTTACATACATTAGACCTCATCATTCACACATCACCCATTAATACCAGTAATGTCCAGCCTCATTCTCTTTCACTCTCTCCATCAACCAGTCAAATAACTGGTGAAAATAATTTGCTTGACGTGTTTGAAAATCAGTTTCACATTGTCACCATCATTTTTAACAAAAAGTGAAATCTGTGAGTAGCTTTTACAGCCATGGTTCAGGTCACCAGTACTGTGTGAAAAGAAACAGTATATATGTACATACATGTAGTAACACTCATCCAGGCAGAAGGGCATTAGCCACTACTACTTGTAATAGTAATGGTGGCAGGTCTGAAAGGGAGACTAGGACCAAAACATTTAGCAATGGAACTCTTCTTACTAAAAACGACTCAACGTGAGATAAAATATGTTTTCAGGCTTGTGTGTGTGTGTGTGCGCAAGATCTCACAGAGTTACGTACCATCTTACTTATCTCAATGCATAATCTCTTTCAAAGGTTGTGACTCAAAAAAAAAAACAGTGATCTTTTCAAATGTCTCAACGTTGACCTCAAACGGTGGGCACAGACATTCATACAGGGGTGCTAAACAAATAGGATGTGTGTGTGTGTAGGTGTGTCCCAGCACTCAACTGACTGGCAGAGATCTGTGGAGAACCACACCAATGTGTAAAGTGTCCTGCTTTTGTGTTTCTTTAACCAGTTACAGCTGTTGAGTGTGACATAGTCCTCTGTGCTACACAGACAACTCGACAACTTTCTGTGCCGTTTTCCCATTTCTGGGATCCGCTCCAAAGCTCAAGACATAGTGAGACAACTTGTACAAACTTCATCTCACATGCCTCACAGTTGTTTGTATAAGAAGATGGGCACATCCTGGCAAACGTTAGGCTGATAAACACTTTGCGCCGAGAGTCAGATGGAAAACAAGAGGAGAGAAAGGGCACGACCTTAATATGTTGACAACAAACTAAACGTGATTTTTTTCTGTAATTTCAACTGGCAAGAACCCATTTACAGCAGCGAAATAAAAGAGGTCGATTGTATAACGCGTATCTGCCAGATCCGGACAATTTTAGGAAAATGTGGGCACACACACATTGAGAAGATTGTAAACGAAAAGGAAAATATATAACAGTTGCTAGGGAACACCATAGTAAGACCAGACCAGGAGGAGGAGAGACAGACGGCTTCTGCCATAACAAGCAACTAATAGTGAAGTGGTGTGTGTGTGTGTGTGTGTGTATACACAACCTAGCAGACTGCACTTTACTTTGGCACTTCAGCCTTTCACAGTGAAGGAAACCACGGGATGAACGATGATCATCACCAGAGCGTGTCAATCTCACGTTCACCTCATTTGTCTGATCTTGACTGTGCTTGTTAAGAGACGCTCCTGCCTCCACACAGCCAGACAGGAGACACTGATCTGATATTTAGGCAATATTTTATAGAGTAAGGTAACTGAAAACTGGGTAATTGTGACAGCTTGATCTAACCTAATCTGACTTTTGGCTTTTGTTACAGAAATGAATACCATTCATCTACGATACAATATACCGTATTGTTTGACTGAGTGCACATTTCCAGCCATAAAACCAGCTCTCAGTGTTGATACTTGGAGCATCTGTCACCTCAGTATCAGTATTTCTGCTCAGAAAGGACTCTCCTAGACCAAGGACAGTTGTACTTGCTCCTAAAGATGAAGCTGGCAATGGAAAAATAGTCCATCAATCTATCAGTCGAAGCAGGTACAGGTTTGATGAGTTTGCAATCAGGAATAATACTTAACACATTATTCTACATGTCATTGATGGAGGTCTGCCTCCGTGTGGCATATTGTTCATGTTGACTGGGGTAACAAGAGTGTGACTGGGAGGAATGACGCAGTGGAATTTCAGTGGATCTTCAATAGGATTAAAACAATTAAGCCAAAAATCAATGTCTGCTACGGGGGGAAAACAGCAATTCATCATAGGAGACACTTAGCATTCCTTAGTGACAACTCCATTATGGGGCTCTTTGTGATGTATGTGTGCGTTTGTGTGAAGTATGTGGCAGCAGAATGTAAAATCAAATAACACGACAGGAGCAGATTTATTTTCCAACACATTAATTTCATGTGTTTAAAATAAATATTACAGAGGTCAAAAGTACTTCAAATTTCTATCAAGGTTTTGAAAACCAATGTTTATTATTTCATGACATTTCTTTTCGCATTCCAGCAAGAAATGAAGAAGGCAGGAATTAAGGCAACGTAAAACGTGTGTCAAGTTTAGAAACAACAACAAGGCGAAGACGGAGGAGTTCAGGGTTGAACGAGGTTAAAGGCAAAAGCTCCACACTTAATGATGGGTCACAATTCACTACTTCCAGGAGAACAGAGTAGAACATGCACTGTGCTCTTACAAAACATTAGCCATATTCTAATACTTTATTACAAGTATCAGAACAGATTTCAGTGAGCTGTTATATGCCAATACAAGACAATAACAAAGAGTCAGCAGAATTTCATTCATCATATTCTTAAATTCTAGCATGAGCGCACAAAAGAATTAATTATTAATTCAAATATTATTTAAATCTTTTTTTCTAATAGAGGTTGACAACTATATTTTACAAAGTGCATTAGGTATTTTATTCTGTACAGTGTTAGAAATAGTTTATATTCTCACTGTGCAATCATGTATAAATTAAATATGTTTAGTTAAGTTACTGAAAAAGAAAAACAAAAAAACAGTTATGATATTGGCATCAATTCTTCATACATGTAATCTGGTCATGTGGCAGTGCCACGTTATTGTCTTTGTGTATTCTTATTAGTCAACACTTTTAGCTAACTTTAATTCATACATTTATGAAAATGTTTACACATTATACATACATTTCCTTTCTGTGACTTGCTGAGTATATTATTCTCTCGTCTCAGATACATCCTGTCCCACAAAAACAAATTACATCAGATCTGTAATTTTTAACTATTATATATGGAATTTACATAATTTCAATGAATAGTCACCTTTTAGTGTTAGGTAGAAGATGGTCAAACCACGTAAACATTAATTTTTTTATTTGAAACTGCCTCCCTATCTGTCCAGTTTGCTCTCTAGGTATTCTTACCTTGAGAACTCGTGAGGTCACACTGTTGCCAGGGTAACAGCTACAGTTTTGAGATAAATGGGACACCGTCATACATGTCAGCTTTGAGCTTGGACCACTCGGCCAGTCTTTGGATGATGCTCTTCTCCTGGCCCAGCACAATGGCTGCCTTCCTCAGCTTGGCCTCGTTGCGCTCTAAGTAGCGTTCCCCCTCGCTCTTGAGGAAGTTGAGCTTCTCCATGCGGCTCTCGTTCAACGGGATGTCCTCACTCATGTAGGGGTTGAAGCGGAAATAGGTGTCAGGCGGCAGGAGGGCATCCAGCATGGTGTGCACCTCTGAAACAAGGACAAAGTTCTTGGCTACAAGTCTCAGGCAGCTTTAGAATTTCTCCTTTGTTTTTCCATTTCTAAATAATGCACTTGAGCACAAGTTATTCATGCATCACAAAGTATCAATGTGTGGTTTAAAAATAACTGTTCATGTGGTCTCACCCTCGGTATCTGTGGCGCTGCTGATAACGTTGGCGAGTTTGGTCTTCAGGCTTGTGTAGGTTGTGCTGTTCTTGCCCACTGTCTCATACCGTCCGGTGCCCAGAGACAGCACACACTGCAGTGGTGTGTTAGGCCACAGACACTTACACTCGTGGATGGCTAATGCTGTTGGGTTGTTTATTAGAAGCCCTCCATCCTAAACGACATGACACCTTAAGCATCTCCTCAGTCAAAAATATTCATCAAGTTCTCAAAAATCAAGGTTAAATCACATGTAGAAACCTTTTTAATGTCAGCTTCTAATTTGAATATATTTGTTGCGACAGCCTGCAGGGGACAAATGAGATGAAGTGGACAAGCTGCCATAGCTACACAGCTTCAGGGCAGAGGATGTGCTGCACTGGCAAACAGCCCTGTTTATTCAGAAGTAAACAAGTAGGAAAAGTTGTGTTTTTAGCAACTAAAATAAGTCATTTAGATCAGAATTGACCTGTAAATTAGTCTAATAGTTGCATTACACTGAACTTAGTTTGACTGGTACATCTTATTGCATTTCAGTATTCTAATCTTGACTGTCTTAATTTAGAGGGTTAACATTCATTTTCTGCTTGCTTTTTCATTAAGCATTTGCTGTTGCTTTTTCACTACTGTTACCACATTCACGAAAAGCTGCTGACCTAAATGAGACCAACAATAAGATAAATGAGACAATGAGGCTGAATGGATGCCTGAACCAATTTAGAGCTACTGCTCTTTCTCAGTCTTTCCCCAAGTCCAGTTCTGGAACCAAGCAAGTGTTTTTGGCTTGAATTAATAGAGATGGGGAGTGTGGCAAACGAGGGGTCTTATTCTCCTTAGCAGAGCAGGGGTAGAGGTTATTTCCACACCTCTACAGGGGCGGGCGGTAGAAGTGTATGTAAAAGATACAAACTTCTGTTTCTTCAGGGCGAAAACAAACAATATGCTGCATTAGATGTCAACAACATATGCATGCTGGACACCTTAATATATTCAAGAGAAATGTACCCGATAGTTTAGGTTAAGACATACTCTGACATACTCTATTTAAAAATGGATGCTTAGGCTTTGTATTTTGCTCTACAAAACTAATTGCGGATTCAAGTGTCCGTCCACCGTGCTGTCGTGGTATCATTATGCAACAATACAGCATAAAAGATATAATTTTTATCCTAATTATAAAGCTGTTTACCCTCATATGTAGCCATTGAAACACTAGAACACAGTTAGCAGGTTAATTGCACAGCTGCTCCTCAGCGCTGATCCTGAACATCTCTCCCCAAGGTCTCACCTAATCACGTCCAATCACAATACATAAACAAAATGCTGGTATAATTCAGCATCCAAATGCAGGAAAATCACTCTATTATGATCTTTCTGCATATGGTATAATAACACCTGATTGCTGCAACACGTTTGCATCTCAGGAAGAATTATGCCAATTTTACCTTTGCACTGACTCCACTGTGTGCTTGTGTATACAGTATACTGTATGTATTTGCAACGGCAGAATTCTCCTGAGAAATATCGCTGCTAGTGCTGAAAACTAGAGTAGGAGTGAGACTGGTGGGTGGCAACGGTAGCTCGAACTATCAACGAAACACCATGCAGCACCAAGTGCAATGTGGAGAACATACACATACAGACATGTCATTCCTCTCTCCATCTTTCCATTTCTGAGTCCATTGGAACGGACTCAAAACAAATACTTTCAGCAGAGATGTCAGGTGAAGAATCTGCACAAATAGATATACAAAACTTACTAATACATGCTAATTAAAAGGCAAATACAGCCTTTTACTTCACATTATTACAGTAGTAGAAGTCCTCTGTTCTTAGTCTGGTTGCTAATCATTTAATAACAAATATCTAATCATATATTACATAAGTAGCAGGTTATGGTTCATGAAGTAGAGCATGTTGTCCACCAACCACAGGGTCAGCAAATGTAAAAACTAGCAAATAAGGATGTTTGGGCCTTAATGTTCTAGTTAGCTCTAGTCAGCTTTGCTGCTAATTTAGTTGTATCTAAAACAGCTTTTCAGGCAAAGAACTAACAGGCCATTTGTTTTCAATGTTAAGTAAAAACTACATTGGGATTGGAGATTAGAATCTGTTAGTGCCTAAAATACAGTAAGAGGCCATCTACTAGGGCTGCTGCATTAGGAAATGACAGGGGAGATGAATACTTGTTAGAAGAAGGGACAAGACTAATTTTGCTTAAGTAGGTTATCAAAATGAAGCTAAGCCTTGAGCATAATTGCTGCCTACAAAGACCATCTAAAGATATCTGTCCTAATAATTAAAAATGCCATAAAATAACACATTAAAGTGACTCTATTTGGACAGCTCCCAAAACGTAAGCGGCATAAAAGAATCATACTGGTAGAAAGCAAAGCACAATAATACTACTTACATTGTAGTCATTTATCAGACGCTTTATATTAAATTACTTTCAATCACTGCTACTAATCTACCATTCCTGAACCTAATGTTTTTTCTCCCCCTTTTTAGCTAGAGCTAGAATCTGTTCCCGAATTTAGTGTGAGGATGTAAAGTAGTGATATGAAGCCCTAATGCAGAAAACTCCAGAAATGGTCCAGCCAATGTATAATAATAAAATCTTTATTATTTTGACAGCATCAGCTAAACTGTTATCAACACTTATTGCTACACTACTATGTATTTTTCACCCTTTTGACTTCCTCAAACATCCTTTCAGAAAAACATGGTGACAGGCAGTAGCCCTGCTGGATACTCTTTTTTATGGGAAATGAAAAACTCTTTCCATTTCCCTCTATTCCCTCCATTTCCAAGGACTCTCTCTCTCCACATCCCATCTCTTTCTGTTCACTTTCTCTCCATCTCTCAGATGCCTGACAACCAGAAGAGAGAATGAACCAATGGAGGAACCACTTTCAAGGCTGTTGGTTTGAAACGATGAAACAAATCTTCACATAAAAAATTCATATGTTCACACACAGAGTGTAGTGCAAACTACAGTGCCTCTGGCCTTGGCACTGGTCTATTAGGAAATGAAGCATCATAGTGGAAGTGTATTGATTGGTAACATTTCAAGGAAATTACCCAGTCACACTGATCTGGGCCTCTCAAAGATGTGACTTAGATAACCACGGTGCCATCTGAATCACTGATAAAGCTGGTACAATTTTGAGTATTTAACCTCAATTCAACATCTCAGTGTTTAAATTCAAACACACTCAAGTGAACCAGTCTTAGTGAAAACATCTCCCAGTTCTCTCAGTTTTATCTCATACCTGATGGAGGTCTTTTCCCAAGACGAATTCCTGGAAGTAGCCTGGGGCGGCAGAGGAGGCCCTGATAGCCTGCCACATTTTGTGTTTGCAGTCTCCAGGGTAGTGGGATCTCACTCCTGGCATGAGTCTGTAGTTCCTGAACACATAGGCCTTCAGAGGTAAACCCCTGTTCACAATTGTACTCACTGCTGACACCTGGTGGACAAAGAACATATGCCAAGTCATCTTTCTTTTAAACAATTTTTGTTGTTTCCTTATGGGTTTGCTGTCTATAGGACAATAATCAGAAAGTGAACTGACACTGAAATGAATGACATATAAGATCTAAAACAAAAGTGTGTGCCCATCTGCATGACTGTGTATGTAAACTTACTTTAAAACAGAAAAAGGCAGTATCTAAAACACTGTAAAGCTGAAAAGACACCTGACTTACTTTAGGACAATTTGGGTCCCTGGCACTCTCAATCATACTTCCATCACCCATCCGTTCCCTAAAGAAAACACACAATCAAATTACAGGAGGCTAAGCAATGAAAGGACAGATTAAAGACTTTCATTCCTCCTTTGATTGCATTTTTTTGTGTTTTGTGCTGCCAACTAACTTGAGGATGTTTTCCCAGATTTCACTGTCATAGAAAGCATGGTTCCAGCCCATTTTGACGGTTCCAACGATGACATTTTGTTTGAACACATCTGAGCCCAACTTCCTGTACATCTGTTCGCACTCCTCTAAGGGGATCTGAAAAATCCCCAACATGAAGGCCAGAATGGCACCTAAAGTGGAGACAAAACAGAGAACATGAGAGAGTCAAGGCTGGTGTTAGAGAAAAGGGAGAAGACACGAAATGACAAACACCAACAGTGATGATTGTATACCTGTGCTGACTCCACAGATATAGTCAAACAGCTGGTGGATTCGTTTGCCAGTCAGGGTCTGCAGTCTATGAAGAGTCTGCAGGGCCAACAGTCCCCTGTAACAAAGTCACAAGGTTCACAAACCTAAATAGACAAAAATGTAGCTTAGCCTGCAATAATAGCCATTACCTTGTGTTTCTATGTAGTATAATAGAAGTGCATTACTTTTTTTTAGATTAAATATCACTGATATGATTTTTTTCTATAATAACAATACCTTGTTCCACCTCCATCTATGGCTAGGACCCGAATCCCTCTACCTTTCACTGGTTCAGTGTACCCAACCAGGGCCAACGCTTCTCTCACAGCAGCTTGAAGAGGAAGGTCTCTGGCCTGGCGCAATCGCAAGAGACAGGGCAGCACACTCTCCTAAATGTTACAGTCACACACAGATACACAGAATTTCTCACCTGCGAAAACACTTAAGGGTCACGAAACCAATATGAGATTAAAGAGAGCTGGAGGATATGTAAAAGTACACACTAACCTTGACTGCTACACCTCGTGTCTCTGGGAACTCCAGGAGATGATAGCTGAGCTCTTCCACTCGAGTAGTGAGGAGTTTCACATCAGTGACCCTCTGCAGGCCTTTCACCAGAGCTCTGGTTCGGTTGTCTACACTCACTCTGGCTATTATCTGCACAACAAACACATGGCATAGACAGAAAAATATAAGGGGTATAAGCCTTTTTAAGGTTTTTATTTTCTTTGTGTAATTTATCATCTAGAAATAAATTTGTAATATACCAAGTAATGCCAGAAAACTAATAATAAATAAATACTGCCCTTGTCCTTAGCAGTGTTTATTAGATCAGTGCATTGTACCTTCTCTCTTTGACTCTGCAGTTGCTGCTTCACTTTATCCGCTTTCGCCTCTTCACTATCTGTCTTATCTTCCTCTTTGTCTGCAGTAGGCTCTTGAACAGAAACTGCTGAAGACTTATCTTTATCATCTGCAATGGTTTTGGAATCACCCATGAATTTGGGGACTAGTGGTGCAATGTAGCTGCCGACAAACGCCTGAACGCTGGGCCGGGGGTATGACAAGTAGTGGGTGAAGCCTTTTTTAGGAGAGGTAGTAGGTACAGGGATGGACTGAGCTGCCCCTTCTGTTGCAGGAGTGTCAGACGAGGGCATCTCTACTGGAGGACTGAGGGGGGCAGGAGAAGCAGTGGGTGCTTCAGTACTCTTAGCCTCTGCCACTGGAGACAAAAGAGGAATATGGTCCCTGCCTTGCTGAAGCACAGAGAGAGGAATAGGTTCAGAAACAGGAGGGGGATCATCCTCTCCCCTGTGCTGCTGTGGCCTTTTGTCACCTTCTTCCCCTTGTGTGCTGGTGCCAAAGTAACTATTGATGTGCAGAGACAGAGTTTTGGAGGTCTCATCCATGTTGGTTGAAAGGGCTGCCGGGTGAAACAGCTGCATGGTCTGTTTTGCCATTGTGGGAGAAGAGCCTGGCCTGGACGCATTTGCTGCTAAAGCTAAACTGGATGTAGAAGTCTTTGTGGCAATGAAAGGTTTTTCTGTAACTTGCTGCCATTGTTTGTCAGGCTCTTCCTCTGCTGTTGTCTTCTCATCTTCTTCTTTTATCATTGTGGTTTCAGTTGATGAGGAAGTAGCTGTGTTGTTAGACGTTGTGGTGTCAGCTTTGACCAGTACTTTTTCTACATGGATGCAATCAAGTCCAGAGCTGCCTGGCTTAAGGCGGGAGAACCTGGAGATGAGGTCTGTGCTGCCTACTGCCTTGGTGACACTCTCTAGTGTGATCCTGATCCGTGACATGCGTCTGCTGGGTCACTGAGAACAGCAGTGGAAAAGTTTATCAAGCAATTGGATGACACTTCTGGCAGGATACCTGCCATGAACTACAGTGGATTCAGTGTTGCTTGTTGCACGTTTCCTAAAAGAAAGATTGAAGATTAAATGAAAAATAATTAAATACAAAACATATAACACAAAACACTATCTAAATACTATCACCAATATGTGACACTGCAAGTCAAATGTGGGCCAGCAGAGGGCTCTATCTAAAGCTATACTGATCTCCGTAACCATAGAAACCGCTCAAGCAAAACAGTCTGGCAACAGGATTCACAAGATAACTTAAGGAACTTAAACCATCCAGTTCCTGGTATCCTGTAGGTATCCTGCCTACTGTTCATTGTAACAAGGACAAGATGGAAGAGCACCTGAAATATACAACAGAATCAGCTCATCTTGTAAAAACCCTGTTGGAGCGACACTGCCACACAGTAACAAAGGAGCAGGAATACAACTCTTCTCACAGTAACAAGAGTAGTATTAACGCTAACTGGGTTGCCGGCAAAGACTTCACAGTCGAAGTGGGGAAACAGCAGATCAGGGAATACATTCAAACTTGGGAGGTGCAGCCCTGCTGGCTTTACACTCTGGACTTTATCTACACAACCGAGGAGGAATACTATACTTTTTACCACTACCGGGCCCGCTTTAGCACCCCGACCCCGCAAAAACCGATTCAGGGAACGGCTAGCGTCTATTTCGTCGTGGGCATATCAAAACTCAAACCTCAAACTATGCCCGTGGAGGTGCTCTTCGTGGTGGAGTCAAACAGGCTGGTACACACACCCGGGAAGACCACGTTTAAAGAGAAGTGGCTGGCGGATGTTATAGAGAGCAAGGCTTTGCTCGGAACAGCGCTGGACATTTGAACCAGCTCACATTAGGCCGAGCCGAACCACCCATAAGGAGGTTTCTGGGTCATTCCTGAAATACTAGCTAACTGAAGTTACATCCAGTCAACGCTCGCATTAAATCTCACAATATGCCTATAAATTTGATGCTGTTCTAATGAGCATAATTAAAATTTCAGACAAAATAAAGTGACATGAACATGCCAGTTATTCGTACTTGTGTGTTCGGTTTAACCCAACTATTGCTACAACATTAGGTTAGCTAATTGTTAGCTAGCGTTTAAAACGTATACAGCGTATTAGACAATAAAACTGTTTATGTTTTATAATACGCCAGTGTGTAATTAACACCTCATGTTAGCGTTGTGTTTTAAAGCTAGTTTGCTAAGAACAGCAGGGAAATTAAATGTGACGATAACGTTACGCTAACAATTAGCCGCTGCTAGCCTAAATGGTGAAAGGAGTTTCCCACTTTATTGAATTTTACACAGTGCCACATAGCTAATAAACAAAATATCTTCGACTTACCTTGCAAACACAGACGTTTGACTGAACTATGTTGATTCAATGTACTGTGTCTGGCGTAAGACATGTACGGGTTCTAGTTCGAAAAATAAACAGGAAAAAGAGAGGAAGTGACGCAGTGGCCTAGTTGGACAATGCTTTATTTATGTCACTAGATGTCGACAAAACTGTGATCAAAATGTGATCTTAAAATTATTCGTAGCCAAATGAACAGAGATATTACAATTTCTCTGCAGATGTCAATAATGCACAACACGTTATGTGCAGTGTGTATTTAAAAAACATTTGAATGCACATGAAATCAGTGTGACATAGGTAGCCTAGGTTCACCATGTCAGTACTACAGAGAATAGCACTCTTATCTCAGCACCATTGCAAATTACATTTAATTCAGTTCTTCAGAGAACTTTGCATAAACATCAGTGAATTAAAATAATACAAAACATGTTAGTGTTTAACTCTCACCATTAATTTCTCAAACACAAAGCAGCAGCATTAGCCTGTCTAATGTCATGTTTAGTCTTTTGAGATCTCAGGAACACTTGTACTTGGGTTGTAGTAATAAATAATCAATTGAGCATTCACAGTTAGAATTTAAACCAAGAGAAGCCAATTGTCTGTTTACCTCGGTAGTGGTTTGTGTCTTTTTATAGTAAGAGTAACAAGTCACAATGCTTCACTGAAAGAAAAACATATTTGTGTTTTCATAGAGTTAATGAAATCTACAGGGCTCAATACCTAATGTAACACTAAATTAATGTGCAGTCTCTCTTTTTCCCCAATCAATATGCACACACACACTTTTCAATCATTCTCCAGTTTTCCTAATGGCTTTAAAGTCAGTGGGGCGACACAGCAGTTATTAAGGAATGCACACATTTTATGAAAACAATTGTTCTCAACAGTTCACATGCTGAGTATCTTACAATTAAGATGACAAAGTGAAAACAAAGACAGCAAGAGTTGCGTTTTAACATTATTTACTTTGTGTGGGACTGATTTTCATCATAATTCAAGAGCTTGGAAAGTCATGGGTTGGTTTGGTCTGTGACAATGACTGAAGAGTGATTATAACATGTCCACCACCTGACAGATCCTGAACAATGGTTGCCATGGTAATACAGGTTAAAAATCTCCTTCAAATGGCGAGGAGCAATCTGCAGTCAGTGAAAATCAATTCTTATGAGGAGCAGAGTTGTGACTCTAGGCTAGCCATAAAATCTCTTGAGGTTTGATCTTTTCCATAACAGTGGTCATTGCTAATGTGTGTGTGTAAAACATAGAATCAAGGTAAATTGGAAAGAAGAAATTGTGTAATGAAGATATGCTCTTCTAAACCTTCGCAATTATGTGGGCTAGTTTATTTTCCATGAAGATTTTAATTTAATTTAATTTTAATTTAATTTCAGGTTATATCTTGGTCATCACATTGCAGTAAGACGGTGTGTTCAGTGGATTCCATAGAGTCCAACATTCAGCTCCCTTCTCACTATTATTCCTGTTACTGCAATTTAAATGTCACAGCTTTTATGACAACTCCTGGTGCAATTACTAGCTATTCTATGAGACTGACCACATGTAAGGCACCTCTATCATAACCCACCGATCAAGGAGCTTTATTGTCATTCTCCAATATGTAGACATAAAAAGATTGAAATGTCGTTCCTCTGGGTTCAGATGTAAACAGAGGAGGATTGAGGATTTGAGGTGCTGCCGATGCTGCTCTAACATTCTAGCACACTGCTAAATTTAAAGGTTTATTGAGCATAGCACAAAATTGGTAGGAAGCTAAAGTTAAACAGTGCTGTGAAAAAGGATTTTTCTGATTTTCCATTTCTGATTTTTTTTCACACTTAAATGATTCAGACCATCAAACAACTTTTTATATTACACAAAGATAACCCAAGTAAATACAAAATGCAGTTGGCAACTGCAAATTGACAATGAGTCTTTCACATCGCTGTGGAGGAATTTTGGCCCACTCTTCTTTGCAGAATTGTTTTAATCTAGCCACACTGGAGGGTTTTTGAGCATGAACGGCTGCACATGCTTAAGATCTTGCCACTGTATGCTGTGTGCTTGAGCCTAAGGTCACAAACTGATGGCCAGACATTCTCCTTCAGGATTTTCTGGTAGAGAGCAGAATTCATGGTTCCATCAGTCATGGCAAGTTGTCCAGGTCCTGAAGCTGCAAAGCAGCCCCAAACCATCACACTACCACCACCACGTTTGACTTTTGGTATGATGTTCTTTTTGAGTGAAATGCTGTGTTGTTTTATGCCAGATGTAACAGGATGCACACCTTGGGGCAATTATTTTTTCACATAGGGCCAGGCAGGTTTTGACAGCTTTTTTCCCTTAATAAATAAAGAAGGAAGTATTTACTTGGGTTATCTTTGTGTAATATTAAAATTTGTTTGATGATCTGAATCTTATAAGTGTGACAAAAACAAATCAGGATGGGGGCAAATACTTTTTCACAGCACTGTAATAATACAAAATAAGAGTTCAGGGGGGAAATACATTTGCATTTGAGTGTGCATTTTGAGGTTATGTGTGTGAGGACTACAAAACTAATAGATCATCAGTCCGTAAAATATATTTTTTTAATTTGGGTAAATTCAAAATGTTTCTCTATATGTAAGTAAGTGTATGGCACAAGCACTAACAGTCAGTCGTCAGAGAGCAGCTTGACTGCGCTCTCTCCTTCAAATCGATGGTTTTCGCTTGGAACCAACACTGCAATGTGGTGCGCGAGAAGAGTGTCGATATATTTCTGCGCCAACACGGTAATATTCTAACACCAAAGTAATGTATAGAAATGTAGCCTAAATTAAAGTCTGAAGTTACGGAACATCAGGAATTCTCACATAAATGGATATCAGCAGCAATAACCGCTCTGAGAAGGCAACAGCTGTGGATGGAGAGGTGCATGAGCGTGTTGCGCTCGTCCGAGCAGGGATTTTGGGTTTGGTTTTTGTGCTTGCAACATGCAGTAACATTTTTTTCTTAGACATACTTTGGAAGAAGCGTAAAAGAAACACAAGGACTCAACTATTCCTCTTGAACCTGTGCTTTGCGGATTTGGTTGTGGCGTTTTTCCAAGTCCTACCGCAGTTTTCTATTGAAATTACGCACAGGTTCCGAGGCACAGACTTTCTGTGCCGCTCTGTAAAATACCTGCAGGTTGTTGGGATGTTTGCCTCCGCTTACATGATTGTAACTCTGACCATAGACCGCTACCATTCAGTTTGCAAGCCGATGGTTTCCTTCTTGAAGAGCTCGTTTAGGAGATATCTATCCATTGGCACAGCCTGGCTGATCTCTCTCGCCTTCAGCTCTCCTCAGCTCTTCATCTTCTCTCTCCGGGAGGTGGAAGACAACCAGTATGACTGCTGGGCAACATTTATTGAACCGTGGGGAAGCAGGATATACATCAGCTGGATCACCTTATCAGTGTTTGTCCTGCCTGCTGTCATTTTACTCTACTGCCAAATAAGAATATGCACAACAATCTACTTCAACATAAAAAGAAAGGCGCTGCAGACAGGGCGCGCAGGCACAAAGGGGGTGTCCAAGGCGATGCTTAAGACGGTAAAAATGACATTTGTTATTATAATGGCATACACATTGTGCTGGAGCCCATTCTTTGTTGTACAGTTGTGGTCTGCATGGAGCCCAAGTAGCGCGCCTACTAAAGGTAGGTGTATTTGGGTCTGTATTTAAAATCATTGCAATATTATATATTGATATTTGTCATGTATCAATAATAAGTCTAATATTGTGTGTGTTCATGTCAATTAATTCATCAATTGTGCACTTTGCTTAAATAGAGTCGATGTATTTCAGCTTGGTTTTATATTTCTCACTTTTACTGTCAGGTCCAGTGTTTGCCATCATCATGCTGCTGGCCAGTCTCAACAGCTGCACCAACCCTTGGATATATCTCTACTATAGCTAAGAAATGGCAGAGCTGCATCAACCCAGACTATCACAAACAATTCTAACAGTAGACCTACATACAGTATAAACCAGGCCCTGATGAACTCCAGGCAGGTCCCACGGATATCTGAAACTCAGACACCCAAAATTCTGTCATGGATTCTGTATTTCAGTTTAAATATGAATTGTTGTTGTTGTTGAATGATTATGATATGACAAAAAATCCTAACCTAACTGACTGTGTCACCATTTTTCTATCAATCTATTAGATGGAATTCCTGTTGGCATGTTACAGTCTTTGTCAAATCTTGTTTTGTTAGTAAAATATTACCTATGTTCCAGTGCTCTGACAAATGAAACATCCATCAGGCACCTATCAAAACATATATCTTATATGTTTTACCAGAATAGTTTGCATCTGTGAAACAAGATGTGTAATAAAATATGCCAGCAGGTGTCTTTTCAAAAGGTGTAACAACGCTTGCTTGTCGTTCATACAGTACATACACGGACGATGAAGTCCTTTTGAAAATAATTCCACTTAAAAATAGTCATGATATAAACTGAAAATTTCAAAGGCATATTTGACTATTTTATTGTTCTATTTTTATGCAGAACACAAACCATTTGCATCATTTCCATCTGCTATTGTGTTGCCTTTTATAATCACAAACACTGATAGATATTGTTCCTGATAATCATTCTAATAAATAAAAGTTAAATAAAACTTCATATTTTCAGCGCTGATGTCACAATCCTCTGTTTGCCTGCAACCAACAGGGGAACCTGAAATTGTTTCTGTAGCAGAGATGTAAAGCACCTGTTGGAATTTGCCACTGTGTTATAAATTTAGGAGCACAAGTGTTTGTTTTCGAATTTGGAAAATACTTTTGTAAACATACTTTTATCATAAAACTTTCAGGTTATATTTTCTTTTACAGTATATTAGCACACTGTATCCTTATTGAACAGTCTGTTATGTACTGCTGTTAGTTTTGTTATTATTAATTAATGGCCAATTGTTATTTTCTATTACCTATATATTTCTATACCTTGAGATCAAGACCAGCACCTATAGCTCTCTATGATTCAGTCCTTACTAAATCATGAGATCTTGGTGCATTAGTGTCCTAATGCACTGCGATGACATTTTCCCCTTTGAAAGACAGAATTAGAATAATTTCATTTAAGTACTCATTTTCAGTATCCATTCTCTTAGGTTCTACTGGCACTGCAGTTCCGGTGTCATTCTTTGCCAGAGAAACGTCTCTGTCATGTTATATAGCACCCTGGAGGCATTTGAAATTGCACTTTGCAAATCCTTTCATACGTGGGATAAATCGTTTTTGTAATTCATTCAGAAACCAATCTAGCCTCTCACTCTGTCTCACACACGTAGCCAGTGTATAAGTCTATGAATAAAACAAACATTTGCCTTCACAAGAGGAAACTCCATAACATCATATCACCGTGTCATCCGCTCACAAGAGGCTATTTAATTAAAAGCACAAGAGGTACTGTATGTTTTCTCTTTTGTCACAACCACTAACATGCTGGTTTGATTGTACACAGCACTCTATTTTGCTGTTGACAGACAACTCATACCCTCATTCATCACAGGTGTGGGCTGAAAATATAATGATGCAACATAATCACAACCCAGCAGGCATAGTACAGTGCAGAGACAGCCTACGGGGCATTTGATTCTGGAAACCTGCCTCAAATAAGATTAAGTATCTCACTTGCCCAAAATACTATGATGACTAATTCAGGCCTGAAGGGTGAATAAGTAGGAGATAAATCCTGCTGTTGTTCATGTCACAGTGGGGTGTAAAACAATCACCATGAACACACTGAACACACAAATGCAGGCCCCTGAAAGAACAAGCTTTAAGAAAGACGTTTACAGTACATTTTATTCTACTTCAAAGTAACTTCACCATTTATTAACATGTACTGAGTTGGGATTTAGCTGCTGGTTGACTGTCAAAATAATGTCCAAGGAGATCTCAATGCAAGTGAAGGAGGCCATCATTAGCCTGAAAAAACAACATCAATCTATAAGAGAGATAGGAAACAGGATACCCAGATTAGAATTAGCCAGAAAGTACCTAAAAAATTAGCATTATATTGCTGCCATTGGAACAGGCTCACTGGTGTTTATTGATGATGTGACTGCTGACAAAAGTAGGAAGATGAATTCTGAGGTGTATATGGATATACTCTTTGCTCACATTCAGCCAAATGCTATAAAAGTGATAGCACAAAGCTTCACAGTGCAGATGGATAATGACCCTAAACATACTGAGAAAGCAACTCAAGACTTTTTTTAAGACAAAAATGGAATATTCTTCAAAGGCCATGTCAGTCACTTGATCTCAAACCAACAGAGCAAACTTTTCAGTTTGTCTAAATATTACTGAGCACCTGAAGATGGATTTACTTTTCTTGAAACGGCTATAATTCCTAAATGGTGAATGCCATATTTTTTGTGAAAACTTAATATAAAGGTGAAAGGCTACACTTTGATGGTGTATAAAGGCAAAATCATATAAACTCTGTCATTGTACAAATACCTAAATGTAACAGAGTTTTTTGATAAGCAATAATTATGAAAATACAACTACAATATTGAATTGGGTAACACACCCCATCATTGCTTTTAGCAATACAAATCTATTTTTAAATTTCAAATGTACCAAACAAGACAAATCTTCACTATTAGTAGGTGAAAACAGACCTCCGGAAGAGGCTGTAAGGACAGCACTTGGGCATCTGGTTATGAATATCTATAAATGAGCCACTTGTGGCAGAATTTTCATATAAGTGAATTTTTTTTCAGTGCCAAGAAAAGCTAAGGGCAGCAATGAGTCATGCACACTGTGCTCATGAGTAGTAGTAGTAGCTCATGTAGTTTGTAGTTTACATTTATGTCTTTTATTTATGTATTTTAAAGACTGGTTGTTAAGTAATTGGTAACTTTGACAGTTATTTGTGTGTAATAAATACATCTTATTAACACTCTCCTTGTTTTACTTGACCTTGTGTCAAGTCTAAAAAGAAATTAGTGCATGCCCACAAAACCTAAAAAAATGTATGGGGGAAACACTGGAAAGGTACTTATAAATACTATTCAAATGCAAATAAATGCAAAGAATATGAAGTCCAAATGAATGAAATCATGAACATTGACATCAGTCACACATCAAATAACACCATGAAAATCTACAGTTAACTAACTGTAACAAGGACAAGTGTAAAACACAGACCAGATGACAAAACACAGCAGGCTGATGGCATGTAGTAGAAAACAGCAAAAGAGCTCATAAATAAGTTAGGATATATTGCAGATACTGATCACATCATAAAACTGTTTTTTTAATATTTATCAGTAAGGTATTGTAACAAGCCACTGAAAATCAATGCTCCAGTGAAGTGAATAAATATGGTGATACAGTGCCACCACGTGGACATAAGAGAATCAGCTAAACAATCCATTCATTATCCTAACCGGTTGTCCTCTTAAGGGTCGCAGGAGTGCTGGAGCCTAGGACTGACACATAGAGACAGAAAACCATTAGCACTCACATTCACACCTATGGGCAATTTAAAGTGACCAATTAACCTAACATGCACGGACAGTGGGAGTACCTGGAAAAAACCCATGCAGACATGGGGAGAATATGGAAACTCCACACAGAAAGGCACCTTGCCGACCAGTGGAGTTGAAGCCAGGTATCACTGTGAGGCAACAGTGCTAACCACTACACCATCGTGCTGCCCAGCTATACAATCATAATATGGAAATACTTCAGCAATGTAGAACAGAGTACCAAATGAGCTGCATAAAGTCAGGCACAATTGCTTTGCTTAAGTAATATATGTACAGGTGCATGTGCAACTGAAATACATGCACAGAAACAAACTCACAGTCCAAAATCAGATCAACATGGATGAAATATAATCTTCTAAAACTTTCTGCTTCTCTTTAAAAACTGCACCATCCTTCTTGAGGAGGGCAATCTCAGTCTCTAGAGCATGGATTTTAGCCATGGTGCTCTCCTCCCTGCGGTCCAGTTCCAAGATCTTCGCATGTAAATTCAATATCTTGCTCCAGAGCTGATCTTTGTCTGTGTCCGGTCTGCAGTATGAGTGTTCATGAACAGACATGTGCTCTCCTTCTCCTGGTCCTGTTACCTCCAAAAAGCAGCCCATCGATTCATCCTGGAGCATTTCCACAGGAACAAAGCTAAAAGCCTGGCCTTGAACTGCTTGGAAGGAAGCTACATCCACATGTCCCTCCACATCAGAGAAAGGGTCCAATGACTGGCAGCACAACACAGTCACAGAGTCAGTCTGGTCTTCTGTATGGGACTCGCTGCATGGGGACAGTGCAAGACAGGATGATGTTTGCATGCCAGTATCAGCCAATATCTCACAAGCAGCAGCCTGTGTCTCTGAGAGATTTGCATGCCAGGAGATGCCACAGGAATCTCCAGTGTCTGAAATCAGAGGGAGTTCAAACATAACCTCTGTGTCTCCGGCAACAGTGTTGTTTGTTGTACTTGACTGGAACTTTTTGCATGTTCTGCTCAAAATAAGAGGTCTTTTACTAAGAGGAGATTCAAATGCTGTGGGCTCATCCCGTGGGAAGATTTCCATGGGTTTGGAGCTCCTTTTAATGATGGTGCCTTTTTTCTCACCATCCTGAGATAAAAGAAAAAAAGGTTTAATTAGATGATTTCATAAAAAGCAAGCAAACAGCAAGCAGTGGCACAAGGCAGTAACAAGCTACATGTCTATAATGGTAGTGATTGATGTGATAAATAGATATTTGTATATATTTTTCAATGTTCAACTGTAAGACAGATACATCTTCAACTGGAGGAAAAATGGTCGGGATGGCTGTGTTCTTGAGGTAGCGGATGCCCCATCGAATATCGAAACAATTCTCTGTAAAGTGCTCGCTGCACAGGTACTGGTGTCGACTTGGGGTCCATTCTTCTCGTTTCATGTTGTCCACCCATTTCTGAAGCCTGGGCTTGTCATGCAAGGGAAACCTGTCGGAGGAGAGGACATTGAAACAAAAAAAGAGTTAATTTCTAACGTTGTCATTACTGCACATTTACTCCAACAGCATCCATTACAAATACGCAACCTTGACATAAAAAGGGGCCAACTAGAATGATTATTATCATTGACTAAACAGCTAAGGCTAGAGGGACTTGCAAATAAACATTTCCCACAAGAAATTCAGTAGCAAGAAAAGTTGAAACATAACGTACGGATAGAAGCTAATTCTTTTGTTGTCTTGTCTAGAAGCAGCTCCCCCGCGGTTTCTGCAAGCTTTGACAGAGCAGTACCGTGGCATTTCTGCAGTGAACCCACATGAAAACCCTTAACTGAGACACTTTTGTAGCTAAAACGTTTGAAAACATAAGCAGCTCGCAAACTGTCTCTTCCGGGTTGTAGGTTTCGTAGCGGAGATGACGTTAACTCCGTTTTGTGTCAAGATAGTTAACACGCCTTCCATGTTTCCCTTGTTTAATAAAATAAGATTATATGTATGAATTCTTTAAGCACTTTTTTCAGATTTTTTAAACAAACAGCAACCAGGATAGCATACTTATAAACTAAATAACATAACTATCATGGCTGTAAACATGTTAGTTCTCCCACATCCAAAGACAAACGTACAAAGTATATGGAGTTTACCATCTTGCGTCGTTTGTATTCTTTGCAGACTATCCTCATTCTCCCTGCGTTCACAAGTCCACGCGCGCACAGTTTCAACCAATCACAGCAATCTAAGTCATCGTGTTAACAAATTGACCAATAGCGTTGCGAGTCGTGGTGTTACAGCCGAGGAATGCAGCTAACGTCAACAAATGTTAGCTTTCGCTTCGCATCAGCAGGAGCTGTCGGTGAAGTATCTCTAGGCTGTTTGACACCCCGTCTCCAGGTAATTTATCTTTTTCAGTACGCATTAACCGTATTTGTCTTTGTTGGTTTACCTGCAACCGAGAAGAAACAACAGAAGATGATAAACAAGCTTTTCGAAGACAGAGCTGGTTTAAGTTTCTATTTTATTCTACTAAAAGGTGAACAGTGAGTTGACATTTTCCCGAACGCGCCCCTAGAGTCACAGAATATGATGATCACAGAAAACGGTGTAACACCGGACGTCTTTCTTTTGTAACTAGCTAGCAAAGTAACCTTTGTCAGTCGCGTCATATAACTTATCTGTTCTTTTAATATTTAAAGTTGAATTTTGAAACCAGTTTGAAAGTCTTTCTGTGTGAATAGTCGCTGAGGTAGCTGCCGCAAAAGTGCTAACCAGCAGTATGGCCACAGCGCAGTCAGTGTTGCTGCTAGCGGTGCATATTCTGCTCATATCCGAGTTCCTCCTGGCTAAAAGAGACTACTACGATGTACTGGGGGTATGCAAAGATGCCACTGAGCGCCAGATTAAGAAGGCATTCCACAAGCTGGCCCTTAAGTACCATCCTGACCGAAACAAGGACCCAGACGCCGAAGCCAAGTTCAGAGAAATAGCAGAGGGTAAGTGAGCCAGTCCGTAATGTATGCAATAACTACTCTGTCCACAACTAAATAGTCTTTTCTTTCCTGGTTTTTACACCAGGTCACGTCTGTATTAGCAAGACTTTTTTGTAATATTGTGTCATCCAATGCAAAACATTAAATGCTTTTAAATACCCCTAAAACAGACTATATAAAGTTATGTGTCTTGCCAGCGTCAATCTCATGACAACTGAGAGTTTAGGAAGAATATAGATAAATTCATTAAAATGTTCAGAAAGATTTGATAAGCAGTGTCATTAGCAACCAGATAATTAGTGATGTAATGCATCTTTCTCTTCCAGCATATGAAACATTATCAGATGATAAGAGGAGGCGGGAATATGACCAGTTTGGCCAGGGCCCATCACCAAGTGAGGACCATGGAGGAGGAGGAGGAGGAGGAGGTAGCAACTACAACTTCAGGCAGCACTACCAGTCATTTAACTTCAACTTTGATGACATCTTCAAAGACTTTGACCCTTTTGCTCAGCATCAACACCAGCACCACTTTCACTCCCACGCCCATGCCCACGCCCACTCCCAAAATTCAGCCCACCAAAAGAGACACTTTGACAGTCATTTCCAGGCTCACCGGGAGACGATGAACAGGCAGAGGAGACATTTTCAGCACGGGGGCTTCAGTGGGGGACTCTATGAGGATGTGTTTGAGGACTTGGAGAAGATGTTCTCCTTTAACACACACAGTTCCAGGCCTGAAGGCAGGTTCCACAGCTCAGGAAAACAGCACTGCAGGACAGTGACCCAGCGTAGGGGGAACATGGTGACCACCTTCACTGACTGCTCCTGAGACAAGCAGAAAATTATGCCCTACAGAGGGATACTACTTCGGACACTTGTGATTTTTGAACTGATTGCTAATTTATCACTTGGTGGAATAGAGAATGGTTTTGTGTGGCTTTTGGAATTTTCTGTATGTAATTTCTTCTAGGAACAAATATCCAAGCTGGCCTGATTAAAAAGGGTCTTCCACGCAATAACTCACTCATATTATTGCTCATAGCATGGTAATAAGTTCATTCAGATACCTCCCTATTGTCTAGCTTTCCAGTTTCAATATGTTTACTTGTGTTACTTTTTATGATGGTACAATCTACAAGACTCAGGTATGGCCTAAATTTAAAATTGACAGCAGTAAGGCAAGATTTATTGATGTTGTGAAATCATTTTGTCGCTAACAAGGTCATACCATCATTGTGCTCTCTGCCAGGGTATGCTGAACTTAGCTGAACATTTAATTGCACAGCTAAAATAATATTTCAAATTTGGATTTGTAGCACTTGCATTCAATTTTGCTGTGAAAATTAAGCTTCACATCCTGAGATGTATGCAAGTTGGCCATTATCAACTGTTACCTCGTTTTTCTGAAGAGTTGCAATCTACCTTCTATCAGTCAGGGTAGGAAAATAACATCAGTCCAATGACAAATACTGGTAAACATAGCAATAGGCAAGGTTTGTGTACTCTCTCAGCTGTTTTGTAACAATCTGTTTCAACAGTAACAAAATCCTGTGGCTGTATACCAGTGAAGCTGGACGGTCTGAAAAGTTAAACTTCCTGAACTGATTATAATGTGCAATATTTAGCACCTGTTGCTGTTCATGTTGCCTATTTTATGTAGACAGTGCTTTGTTAATGTCATTGTCTAATGTCTGCACTTTGTGCGCATGCGTGTGTGCGTGATGTGTGTGTGTGTGTGTGCAGTGAGAGTGCCCTGAATGTTGATTAGTAGCATAAAGTTTGAAGAATGAATAAAGAGTTACAAGAACACCTGTTTGTTTTGTAACAGAGAATAATGCATGTATTATTTAGCCTTAATTAGTAATATGATTTGTTTCAGTCAATATTAGTATTATTTGAAATATGTAAATAACAATGACACATTTGCATCTGGGCAGTAATCACTAAATAGAGAGTTACCATTATTCTAGTGCATTGAAAAAATTGTTTTGTGAGTTTTCAAGCCTCTCAGACCACAGTACATTAAATATTCTATGTCCAGTACTTGACAGTGTAGACAGTTCAGAGCTGAGTTCTGCTGAACCAACCTATAAAAAGGTGGCACATGCATATTTTACAAATTAAGGTGTAGCATGCAGGAGGCCTGTGTACAACAGTGTAATTCTACACAATAGCCATGCACTGAAGCAAAATGATGTTGTTTTTCAGCATTTGGTGGTGTGCACTGGAACACAACATATTGTAAGAAGTTCTAGTTATTTTGTCAGCCCCACATCAATGAGAGACAACAGTGTGTGAGTTGTTCAAGTTAACATCCAGTAGAGAGCGTACTTTCACAAGATAGAAAAGCAGGGTTTAGACTATTTCTCAATGCAACATTGCAAAGAATTTAAGTCTTTCACATCTACAAAATAAAAATGCCAAGAAACTGTTCAATGTGTGTGCAAAATATGCATTTGAAACTGGACTATCATGGTGGCACAACAGTAACAACTAAAGACACAATTGTGCACTTATATTGTTTGAACTTAGCTGAAATTTGAGCACAGTGTTAAAAAGATCTCAAAAGTAATGAAAGTATACTTTACATGTTGTGATTAATTTTTAAAAGATAACTTAATAATTTTTTAAAATTAAATAGTACTTTCAACACTCCACTTACAGACATTGAAACCAGAAAAGAAAATCAGTCTGTACCCAGTAGAGCAGCGTGTCTGACTGATGTGTTTCTGGACAATAACTGAAGTCTGCGACACAGATGAATAAATTAATCCAGGCTGTAGACTGACAATCATTGCTCATGAGTAGAAGCAATTAACTGTGAGTTTTAGTGTTTGTATGAGACTTGTTCAAATCTGATTAATTTATAAAATTACTGAAGTTATCCTTTAACTTGGAGAAATGGATAGTTGGTAAAGGCTCTACACAGGTGTTTTTCATTGATTGCAATTAGATTTCTGTTTAGGTTGAAGTTGGGCGGAGCTAAGATGTGACTGTGCGAACCAATCACAATGATTTGAAGTGTAATCTCTCATGCACCTTAGGTGCAACAAAACAAACTGGAGTCATAGTATGTTTAGTTATAGTGTGTGAACTATGTTTCTACAAGTTCCACTCTTCATTGGCTGCATTAAAAGAACAGCATACTGTATATAAGAAGTAGATTTTTTTTTTGCCTTAAAGTGTGACTTCAATCATGGGCAAACAAAATAGAAACTATAGCAGCAAACCTATATGAACATGTTGCATTGTGGGTTGCTAACTAAATAATAACTAGAATTTTTGATCTCAACATGAAGATGTGGGCAACTGTAGTCGTACCAAGGTGCAATTAAATCCATCCATCCATTAACAACCGCTTATCCGGGGTCGGGTCGCGGGGGCAGCAGCCTAAGCAGAGAAGCCCAGACCTCCCTCTCCCCAGCTACCTCTTCCAGCTCCTCTGGGGGGACCCCGAGGCTTTCCCAAGCCAGCCGGGAGATATAATCCCTCCAGCGTGTCCTGGGTCTGCCCCGGGGCCTTCTCCCAGTGGGACATG
>JAUMHL010000016.1:7568917-7612710 GCA_032362345.1 Sandelia bainsii | reverse complement strand
AGACTGAAGTTCTGCCGGAGGTGGCAGTTAAAGATCATTCTGACAGGTTCCTCTGCAAGACGTTCCCAGCAGACCCTCACTATACGTTTGGGCCTGCCTGGTCTGTCCGGCAGCCTCCCCCGCCATCTGATCCAACTTACCACCAGGTGGTGATCAGTTGACAGCTCAGCCCCTCTCTTCTATGTAGTTAAATACAATGGTGTAAAAAATATCTGTAACCTTGGAGGATGCAACAGAGTGTCAATTAAGAAAATGAACATGTGGCTGTGATGGTAAAAAAAAAAGGCTAGCCTTGTTCATGTCTTTATTTGTTGCCAAGCTAACCTAAAAACCAATAATGAAAACTAATTTCCTTTTCCATAATCTTTATTAAACTGTTTACAGTTGTCCAGAAATCTGCTCGGAATTAATAAAAGAAGCTGTTTTCCAAAATCATAGAAACCCTTGCACAGATTTCATGCCTTACAGTACAGACGTTACGTATAATCCCAACACTTGTGCTGAGTCACTGTTACTGGTGTAGTGCCAAGATTCTTTCTATGGTCTGAATGCTGGCATGCCCCACATGAACTCCTCCTCTCTCACTGACATTTAAATGAGAGGCTGCCTCTGCTCTGAGTGTAGCAGACTAAGAGCTCGTCTGCACAAAAAGTTACTTGTTGACTGATCCTGCTAAGCTGAGAACTGCAACAGAAGATATCCAACATGATACCTGCAGTTACACTCAACACTGGAGCAAAGATGCCTATTGTGGGTCTGGGAACATGGCAGGTAAGAAGAATAGAATAGAATAGAATAAACCTTTATTATCCCACGAATGAGAAATTCGAGTGACAACAAACCCTTTACATGTTTTATAAAAAGAACATTTTACTTAAAAAACAGATCAATACACACACAAAATCACTGCCATGCTTATGTTACTGATGTTTACCTATATTTGCAATTTCCTCTCGCTTGTATCACTCTACATTTGCAGTCAGACCCAGGAAAAGTCACTGAAGCTGTGAAGGTGGCTATAAGTGCTGGTTACAGGCACATCGATGGTGCTTATGCGTACAATAATGAAAAAGAAGTTGGGGCTGGGATTTCTGCCATGATTGATCAAGGAGTGGTCAAGAGAGAAGAGCTATTCATTGTCAGTAAGGTACAGTACTTCTGAACTCAGTAAACCCTCACAAGCTTTTGTAGGTTATAGTTATATAAATATATATTAACACCATGGTTGGAAATGTAAAATCTAATTTCTGCACAGATATGTGAGGGGCATGTGTTTTAGTCAAAGGTGAAGAAAAATCTCTGTTTTTCACAGTTATGGTCCACCTTCCATCTTCCATCTCTGGTCAGGGGAGCTTTTGAGACAACTCTCAGTGACCTGAAACTGGACTACCTGGACCTCTATCTCATGCACTTACCTTGTGGAGCCAAGGTAAAGTTACCATTGTCATATCTTAGAACATAGTACTATAGTGAACAGAGTAACCTTGGCCCATGTTACCTGTCTAAGCAAACTTGATCTTGGATAATGATGCTATAAGTCACATTTCCATCCAGCTTCATGTCTTGTCTTTAACATTTGTATTTTTGCAACTGCAGCCAGGTGATGAGCTTCTTCCGTTAGATGAACACGGCCAGCTCATCTCTGATGGCAGCAACTTCTTGGACACTTGGGAGGTAATTTAAATAGCAAAATAGCAGTACTTATACTACGCTAAATGTCAAACTGACAGTTATTTTAATTACTGACAGACTGATAATTCAACTGATCTGCTGGCAGTTTAAATTAAACTATAGAACAACATGAGTTATAGAATGGCACCTATAGGATGGTAGCCAGTTATAAGGCTCCTCTTTGTTGGTTATTTTTGTAGGTTTTGTTAAGTTTTGGACTTACTGGGATCTTTCTGATTCCTGTGGTTATGTGGGGACTTGTGAGGCGCATGTTACCATGCAGTGTTGTTCACACATGGCAATATCTATTAGCCCCACTATAAGCCCTGAAAAATACAGGCCTGATACCATGGGAGAGACCTGAAATCCACCCGGAACTGAGGAGCCAGATGTGCACAGCTGTAATGAAGTGCTGAGAAAAGCTGAGATCTTACAAAACTTGTTTGCTTTTCTCTTCCCAAGAATGGATAAATCATCTGCGTTTATAAGGGCCAGATTAGGAGATAGCTGAATTAATTCCATCTAGAATCACTTGTAACTTTGCATGGTTTCCAGCTGATGATGACGGCATGTGGAGTCCCAGCAAACTCAAATGACCCTGACAATTACAGACTGTCTGAATTGCACAACTTAACTTGGTGAAGTTGTTGACTCTCACAGAGTCACACACTTTGCTATCTAAAATATTATTATCCATCCATATATTAATTCATTATCCAAACCACTTTTCCCATTAATGGTCGTGGAATTTCCATTTGGATTATTATCAAGTCAAATTGCAGCATCTGTGACAAAGATACATAACTAACGACAGTGTACAATTTGTCTAATAGGCTATGGAAAAGCTGGTGGATGCTGGTTTGGTCAAGGCTATTGGTGTCTCCAACTTCAACAAAGACCAGATTGAAGCAATACTCAACAAGCCAGGCCTTAAGTACAAGCCTGCTAACAACCAGGTGCAAAAAACAATTTCCACTGTACAATATATTGTAAAAAACAGCTCAATTCCAAAATAAAACCTAAGGCACTTGGTTATTTCCCCAGATTGAGTGCCACCCATATCTGACCCAGGAAAAGTTGATCAACTACTGCCACTCAAAGGGCATCTCAGTGACTGCCTACAGCCCCCTGGGTTCCCCTGAAAGACCCTGGTGAGAGGCAGCGCCACCTATCACACACATCACATACAGAAATAATATTAGCAAAGCTCACAGTATAAACTATCACTCGTTTTCTGTTGTTATATACAAAAGGGCTTCATCTAAAGATCCCTCCCTGTTGGAAGACCCTAAGATCAAGGCCATTGCTAATAAGTACAACAAGACTCCAGCACAGGTAAGAAAGAATATATGATATAGTGAAAACACTCAAAATGAATGAAAAGTTTGTTTATACTATGTGCCTATTCCAAAACAAATTGTCAGCTCTACACTCTTGACTTCACTCTTGGACTAAGGTTGCAGTATTTAGTATTTATGTTCGGGGGGGACATTGCACGGCTTTGTTTAAGATGTGTAAAAATTAATTAGTAACGCAGTTTATTGCATTGAACATTTTGCTAATTTGATTGTTTTCAGTACTGAAAAATGTTTTAAGCGCACATTGTGAGTGATTTGTCCAACTGTTAAAGCACATTTATTTGTTCTGGTAAAGTTTTTCATGTTTTTTTTGTTTTGTTTTGAGGTTTTAAAAAGCATTCAATTCTAACATTAAGCACAGGAATTTAAACTGTACAGGACTGTGCGGTCTGCAAAAAAATTAGGTCAGCAAGATACCTAAATAACGCTTACATAATACCCTTTTGAATTGTGTTTGACCCAGATTCTCATGAGGTTCCACATCCAGAGAAACGTGATTGTCATTGCCAAGTCAGTAACACCTCATCGGATCAAGGAAAATTTTCAGGTATACCAATCTTAAAACAACTGGAAGTTGACAGTACTTAATCTAATCTTTAATGCTAAACAGTGTATTCATACTGGTTAGGTGTTAGATTCACATTTAGTTGTTGTAGTTTTGTCTCAGTTGCTTAGCTGTTCTTCTTCTGTATCTGTCAGCTGTTTGACTTTGAGTTGAGTGAAGATGACATGAAGACCATACTGAGCTTGAACAAGAATAGGAGAGGATTCCCAATACCATGGTGAGTAGACAGGAAGGTGATGCGTTATAACAGATAATCATAAACAGATATCGAAGGATTACATTATCATTTCAGGTAAATTATCTGAACTCTAGTGCTTCTTTTATTTTCTACAGGGCCTCAAAACACAAAGACTACCCCCTGAATACAGAATATTAACTCATGAAAGAACATGCAGTGCTCTTTCTGTTTTGAATAAAAAGCTGAAGAATTATTTCTACTTAATAATCTTGGAGAGAACTATTGTTTTGTAATATTTACTGCTGAATTAATTAAATAAATATACCTGCATGTTGTGTATCTGTTGTTTGTTGAAATAGTGGATATATGTTCACATATTGCAGCATAAATGTGAATCACTGTGAGAAGTATAAATGTTAATGTTATAACTACTTAATCAGACAGACTCTCCCACAGAACAACACAGAACAATATGACATGGACTGGGAGCCAATGATGGGGAGCTAAAAGTGAATTTTCTGCATTTGTTAAAATTCTAGCAGCAGCATTCTGGATCATTTGAAGATTAAGCAAATCAATACAAGGGAGGGAATTAGGGTCTCTGCCAAGGACAGAAAAGACAGAGGGTTAGCTATGTTAGCACTGTATGTGTATGATCAAATGTAACACCAAGATTATTGTCTATTAGACTTCTGAGAAATCAGACAATTTTCTAGAGTTACTGTTATCAAACTGGTGTCTGTGTCAGCTCGGCCAGCATCTCAGTTTTATCTGAATTTAGGAGCAATAATAATCAGGACGTTCAGACCACACAATCAGCTTTTCCTCTGTTTTGTCACTGCTGAAGGAGAACCCGCTTGCTCTGTGGTCTCAGCCAGCAGAGGTCTACTGCATGACACAGGCTAGTCTCACAACAGAGTTCAACTTTCCGTCATGGATCAGGGTGAATGCAAATGTATTGCAAGGGATGCAGTTGTTTTGTGAGGTAAAGCACAAAATGTAACAGCAAAGGTAAGGTAAAGAACTTAGTAAGGTGTATCCCTGAAAAAGGTTTTAGCCTCACTACCATTAATCTTGGAGACTTTATTGTGGGTAAATTAATTTATAAGGCCCGTTACTTTATTGTGTTATCTCACAACTCACTGCATATCGATTATTGATTGATCGATTTCATTTTTGTTTTGTGGTGAACCATTGCTGGGAATGTCATCAGACTGCTGCCTGGAACAGAGAAACGTGTTCTGAAATTAGACTTATGTATTGTTGCATCATGCAACACTCACTCATATTATTGCCCCAGTCTGAGTTTATTTGTTTACACTGACTAAACCTGAGAATAAACCTGCTCCTGAGCAGGTTTGAGTTTGTGGATATGAACAATATTGTCTGGTTAATATGTCAATCCAAATATAAAGAGACCAGATAGCAAATTTGTCAACAGTTGGTCTGAGAGTATGAAATGACTGATGGTAAGAAAAAAAAACACATTAGGATCACATAATTATGTACCCTAGGGGTGATATAGTAGAAAAGCATGTAGGAAACATGGCAGAAAAAAAAATGTAGGTGAAGTAGTAGAAAAATACAGAACGCAATTCTACACAATAGCCATGCACTGATGTAGAATGATGTTATTCTACTACCCTGCAGTTAGTAGAGTGTGTTGTAGTTGGACATATTATACGAATGTACTGTTATGTTGTCAACCCCACATCAGTGAGACTCAACAGTGTAAAAGTTGTTCAAGTTAACATCCAGTAGAGAGCGCACTTCTCAAACAACAAGTGAAAGGGAATGAATAGCAGGGGATTGTTTGTCACTGACAATGATTACAAAATTACATTTAAAAGTATCTAAGCTAGTTATGACATGACATAATGAGTATATTGTAGTATGAGTGAGTATATCTCTACTTGCTGGAACCGTGGTTAGAAGAAGTTTATTTTAAACTTGATCAAGTAGATATTAAATATTAACCTATTACACTTTTCAAATTCACAGTATATTAGAATCAGAATCAGCTTCATTGGAATTAACTACAGTACAACATGTTTAACGGTAAACAAGACAGACAATAGACAATATAAGAATGACAGCTACAAACAAGACATGAAATTAAAAAAACTAAATTTGAGGTGTAGCTAACGGAACTTGCCAAAACAGAGGTAAAAGCAGGATGGGCCAAAATAATAACCATTCAATTTGCACAAAGTCAAGTATACTTGAAATGTTGTGCTTCATTTTTAAATTGACTGGATCAACACATAAATATTTGCACATACTAGAACATATAAGGAGAAGAATCATTACCTAAAATGTAATAGGAAGTGTAGCTGCAATCATATGACATTGTGGGTTGCTGGCTAAAGGATAACTGGATGACTGATTTCAACATCTCCCTCTTTTATGTCCATCATAGCAGTGACATTCTACCACTTACCAAAAGATGGCAATGTGGCCAACTGTAGGCTTGTCAAGCTGCGATGCTACACGTTCACACAGTGAAAGTCCACACAGTCCAGTAATGCAAACTTGGGTGATACAACAGAGAAAAAACAAAGCATTGGTGAACAAATGTGGGTCACAGCAGTCCATGAAATAATAACACCATGAAATAAACATGTAGTAGGAAAATAGCAGAAACAAGTCTGGCATTTTTTCTTGTCTTTAATAGTGCCAAAGCTAATAAAGTATTTATTTAGGCCATTCACATCAAAGCTAGTGATTTGCTTGACAGTCAAAGGTGAAGGTGTGAACACACATGCATTTAGAGATAAGCTCACACGGTTATAAACTGTTTAGTGCATGTGAGTCATCCCATCAGTGTATTCCACTGTTTTTAAAGTATGAATTTTTTATGAAACGGCATGGCGCCTGTGTTTCTAGGACTTTTTCTTTCTAAGTTTCTGTGACTTTTGCTGATGTTAGCTGACGTTTTTGATTAGATTAGAAGTATATGATTCAATGTAAAATACAGCACTCAGTATTGCTGTTTAAATGGGAGTGGATTAAGTGCTTACCTGTAATGTTAATCTGTATTGTGAGATCAACATACATCATTTCAACATACATATGGCAACATGCCAGGATGGCACTAAGTCAGAGTTACTTGGTAAGGTGTAAAAAGAGGTAAATGTCAGGAAGGAATGAAGCTGATATAGAGATGCATCGAGAACACAAGGCTAGACAGGTGTGAATGAAACGATGTATGTTGAAATTATGTATGTTGATCTCACAATACAGATTAACATTACAGGTAAGCACTTAATCCACTCCCATTTAAACAGCAATACTGAGTGCTGTAGTCCACTCTTATCAACATGTCTCTTTATACAGCAGGCAACACATGTTATCCCATACTTTAAAACTATACAGTTTTCTGTCAAGATACAGATCTTAGCAAGAATTTTACATTATACAGTATTACATACTTAGAAACGGTTTAGGGGGAAAAATGTGTCTCAGACTCAGAAAACAGACAACGTACAAAGTTCAACCATAATGCTTTCTTTTCTGCTGATTATGTTCTCCTAATACACCCATGCATACCCAACCTCACAGCTATGAGCTGTTTCCTTCAAAGCAAGAATATTACTTTTGCTCAAGATAAGTCCCACTAGGCAAACGTTTCACTCTAAATGTCAGAGCTAATGAAAGCAGTTATTTTCCAAATTGCTTGAAACCTTTGTGCAAATTTGACGCTACATAATACAAATGTTTCACTTCATTTGTGGCGAGTCATTTATCTCCCTGTGGCGCCTCTGTCCTTACTAGTATATTGCCGGGGTCTGAATGCTGGTGTACCTTACATGTACTCCTCCTTCCTTACTGACTTTTATACAAGAGGCTGCCTCTGCTCTGAGTGTAGTGTAGTAAGACCTTGCTTGTAAGAACAGATGCTTGTTGACTGATCGTGTTAGACTGAGAACTGCAACAGAAGATATCCAACATGATACCTGCAGTTACACTCAACACTGGAGCAAAGATGCCTATTGTGGGTCTGGGAACATGGCGGGTAAGGACAAACATTTTATACCTACAGCAGCTCTTTGGTAGACTGATCTGTATTAGTTCTGTTGTGTGTGTTACACTGGACTGTAACTGCAAAGTAGGATCACAAGTAAAGACACCTCTATATCTATGTAGTTCAATTGCAATAAACTACATTACTTAATTTCAACAACTGACATCAGAACTAAATATGAACATTTTACTGCACTCAACCCTCTGCCTGATGAGATTAGTGTAGTTGTCATTGTGCTTGTAACACTGGCAGTGACAACACATGCTTTACATGCATTTCTTACATACTGTATTTTATAAAGAAAACATTTTACTTATATAAAACAAGAGCAACATAAAATACATCACTGCCACATCATAGCACGATCATCACATATGTTTATACGAGTCTGGAATTTCCTTTTGCTTGTATCACTCTACCTTTGCAGTCAGACCCAGGAAAAGTCACTGAAGCTGTGAAGGTGGCTATAAGTGCTGGTTACAGGCACATCGATGGTGCTTATGTCTATGAGAATGAAGCTGAAGTTGGGGCTGGGATTTCTGCCATGATTGATCAAGGAGTGGTTAAGAGAGAAGAGCTATTTATTGTCAGTAAGGTAAAGCACATGTGAAGTCAATAAACCTACAGAGGCTTTTAAACACTACACATATGTGAAGACAATGCCACAAATGTATATATGAATAATTATATCTAATTATTTGAATTGAAACATTTTATTATAATTATATAATAAATAATAATTATTTTTCACAGTTATGGTGCACCTTCCATCTTCCATCTCTGGTGAGGGGAGCTTGTGAGAAAACTCTCAGTGACTTGAAACTGGACTACCTGGACCTCTACCTCATGCATTTCCCTTATGGAGCCAAGGTTTGCATACCACTGTCCTGCCCTAGAACATAACAAAACAGAGCAAACTTGACCCATGTTACTTGTCTAAGCAAGCAACCTCAGATAATGATGCAGCAGTTATACGTTGACACGTATATGTTCATGTTAGACTGTCATGTTTCTCTACTTAAAATTTCCATTCAATTTCATGACTTTTTTATTTTCTCCACTGCAGCCAGGTGACAGGCTTTTTCCTTTAGATGAACAGGCTCAGCTCGTTTCTGATGGCAGCAACTTTTTGGACACTTGGGAGGTAATTTAAATAGCAAAAATAGCAGTACTTACATTATAAAATGCTCAGTCAGTCAAAGTGACAGTTCTTTTGATGACTTTGATAACTTTGATCTGCTTGCATCTTAATATGCAAATTGCAGCATCTGTAACAAAGATACATCACTAATGCCAGTGTACAATTTGTATCAAAGGCTATGGAAAAGCTGGTGGATGCTGGTTTGGTCAAGGCTATTGGTGTCTCCAACTTCAACAAAGACCAGATTGAAGCAATACTCAACAAGCCAGGCCTTAAGTACAAGCCTGCTAACAACCAGGTGCAAAACAAAGATTCCCATTGTCCAATATGTTGTAAAACTGCATAGTTCCAAAATAAAAGCTAAAGCATGTGGGTATTTTCTCAGATTGAATGCCACCCATTCCTGACCCAGGAGAAGTTGATCAACTACTGCCACTCAAAGGGCATCTCATTGACTGCCTACAGCCCCCTGGGTTCCCCTGACAGACCCTGGTGAGAGGTGGCACCACCTAAAAGAAACACTTAAAGCAATAATTTTAACAGACATGCCCAGAATATTAATGATCAGTTGATTAATGACTCAGTATTTTCTGTTCATATTTATAACAGGGCTTCAGCTAAAGATCCCTCCCTGCTGGAGGAAAATCAAATCAAGGCCATTGCTCATAAGTACAACAAGACTCCCGCACATGTAAGTAAAGATCTTGGCCTTTATTTTCTTGGTAACTAAGGGCATGTTAATTATGGAATGCAAAGCAAAAGTCAAAAAGCTTTGATACAAGATGTCCTTACTGGGTACTTACAGATCACATACCAGATAGCACCAGCTCTAGCGTACCGCAAAAAGTAGTGAACAAACAGACATTGTATTGTACTCATATATTTAGATTAGTGGGAACCACTGAAACCACAGTAAACCTCGAAAACTGCTTTATCTACAATTCCGAGTATGTAACAGCTGTTAGCACAAAGAAGGTCAGTGTTCTCATGTGGTGCGAAAGATTTCTTATCAAAAATCAATACGTCATAAGGATGATGGATTTTGAATTGTGTTTGACCTAGGTACTCATGAGGTTCCACATTCAGAGGAACGTGATTGTCATTGCCAAGTCAGTAACACCCCATCGAATCAAGGAAAATTTCCAGGTATACTAATCTTTGGAAGTTGACTGTATTGAATGTCATCTCTACTGCTAAACAGTGTATCCAAGAGGTGTGAACGTATGTTACACTTCCAATACAACACATATTTTTTTGTGTGCATGTTACTTGCAGGATTCAGTTTACACAGAACAAAGGTAGTTTCTATGTTTTGTCTCAGTTGCTTAGCTGTTCTTTATCTGTCAGCTGTTTGACTTTGAGTTGAGTGAAGATGACATGAAGACCATACTGAGCTTGAACAAGAATTGGAGAGGATTCCCTCTGCTATGGTGAGTATACATGAAGGTGATTGGGAAAAAGAGATACACAGAAGAGATACATTATCATTTCAGGTTAACTATATTAACCTTAAGTAATGTATGCGTCTTGTCTTTTCTCTACAGGGCGTCAAAACACAAAGACTACCCCCTAAATACAGAATACTAACTCAATTTCTACTTATTAAACTTGTACTGAACTGCTGTTTTTTATAATATTTGCTGCAGTTAATGAACTAAGCAGTATATTTTGTGCATCTTTTACACCTCTTGTTTCATTAAACTCACTATAATCCTGTTTATAAAACGTGATATGGTGAAAACTATAATTGCTATCTAGCTACTTTAGAAGACTGGCTGCTGTGCAAAAGTAAGCTCACAAAGAAGTATAGGGAATGTTCTTCTACAAGTAACCTGCCCATTTTTTGTGGAATGATGATTCATACCTGGGACTGTTTGACCTTTGTCTTTGTTAGCAGTCTTAATTTCCTGCAATACAGGATGTTAATGGTAACTTGGTAATACTGTATAAATATGTACACTCCAACACCGATACTCTTCTTTGTTCTCTTAGGGTCAGTAGAGGACACCTTAGGCAGATTAAACCAATATGTGAGACAGTAAAAGACTATCATCTATTACTCATACATAGTATCTGTCATTAATATGACAATGTAAATTAGCTCGTCCCCAACTAGACATTAAAAAAATTAATAGAGTATTATATACCACACTACATTTAATAGTAGCTATATACTGCACTGCTTATGTGTTACGTAAACTACCCTATTGAAACTTGACTGGACAACAAACTCAACAGCACTGTATAAAAAAACCCCAGAGCCAGCTGTATTTTCTGAGGAGGCTCAGGTCCACCAATGTCAGCAGCAACCTGCTGCGGATGTTCTGTGAGTCTGCAGTGGCCAGTGTCATCTTCTATGCTGTGGTCTGCTGGGGCAGCAACTTAAAGGTGGGAAACACTAACTGGCTGGATAAACTAATCAGGAGGGTTGGCTCTGTTCTGGATGTGGAGCTGGACCATCTACGTGTTGTGGCTGAGAGGAGGATGCTGTCCAAACTCCTCTCAATCCTGGACAGTCCCTTCCACCCACTAAACAGTGTGCCGGCTGGACAGAGGAGCATGCAGCAGCCAAAAACTGAGCGCCACATGACTTTCAGTATTGATATTATTTTGCATTAGTGTTGTTCTGAATCTTTTCTGGTTGTGGTTCTTTCCTTTCCTTTGGAACTGAGAGCAGCTGTAACAAGGCAAAACAGTTTTCCTCTGGGATTAATAAAGTTTTTTTTAACTTGAATCTATTGAAAGCTCCAGCTGCATCTGATTCGTTCATTCCCTCAGTCCTACTGTTTTTGTGACACCTAGTGGCTTTTTAGGGACCAGGCCAGAGATAGCAAATTTGTTTTACAGACACACTTGCCTGAGTGGTCTCTTCACTGCTCAGCTTATATTAGGAAACTCGCACCAACTTCTTTCATTTTCTCTTACAGGACTTTATTGTAATGAATAACAAAAACAGCTGATACAGGAAATGAAAGTAATTGTTCCGTAACAGAGTTACCAGACATGAACATCAAGTGCCACATGACTCACAGATAATAGTGAGAAGTACTTAAGTAAGACAAGTCCAAATTGCACGTCTTGTGTTTCAGATAAAGTGCTTTTAACTTTGTGGTCATATTTATATCTTAAGGTATTAATTCTTCCCATGTAACATGTAACAACCTGGTACACAATGACAGAATTATAACACGTTTTGTTAAATGCGAAGTGTCTTAAAGTATAAACGCATCTTTGTGTGCAACACATTTGTACTATAAAAATATGTTTCAACTAAAATATTGATTTTATTTTTGATTTTACATAATTTTCCTTCTCTTCCTTTTTCTTCAGGTCTTTGTAAATTGGACAGAACAGAACATGCCAATAGTCAATTGTACAACTACAAAACTCATACTCATGATGTTTTTAATTTTCATATACTGACTGCATTTTGGGCATAAAAATGTCTTTGGAGTGTTTGTTAAACTGTATGGAGACAAAACTAGAAACAAAGGTGATTTTCCTACTAAGAAAGTTAACATGAAAATAAAAATCT
Organism: Sandelia bainsii; assembly: GCA_032362345.1. NCBI lineage: Eukaryota > Metazoa > Chordata > Actinopteri > Anabantiformes > Anabantidae > Sandelia > Sandelia bainsii. The sequence goes on along the minus strand of JAUMHL010000016.1, from coordinate 7,600,238 downwards.
TATACAAGACCACATTGACAGTACTCTGAAAAACAGGGAAGTGAGGAGTCTAGAGCATAGAGAAACAAACTGCACCACCAACTGTAATCCTATGGTAAATTTCTTTTCAGAATTCAGCATTGAATGGAAAGTCCTTGTGCTTTGTGCTCCTATAGAGAAAAAAGAAATGAAAGTGTAAGTAAAACAAGATGCCTGAGCCACAACAATCTTCTTAACAATAAGAGTACAATCACATATGATCTCACCATTGCATGGGTAAGGCTCTCCAGTTCCTGTTAAACCCTAATATAGTCTTCATTTCCTCCTCACTTAGCTCAAAGTCAAACACCTGCAAAGATTGAAACAGCACTTTTCATGCACAGGCCAAGAGAATGAGAAAATCAAACAGACTTAGGGATAACTTAACAAAATAATGAAACAATTCCTCAGATAAGTACCTGGAAATTCTCCTGAATGCGCTGAGGTGTGATCGACTTCGGGATCACAATCACATTTCTCTGGATGTGAAAGCGGATCAGGACCTGTTGGGGAAGGAGAGAGGGTATTCATTTGATTTGGACTGTTTGCATTAGATACATATTATTCTTGAAAATGAGGAATGTTTAAAAAAGAGGAACAAACTGTTTGTGTGAGTAATTAATAAATGTGTGTAATAACCATTAGTGGTCGACTGACTGATCGGTCAGTCATTTAATCGAGTACGGGTTCGCTTGAAATCATTAAAATATTTTCATAATTCACTAAATGCTCATTTATATTCAGTACAGTTGTATCTCATTTATATTTAATAAATTCTTGTTTTTTTCTCTCCCTCTTTTTTGCATCAGATAAAAACAACAACTATATATCTGCATTTTATATTTAGTCTCCCTGCTCTCTACAGATCAGCACTGGCCATTGTAAAACCCACCCCATATCGGTTGACCACTAATTACTATTGTAAGATTTGTTTTGTTCCGTTTCATTTTTAATTGTCTGAGCGTCAGTCAGTCAGTGTCAGTGCTGTACCTGAGCAGCTGTCTTCTTATGCTTCTCAGCAATGGCCTTAATGTTTGGATCTTCCAGAAGTGAAGGCTCATCTGGTGTAGCCCTGCAATTAAAAAAATATCATCGAGCAAAAGTTACAGGAGTCACACACAATGCAATATTTTGCTGACAATCAAGGGGACAGAAGATAATAGAAACACTTCATAAAATGTCTTAATCTGAATTAAACACTGCTTGTAAGTGGACAGTTGTGAAAATCAACAATCTAACATCATTAGGGTTACAGGGTTGTTTTTTCATCAGTCAAAACCCTGAAAAATATGTTACATGGAGACAAGCTGCACAAGTTGAAACTAACCAAAGCAATATGACAGATATGGGAGGTGACAAACACTTAAGTGGTATTTTACCAAACAGACCCATTTTGTAGTAGTGTTGTGAAGTAGTTATTACATACAATATCCTTTCTTATTCTCTCTTTGTTAATATCATAGCTATGATTTTTAGGCGTGACTGACCAGGGCCTGTCAGGTGAACCCAGAGGGCTATAAGCAGTCACTGAGATGCCCTTAGAGTGGCAATAGTTGATCAGCTTCTCCTGGGTCAGGTACGGATGGCACTCCACCTAGTGAGACAAACAATACATACAAGTGGGCTACAAATTTGTCAAGTTATTCTGGTCACGTGGTTTAGGTTATGTACTGACCATACACAGAGATTATTCAGCTTTGGACAATGCATTGTACCGTTATTTTAACTAACTGTAATGAAATGTTTATAATATCTTGGCTTGGTCTTGACTGATAAGAAGTTTTACACATAAGCTTTACGGTTTTCAATTCAGTATTCATAGTAACAACTTTACTTTACAAGGGTACAAGGTTTTGGAAAATCTAGTGAAAATGTTCCATCAGGTACTCATACATGAAGCACAAGAGCACAGTTGTATGGTTGCAGTACTTACTGGGCTTCACTTTGAAGGATACATTTCCTGCTATTCTTCTCTTTTCTCTTTGTGTTATGTGTTAGGTAGTGAGGAGGGCAGAAGGAAAATGGTGCAATAATCTAATACACTATAAAACTAGACAAAACAAGACACTGACACTGAAAACAGTAAAAACATATGGTCACTTCTGCTAACTGGTCTAGCCTGAGGGGAAACTGCTGTGGCCCATTACAAATAAACAAGACATTTATCTCTTAGGCCTGATTGGGAAAAGACAAATAATGTCATTATAGCCTCTTGCCCTTCAAAAACAACAAGCCCAAAATGTTTCTGTTCAGCAGTCTCAACTCAAACATCTAAATCTAAAGTCTGCATATCTGAGTTTAAACGTTGGTTCATTTCTACAGTTACCAGATGAAAAGGTGTTATCTCAGGTCTGCATCAAGCAGTTATGTCACTGCAAGGTTGACTTTACTTTGGTAAACAAGTCTTTTAGTCTACCTGGTTGTTGGCAGGCTTGTACTTGAGGCCTGGCTTGTTGAGAATGGATTCAATCTGATCCTTGTTGAAATTGGAGACACCGATAGCTTTGACCAAACCAGCATCCACCAGCTCTTCCATCCCCTGAGAAAATTGACCATAAACACATCTTTACGTAGCCCTTGGCTGAGTTTAGTTTTAAAGATGCTGGCTACTAAAACCTCTTAAAATGGTATACCTATAGCTACTTTTACTCCCATGCTACTGTCAACATCTCACTGATCTCAGTTTTTTAGTTTGTCTCAAAGCCCCCCAGCTAGGATCCTTTAAACTGTAGCAACTTTCAACTTAAGTCCTCAAAAAAGTTGTTTGTGAACAACTAAAAGCCTACAAAAACAAAACTTCAATTTGATTTTAATCTTATTATAGTACAGATGCAATTTAATAACACTGCTGACACTAGGCAGTAATAATAATAATAATAATATATAATATTGATTAGGCCTCTTAACACTTATAGACGTTATCAGCATAAAACAAAGTAAATTAAGCTGTGAATTTCCTGGTTATGAAGAACCTAAAAAAAAGTATGTTGAAAGTTCCAAGCATGTTTGACCTGTTTGAATGTTATGTCTGATGTGAGTGCTGTTTGTTTAACTCACCTCCCATGTCTCCAGGAAGTGAGTATCATCACTGATCGTCTTCCCTTCGCTGTCCAGAGGAAAGAGCTCGCTGCCGGCCTGTAAGATTCCAAACAGAAAACAGCCCTGAGGTTTACACCACAATCCAATTTGCAGGCTGGCTCTTAGATGTAACAGTAAATGTAATAAAAAAAACATCAATGAAAACACTGAATGAGCACAAGAGTTCACGCACTCCTGGGTACCTACCTTGAAACCCATGGGCCAGTGCACTAGATAGAGGTCCAAGTAATCCAGTTTAAGATCACTGAGAGTCTTCTCACAGTTTTGCCTCACCAGGGACTTCTCATGGAAAGTGCACCACAGCTATGAAATGAAAGAGTAGTCAGTGAGTATTCATGACCCTCAGTAGTCTAGTCTTAAAAATAAAGTTTAAATAGTGTAAACAGATATCATTAACTTTATTGATGTGGGAAAAATAACAATAAGGACATACATATGTATTTCACACATTTCACAACAACTCACCTTGCTAACTATGAAAAGATCCTCTCTCTTGACGATGCCACCCTTGATCATGGCGTGAATACCCTCTCCCACCTCTGTCTCGTTCTGGTAGACGTACGCTCCATCGATGTGCCTGTAACCCGCAGAGACTGCTGCTTTCACAGCTTCTGTAACCTTACCAGTGGGAGACTGGAAGACAGGACTGGTTAATCACACCGAGTGTCATTACTATTGACGAGCACAGGTTGCAGATGTAACTTTGCAGATTGTATTTGCATAACAACAATTTAAAAAAGCCCCTTTGTCTTTTATCTAAAAGGGAGTTTTAGTTCCTCATTTTATCCCTCGTTTCAGTTCCTGGTGAATTTGGTTGGAAGAGGCAACCCAGTTTGTTGTTGTGCACTTAAATCATTTCCCTGGGTCTCTACTACATCCTCTACTATTTGGCTGAAATAAGATTGACTGAAATTAGATTACTTAAAGGGCAACTTCACCCACTGATGCGTTTTCAACTTGTAGTTTTGGAGTTTTCTCCGCTAGATGCAGAGGTATACTTTAATATAGAGAGGACAGAGGGGAGCCTAATTACATCCATATACATTTATTCTCCAAACTATAACTATAGGAAGCAAGGTGAAAACTGGTGAACTCACCCTTTAAGTTTTATGTAACCCACCTGCTTGGAGTAATCTATTTTCTACAATTGGTCCACTTTAACTAACTGTCATAATAGGTGATAAAAAGCAAATCAAACACTTAAAGCCTCTGGTTAGATTATTGCTGGTTTTCGGTTTCAAAGAAAAAGAGCTTAGAATATGCAGCGTAACTTGATCCAGTAGTTTTGCACACAACGATCATTCGTTTAGCGACGTGCTGTTAAAGTGACTTCACGTTGCTGTAGCCAGTCTTGGCAGGAGTTATGGTTTGTCCTTAAGTCACACAAACGCAATGCAACAACTTAAAATGCAGTTCGTGACGAATTTCTTGACGTTTTAACTAACGCTATTCAGTCTGCAGACTTGCTTTCTGTTCGTACGCCCAGCTAACTAACGCTAGCTTACTCGGACGTTAACTACTAACTAACCCTAGATAGAACAGCAGAGCAAGAATAACAGTCACCTTCCATGTCCCCAGTCCAACAATGGGCATTTTTGCCCCAGTGTTCAGTGTCACTGTTGTTGCCATTTCTCCGAAGAACGAGTAAACCCTCTCGTTGTGGTTGTATCAGCCGACAAGAGTCAGTAAACGCAGCACACAGCGCTAAGAGAACGGTGGCATCGTCGATCGATTGATAATGTCTTACTGTGTTACATTCAGGTCACAGGGTGCACGGTGCAAGTCAGTGCTACACACCAATGTCAATCTTTTTTTTTTATTAGGCAGCATATATTCTTATTTATTTACACAAGACAGAGGGATTTAATGATTTGTGGCATCACACCAAAAGGATAATTGTCTAACTGAGATTGTAGAAGCAGAGGTGGCACAATAAATATTAAGTGCCTTTTCTGAAAAAGCATTCCACATCACTTCACATTCTATACCCATGTTGAAATAATAATAATAATTGTTCTAAAACTTACTTAAACTATGCCTCTAAGAAAACAGTGTACTTTAAAACCGATGCTGTTGACATCAGTGGACAGGTCTAATCCAAATTTATTTAATTTATTTAATTTATTCTATGATTTTTCTAAAAATCTAAAATGTTCAGGCCTGGTCAAGTTCAAGACTTGAACCTGGTTAAGACATTTGAAAACCTGCTTTCTGAGAATTTCATTTGAAAAATCATCATTTAGACTAATTTCTGCTATTCGGGAATCAAGCCTTTAATTAGCAGCAATAACACAGTCAATGCTGGCGACTAAACACTTTTTAAAAGAAGAAAACATTTATTGTGAACTAATTTCATGTTTGTGTGTAAACCGCAAACAAAATTAAAGGTGAAAAATAGGGCAAAACAACATTTGAACAAAAGTAAAATGTGATAAATCCATAACAATATATCATAATTTAATGTTTGATTATATTTTGTATTAAGAATATACCAATATAAAAGTAACCTTAAATGAAAAAAAACAACAGTAAAGTACATATACGTCAAAACTGTACTTACTTATATAAATGTACTTATGATTACTTACCACCTCTTAGTACTAGAAGTGATTTTTTACAGTTAGCTAAAACTAACACAGTGTAACAGCTCTGCATAGAAGCACAATGTGGTTAAGTTTAGGCTACTTATCTACTTACGCTGTTGGATTAATCAGTAATAACTCCTCACATTTTATTTATCAATCATTGTCTAAAATCTTTATATTCAAATAGTAAATCTGTCAGATAAATGTAGTGGATCAGACAAAATAAATTGGAAATATCTCAATAAAGCACAACACAATTGTATTTAAGTCCACTTCAGTAAATGCACTTGGTTGCTTTCAATTGCTTTTCCATCTGCACAACAGATGTAATGCTTTTTTTTCAACATTTTTAAGATCTTGACAAATAGTCTTTAATATCATTTTCACAGCACAACAGATGTGCATTAAGGGTGGGGGACAGGTCTCAAATTAATCATGATATTAATTAGGTCATTTTAACAATACCGATCAACGTAGGCTATGCAAAATCACAAATGCAGCACATAATAATAACATCAAAAATGTTTAATGCTATGTTATACATAAAAAATCTGCAATGTACAGAGTTTAGCTATTATAACTTGTTTTGTACACTTGGGCTTTTGCATTGCTTTTGCTTTCGTTGGTGTGGCCTTTAAACCACTAGAGGGCACCATTACCACACTATCTAATGTGAGACTGTTTGATTGAATCACCAAACTGAGGCTCCAAAGACTCCACATAATCACATATTAGTTAATTTACCAGTAACTACAAAGACTGAGATCACTGATCACTAGTGCTAATTTCTGTAAAGGCTCAAAAAACCTCATGCACACACCCAATATTTAATTTAACTTTATCCATACAAATATACCCTTGAAACTAGAACATAGTACGTCCACTGTCCAGCATGTTGCATCTAATGTAGGAGATCCTGTTCTTTTTAATTAATCCTTATTATTTTGCTGTGCTTACATTGTAAAGGAAATGTGCACCACTGTGTCTGTGCACACACAGACAAGCCTTGAACCCCAAGAATATATATGAAAGACGGAACAAATACAAGGTGTCTTTTTTGCCAAAATCAGATAAAACCTCACAGACCTTTAACTGAGGCATTCAACACTCTCTGAGCAGAAGATAAGAAGGGGAGAAGAGAGTAATAAAAAAAAACATATAAAGAGAAAAGTTATAGGAGCCAGCAGCCACTGTGTACTTCACAATGGCTCTCGCTAAAGTTTGTGTCTCTTCTGATCTTCTCCCAGCTGGACGTCCGCTTTTCAGGCACTCTCTCCTCTGATCTAACTTCAGACAGTGGAGGGCCTTTTGCCAGCCTGCAAACTGTCAAAGTACCCCAGAAATCAAACACTGTCGCATGCTGTCAAGATCAAAGACCCACAGGTAAACCAGACGAAGACACGACCACATACAATTGCCATCTAAAAGAAAGGGGGGGAAGTTTTCATTTCACAGGCTCTTATATTGCGTCTGCAGGCGGATACCGTTTCACTGTACCAAGTGCATCGATTAGAATGAAGGACAAGAGAAATGACAAGACATTTGAAGATACAACAGAGGCCCCAAGTGAAACAAAGTGCCTCTCAAGAAAACTTCTGGACAAAGAGTGTAGACTTAGGTGAGGACTTAGGTCAGAGTATATTTCTCAAAGAATTAGAAGGAAAAAAAGGTGGAACTATGCAGAGGCTATGAATTGAGAGAGAATAACAGTGTGACAAATAAATATACAGATCACAATGAGCTACTGTCCGTTTCTATTATGTGTGGACATAATGAATTCTCTGTGCAGCTGGTGGTGTCTGTTCTTTCATAGGTTCCTACATCAGATCAGACAATCCACCAGTAAGACCTGGCCTGTCCTGGGGAGATCAAACACCTCATTTTATTTCATGGCCTTTGCTCCATTCTCCCTGCCTCTTTCTCCACCTCTTGTCTCTCCCATTGGCCTTGGCTTTGCTGTCTTTTTCTCTGTTTCTGCCAGAGTGCCCTGGGTCATAATCTCCACCCATAAATCTAATGTTGGATGTCAGCTCCTGCTGAGTTCACTCACACACTCTCATTCCACACATTCCGTCTATGGAACAATAACAAGATCAGGGAGAGAAATCCCTACGTCATAAGTAAATCACAGTCATTTCTCTGGTGCACTGCATGTTCCTGAATAGGCAGGAGAATATTTGGGCTGATTTGAGCCCTGCAGACATGATGGAAAATAATACTATGAAATTAACAGTAATCTCACTAATATCTAGATTAGACAGACAGTCAAACTGATTTAGATGTAAGTCAATTAATTATAGTCCATCAGCACAAAATGAATGAATCAATTCTTTTTTAAACAACCCTATTTGGAGATTTGGCCTTGACTATAGAAAACAAGCAATTTAAAGATGTTAACTTGGGTTATGAGAAGATGAATGGACGAACACACGCAATTACCATTTGGGTTCTGTAAAGGTTCACCTTCAGTAAGGTGCCAAAGAACGGTACAGGAAGTCATTCCTGCCAAAAGCCATCACCCTGTACAATGATCTAACCAATAGTATATATTTTTCTTACAACAGAAAGACTGTACTACACATTCACACATACAGTAACACATCTCTTATAGTCTCATTTATTCTGAATTAGCTGATCCTCTTCCATATGTCCCATATGTACAGTATGATTTTGGTGTGTGTATGTAAACACTGTATATTAAAAGTCTAAGGCACATTCTATGGAAAATCCTGCACCTTATGGTACTGCTTTAAAGATTGTCCACCTGACTTACATTAATGCACAATATAGTGCACAGTAATCTTCACTCTATCTTAACATCTATTCCATCTTTAAGTTATTATAATGATTCTATTTGTGCCTAATTCCATTACTTTAGCCTTTAACCTTTAAGCTACATTGTTCCCATGGTTATTGTTTTTGTGTTTTGTGAAACAGCTACTGCAATGCTGGAATATCCCTATGGGATTAATAAAGTACTAACAACCTACAAATCTAATTTGGTTTGTCTGTTATCTTGAACTGTATGTGACAGAATGTGTGGGATCAGACAACCATAAAGATAAAATACTGAGTGATGACAATGTCAATATTAGAAAATCAGAAATCTATTGTGTCTCATTTCAGCTGACAGATCCTGAATGTAATTAGTGAATACAAGTCATTTGAAAATAGTGGAAAAGTATAAGTACATAGTACACAGTTAGGTAGGTGCTTTTTCAAACTGCTCTTGTATACAGTATGGCACTATGATACTTTAATACTGAGTGAAATCTTAGATGTACAGCTCAAATCATAGTCTATATTTATGACTCTTTTGTGGTATTTTCTGTCCTTTCTCATCTCTCATTTTGTTTGTTGGAAAAATATTTGAAAAAGTGGGACTGTACAAAAGATATAATTCAATTTCTGGTAGATGAATTTTGCTACTGACTTTGCTGAACCCCAGTGATACCTTTAGTGTCATCTTGAGCTTTATATTTATTGTTTTAAGTGATATTTAAGTGAAAATTGGGTGGAGACATTCAGGTTCCAGGCTCCAGGATGAACAGTGCAAACGTTGGTGATCCTCCCTTTCCATCAAGCTCTATCTAATAAAAACGTCACTGTTTCCAGTACTTTGTTTTTTGACCAAATACCTAAATAATGAATGTCATTATAATGCAATAGTGATGGCTTTTCCTAATGACAAAAGAAGTAAAAAGAAATTCATTGCAAAAATGTGCATAAACAAAAATATTTAAAATGCATTTTTCTTCTTTCAAGAATAAGCAACTTAATTCCATGTCGTGTTGTCTTGTTATCCATCCATTTGTAGTAGTTTGATACTTTGTATCTTGAGCTTCCTAATCTTGTGAATCCACACTGCATACATATATGAAAATGCATATATGTATATATCATGTGAACACAAACACAACCTTGGCCTTCAAAAGAGGGGCCAGAGAGGTGTCTCCTCTCTGGCCCCTCAGACGTGGTTTGGTTTTTGGCTTGATTAACCACTTAGTTCAGTCTCTCAGACACAAGATTGCAGGGAAAAAGCAAGTAATGAAGTGCTTTTGAATTTGCATTCCTGAGAGCTTTCGCAGACGCCTTGATTTCAGTCTGCCTTTGCTGTTTGTTCTTCGTCAAGAGATGTCTGCTATTTTAACGGTAACACGTAACAAGTGTCCATCCAACCTCCTCCATATTGCTCCCTCATCAACCTAACTGCCATGAACAAACACAATCAACATGCATCTGAAGGAGAATTTGGAGGCTTTTTCTCTCTAATCGTCCCTGATGGGTTGTTCATCATTGTCATTATGCAGATTACTGAGTGATTGTGAATGCAATATCAAAGTCCTTTTCCTCTGGAATGAAATGTTACTGTTCCATAAAGCTGACCAAAAACACTTGTGTGTTTTGTTCTTATAACTCGAGAAGCGCTGATCAGGTATGGACAAACTGTCTCAAGAATATGAAATTAACAGCATTCAGTCTACACTTGAAAGTCAAGCCTTTATGTTTAGTAACGACCTTGACAACAATATTAGAGTGTGACTGCTGCATTATTAGCTCAAGCATCTTTTGTAATTTACCAGGCAAGGACTGTGGTTTTGTTGAGAATTTCCAGAATAAAACACTGAGAAGTTAGAAAAGTCATATACACCAGACATTATAAGACTACTTTGTAAGTTTTTAACTTATTTATTTATCGGCAACTACGATTATTCTACATGATGACTTGTCAGAATCTGTGACTATTTCAGTCTCGAAATAGGGGCAGTTGACGTAAAAGCTTCCCTTTGCACCCCGCTCCTCAGAGCTAGAAAAGAGGAACACAATTTGATTTATATCTGGGGTGCTTTCACTACTCCCTGCTTCCAGAAATGACTGAACATCAATAGAAGGTCGCTCAACAAGCAGGTTTATTTGGATAATTTAAAGTTGGACTTTGAAGCAGATAAGCAAACAAACCTAAAGGGGACCTGTCTTCCATAGACTTCAAACTACAGGTAATCGAGAATTTCAGATTCCTTTCTTTTTCCAAATACACTGAAATGCTAATTATATTCTCCTGCAATTTAAGATGTGCTGTATGTATTATTTATGTGCTTAAAGTGTAGTTCATGAAAGGGCATCTTTTGTAAACTACTCTGTAGTTTATAAGGGCTGCCCTTGAAGCCCATCATCATCACTTCTCCACGAGCAACATCCTGCTTAACAGGAAGTTCCTTAGTGAAAGGCTGGAATGTTTTGGGATATAAAGGACAGTTTTCTGGCTCTTAAATACACATATTTCTTATTTATACACAGTAGATATAATACAAAATTTAAGAATGTATATACTGTATGTATATAAGAACGGGGCATTTCTGAGATTTTGGAGATAAAATGTTTACTATAATAAGATGCTCCTTGTATATTAAAAAGGCAAATCTGTCACATAGTTACTGTATATAATCCCATACATCTGAAACCTGTGTAATTAATTATTGTAACCACATTATTTTTTCATACCAACATGTTACTGAACCTGTACTATTTATTATTATTATGTAATTATACACAAATTTGTAACATAATAATTACACAAATGGGGCAAATATCTGTTTAAACAGTAAACAGATACTTTCCTCCCTCTGCACTCATATTATTTAATGAAATTACCTTTGTAAAAGAATACCATGCTGCATTAAGTGTTGTAGCATCCTTTGTTTCTACTTGTCCTGGCGTGGTCACATCAAATGTTTGTTTGAGCACAGCTTTTCGTGATCAGAATGACACAGCAGGAAAATCTTTAAAGTTCCTCGTGGGGTACTTCCTCTTTTTTTGTCACCTGATATTATTTACATTATATTTAAAAAAAAAAAAGCCTGTGAACTTCTCTAATCTTGCATCACGGGAATGTTGTTTTCAGAGTTGTGTGTGTGCAGGGCTGGGGAGGGGGAAAACCATGTGGACAGCTTTGAGCTGTATGGCAAAGAGGATGGTGTGTAAAGGGCTCATGGGACAATGAGTCACAACCAAGATGACAAAGTAATTTTCTTCTCAAAGTACTTACCCGTAACAAAATAATTCTAGAGTGCAGAAGTGTTAGATAAAGTACTGCAACTGATTTATTTTGTGATAAATGTTTAATAAAACTTCCAGTGATTTGTACCTATTTTTATGTCTTTTTTATCAAAGAAGAGAGGGTAAGGTGAAAGAATTTGGGTCAGTGATGTGTAGCAGTGTACTGTGCAATTGTAGAGATGTGTGCAGTGCTGCATAGCTGGTGTATTTTCAGTGGATGGGGTGGAACCTTGGTATAGTGTGCAACATATCAGAAGTGTGCAATGTTACTTTAACATTAACGTTTGTGCACAGGGCACTCAATGAGTTTAGCAATTTTGACAGATCACTCTTGTCTGTTGTCTTCGAAACAGACATTAGATGACACACGCCTTCGCACATATTTGAGGACTTTTCTTTCCCTTATTATAGTTTGTGTGGGCAGAAGTTGCATTTTCGAGAAGGAAATAAAAATATGAAGTGTTTATTTTTTATGAGGTTGAATGTGTGCATACAACACCATCTTGTGGTTATTCTGGAAATTACAACTTGGATTTCCAAAAAAGTGCATTTGTGCATTTATTTATGTCCTGTCATAACAATTTAGATGTCAACCTTTAAAACTGTTTTTTAATTTAGTATTTGCACAGTCTAATAGGCAGGTGTGTGTAAGATGCAGTGGGCATGAAGGAGTAATGTGCTGGAAGAACGTAAACATTGTCTGCTCTGAGGACTGACTTCAAAGTGAGACTGTATCAACCTCCTCTCAGCAGTGGCGCACACCCTTGACCGATGAAAAGTGAAAGTGAATGTTCATCCACGGTCTACAGACTCTTCCTGAAACCACTCTTTGAAGTCACAAAATAGATCTGATTGACGTGTGAAGCAGACACATATACGCTGTCTGTATTTCCTCAAAATGTTAAGCATAAAGACAAAGACTCCTCTGTGCTCTCTTTTCTGTGAACAATGTCCGAAACCTATAACTAGAGGAGAGAAATAATAAATGAAAACTGTTATAAAATGTCCTTTATAAGCAATAAATTACTCTGTCGAATGCCATTTATAGTCACATTCACCAACATTAAGTGATACAGACATGGCTAGACAGACACTTGTGTCATGCCGAGATTCAGCGGGTTCAGTTTCAGTTTCAGTTAGCTTTCCTAGACAACAAACCAAAGTTGTGGCATTGGTTTAGTATGTTTAAATACTGAGAAATCCCATACGCTCTATATTTAGTAAGGAAATAAAAATGACTGATTTGAAAATGATTACATTTTCACTATGTGCTGGATTGCTGGACTCTCAAACTGTTTACTTGAAAATTTTGTTCAGCATTAAAGATATAATTTTATGATATGATGGTAATATTAACAGTAGATGAGAGATACACTGAGATGGCATGATAGGATAGATGGTTGATAGGTAAAATAGTCTGAATGTTCAGTAAAATTGATGTATAAAATATAATCTTACACATGTCTACATACACAGTAGACAGAAGAAGTTCTATATCCCTTCTGCATTTGGTTTTACATATATATTACTTTAAAACAAACCAAAGACAGTCAAACTAAAGTAACTTGCTAAAAAATAATGCCTTTTTTCTCATACACATTTTGAATGTCTTTGGAATCAGTTGTCAAAATGTTATTTTTTGAGTGGAATTAAAACAAACAGCAGAAACACAGGTTTAAGACAGCTTTAAATGGCGACCTCATCTCTTCACACAAACTGAATAATTTCAGCAATAATGACCTGTGAGAAGTGTTTATTAAGAAGACTTTGCTGGTGTGACTAGTGATAGAGGCTGGTTCTCCTGCGTGTCTGAGCTCTTCATCATTATCTTGACTCACTGACTCATGTCTTGGGCACAGAGAACAAAACTCTTGCGGCGGCCTTGTTCTTGACGCAATGGGACGCCGGGAGCAACAATAAGGGAGAATTAGTGGTGAAAAAAGCAAATAAATAGGTGCTTCAATACATGACAGGCCAGCAACAAAGCTCACTGTGGATGAGAGGGAGAATGAGTTAAGATAGAGAGGAAGAAGGAGAGAGAGAGAAGCCTTGATGAAAATAAATAGTGGAGCTCAAAGGGAGGCAAGGGTTGAGCGGATTGGAGGTGGTGATGAGTGGAGAGCTGTACAAAGTAGCACATCTATGGGAAAGGTTTTAATGAGGCAGATGTCGGCGTGTGTGTGTGTTTTCTCATCTGTAACACAGACACTCAGAAAATCCTCAGCAGTGATACTCCAAGCTTCCTGTCTCCACGTGGGTGGGTGAGGATTTGTAAGTGTGTGATAAGTGTGTAACATAGATGGACAGATGTAGTCTGTGGACTGTAGTTGTAATCTGTTAATCATTAAAATAAAGTGTAGTTTTTCTATAATAACATAAGAAGTTTAGAAATAAGTTTATTTTGGGCCCCTAACTGTTTCAAACATCCAAGTAAATTAGGTATTTCAGAAAAAATATTAAATTAAAAAGATGTCTTCACTTGAAGTTAAATGGTTTTTGTCTATAAATTAGTGTGAACTTGATCTCTCAACAACAGACTTAAGCCCAGTTTATAATTTATGCCCTCTGACAGATTTTTCTCATGATGACCTCTGTCCACCTCAATATTAAAACCACCAAGTGGTTGTTACTGTTGTGGCTGATCAGCGTAGTTACTCACTTTAAAACTCATGCAGACTGTTTATAGGCTACGTGGGACTTACTTTATTAAACCCCTTGGGGAAATTCTTGTGGACAGGCTGCCCCCTTAAGGCACCAAGGGTTCAGGGTTCACTGTCTTGTCCAGGCCACTTCGACATGTGGCCAGGAATCGGGGGAAACCTGGAGTCGAACCACCAACCCAACAAGGGGTTAGTGGGCGACTGCCCTACAAACTGATCCACTGTCACCCCTTGAAGGATGACTTGTCTTGTTGTATTGCAACTTCTGCATTGATCACATGACACACATGGCTCAGAAATAATTTTTCCACAGAGAATCATTGGAAAAGGAACGGCTATAAAAAGGTTAATAAATGTTTTCTGATTGTCACAAAACGTACCATTTTCATCAGAATTTGATCCATGCATTCCCTATCTTCTGAAAAGACTAGAAGAGTTGAAGGATGATTTCAGTTTATCCCCAGATGCGTGGGGTGCCAAGAGGCATGACTAGAGGAGCTCACAGTGTGAATGCTCTATGGGGCCAAAAAGTGTGAGGATCATCCACATTTTTTACTCCAGAATCCAGAAGTATGGGGCTTTTTTTCAAACAATGCGCCACTAAATACATTAATAGGAATGAATGGGTAGAGGTGACAAAAATGACCTCACAGATATGGAAAAGGTCAGGCACCACTGCTGGATGTGAAGCTGTAACAACTGTTAGCTGGCTCTGTTGCAGCTGGTACTTTGGCATTAACATGAGCCTCTGTTAAAGTGGACAGTCACCCAACAACAAATCAGTGGGATTATTACTCATGATTAACCAATAACTAATTTGTTGCATTCTGTACCCAATAGATGCAGTGCAATGCAATGCAATGTTTGCAATGGCAGACAGATGGAGCTTACTAACACAATTCATGTTGGTTTTTACTGTAATATATTACTCATCTAGACAAAAATTCCACCACTGATGACAAATAAAAAAGTCAGGTCACAGAGAAGGAAACCAGGCCTACAACCTGATGTAGAGAAATGTGAGCACTGTTGCTTGTTGTCTTCTACCGACCCCAAGGTAAATGTAAACCTCATGTTCAGAGCAGCAGGAGGCCTTTAGTTAACTGTCAGCTCCCAGTTGGAATAAAAGCAAATCAAACAAGCCTAAATAGGGGTAACACTTGTTGAACAACCAGGGGATCATAAGATGTTGGTCTCATGAGCTCAGGACATCACAGTCACACTGTTTATAGTGTTACATTGCCATTCAGTAGACAATCAATAATGAACCACGGTCACCAAGGTAAAATAATTAAGGAGGAGTAAGAACACATGAGACTCTCAAGACCAGTTTCCTCATCAGGGTTTACATTCAACCAAAACAAACAACAACAAAAAACACATTCAAAAGCACAAATTAAATAAACTTAAAGTAAATTAAATAACTTAAGTACTGAAGTATTTAGACCATCAACACAATGTAAAAATCAGTGCAGCTAAGAGTTGTAGTAATAGTAAATTATGTTATATTCTACAAATAAATTACAAAGTAATAGTATTTAAAATATGAATTTTAGGAGCGAAAGATGTGAATTTTAAATTTCAGCATCAAGCACATCTTGACAAAGGATTTTATTAAACCCTAACCCTGCCAGACCTGTCAACAGTGGATCAACATTCCTCACTTACAACACCTTCACACATAAATAAAGCATATCAGGTTAGGAAGTGTTGTCAGCCAGTGGTCTTGTTCCTAATGTCAGGATTATTCTCTTGAAACTGAAAAAATGGTTATAATTTTAAATAAACAAATATGCAGCATTAATCACTATTACTATTCATTTTTCTGAATACAATTTGAAAAAAAAAATGTAATGGCTCAAACTGGGAAGTCATATTCAAATTTATAAAATTCAAATATGAGCCCTGCAGGTAGGTGTTTCATTTCTCACCCTGAGTCATTTGACTTAAATAGACACATTATGGGTTAGTAATGGTGGAGGAGTAACTGGGTGACAAAAGCCTAACTGAGTGGCCTTCCCATACCCATAAAACACTCTTCGTGTGCTAAGCCAGTTAATTGCTATTTAGGTAACATGCCTTGTTCATGGGCTAACAGAGAAGCTCACATACCACAGACAAAGAGTCAGGCTAAACCCACACAAACAAACCAGTTGTTCCAAATGACCATTCTTGTAGGAATGCAGCTAGGTGGACAAAACTCTTTCTCTACATTTACAAAAACCTATTTTCTCATGCCCGGTCATCTACACATTTTTAAACAGTGCCTAGGACTGCCTGGCATATTCTGCAGTGAAGTTATTCTGCAATGTTGGCGACAGTATAAAGGCAATTAAACACTGTTTGCACCATTCTTAGACAGCCAGGCAGCTATATGTCTTGCCAATTAACCTCCCACAAATGAAAAAAGAATCACATTCTTCCACTTTGTTACCTGCTTCCTTTCTGTGCTCAGTTCTGTATTGCAGCAATTGTAGGAGTCTCCTACTCTGCATGTATTCTCCATTACTACTCCAGTAGCAGGGACAGCTAATTTGCAGTCAAATATTGTAATTTAGAAATGAAGTACTTACTTACTTTGATACTTGCACCCTTGGCTCCCCTTGGGAATGTCAGCTATTGGTGACTTCACCCCACCTAATCCACTTCTTGGCAAGTTTCTCCATCGCCTTTTTTTCCAGCCTTAGAAAAAGAAATTAAATGGTATGTTTTAAATTGTATCATGGCACCATGCTCAAGATGTTCCCATGCATCTTTAGAAAACCTGAAAGAACTTCTACATTCAATTAAAAGCATCCAACAAAGTGCTGTATGTGATACATGCAGTAATAGTATTAAACTGGCTTCATCTACCTCACCTGAACTGAGTTGGTGATATTATTAACAATTCATATAAAAAGATGACTGGCAGCAATGTCTCCATCAAACTGGCTTCTGAGACATGAAGATTATTGTTACTTCAGTCGCACCAATAATCAGGTTTGTCTATTAATTTACTCCATTATGGAAATAGTGACATCTTGTAGAATTAAACTTCCTACAAATCAAATCAGGAGTCGTTTATTCACTTTACAAGAAAACCTGAGCAACATACAGTTGTCATGGGATTGATTTAATTGAATTTATATACCATTTTCTTATAAAATGAAGAGATAAAAAAGCTTGTTTTTTCATTTAATAGACTTTGATTTAAACATTTAGGGTCCACTCAAACATGTCATGCTTTGGATTCTAAAGATAAAAAAGTAAACAAAACGAATAGCATTAAATCAAAGAATAGATCTGACCAGTTTATACTATGTGCATCTTTGCCCTAAAACCTTTAGTAGAAGCATCGTTATTAAAATGATTAAAGTTATTAAAGTTATTAAAGCAGCACAAAAACTTCTAGGTTGTCAACTGCTTTGGCTAAATACAAACCTATTAGTTAATAGTATAAAATTAAACTAGACTCCATGGACACAGAAGTGAATAATGATGTGATGAACAGCAATGAATTTCAGCCATTACATACACCTGTTAATGAGCAGTCTTGAACAAGGTGCGCACAAATAAAGACATCAGTAAGAAACGCTTTCAAGGCGAAGGAACAATCTTCACAGTATCAAACTTTGCTGACCAATCACCTAATAAGTAATATGAAATTTCCAAGTTTTAATAATTAATTGAACTTGATTGGATTGCTGATCCTACCTGAGGGACTTCTAAATGAGGGAGATCTGAAATGTGCTGTCACTTAAAAGAAATGATAGGAAGCCTTTTAAGTCCACGATTAATAAATTGTTACAATTTAAAGTATTAAACAGACTTTAGCTCATGTCTCTCAACAGACAGGGGTGTGAAATGCAAAACTCATATTATATGCCACACAACAAAAGGAGTATTTTAGTATTAAGAAGCTTTTGGGAAGACATTTTTTTGTGAAAATTATGGAACATTTGTATATTAGAATTATTTTCTGTCCTAAAGTGTGCACACTGGGGGAGACAAAAAAAATCTGAGGTCTCTTTAATGTTTTTATATGGAACTATGGTTTCTAGGTTAGCACCAATCAAACTATGGTAGCCACTGTAATCAGCTCTGGGCAACAGCTGTCTAAAGTTGTAAAGTTTTACTAATGAACATAACTGGAAAATACACACACACACACACACACACACATCGATCTGTACTTGTCCTTTTCTGCCCTCTGGTTTCTCTTTTCCTAACAGAATTTTCATGGAGAAAATCAAACATAAATCCTGATTTAATAGATTATATAACAATTTAATTACATAATTGGTTAATTTACTGACTAATTGTTATTTCCTTTTTTTGCCAAGATCCAGTTGCGGTTGTCAAAAATGTACCAGTCATGCTCCGGTCCAGAAGACCAGTATGTATTTAATCAGAGACATGACGACCAGGGTTTGTACGATTCTGGACCACATCCACATACCTGGCCTCAGTTCTGTTGTCCTCAGCCCAGCAGCACCATTCATCATTCTCACTCTCAGTGTCCCTCTGGAGTCTACACCAGAGCACAACCCTCTGTTTGGTGCCAATCCCTGAACCCATGGAAGGTAGGTAGCCAAAACAGAAAATTGTGGTAACAAATAATTAAAGTAATTAAAAGATGAAATAAGTTACTATAATTGCTGTGTGACAACAATAACTGAATGGATTGCAGTGTACTAAATTTAACAGCAATCAGTCTGATAGTTGTTGAGACATTCCACTGAAAACAAAATATATCACCCTCATGCTGACTCTAGTCAGTAGAAGTCACGGACAATTTAACATTTAATCGAATTCAGCTTGGACCAAAGTGATGGACTGACTAACTATCAGACAAATGTAGTGATCCGAGAGCCACAGAGTCTACAGTATTTATATCTCCTGTGTCACCACATAAAGAACTGCGATTACAAGCTAAACAACTAACATCATCAATTCGCATGTAAAAGACCGACTATCAATGTGAGTTTTTCTTATCCACACACTTGCCCTAATAGCCCATATGTCACCGCAGGTATATATTGCTGAACTGTTAGGTTAAAAACAGTGTTGTCACATGTATAATTACAGAGCTTCATCAAATGCATCAGTTGTCATAAATATGAAACCCAAGCTAGGTCGTAAACACAGCGGGCCTCCTCCAGTGAACCTCCTCTAGCCTGCTGCATGTAAACAACATCAATGACACATTGTACTTACTCATCATAGCTGTTTAGAAGGAACTTTGAAAAAAGGCTAAGAAGCTGCTTACAGTGGCAATATATTTGTCTTTGTACAGCACGTGTGTAACCATCTGCTGCTAATACATACTAGGCCGATTGTGATTTTATTGCTGTTATTCACACAAGTCAGGAACCATTTGAATGAACCCAGTGTTTTAGGGGTCATTTATTTGGAATTTTGTCTCTGGGGATTGTAGCACCATTGTCCAGGCAACTAAAAACTTCACATACAATCTGCTGACAGATCGCTGAACCATAATTGGCCAGTGCGATATCTGTGTGCCATTCGACATATCAATACTGTGTGTGTTTGAGTGCTCTTGAATACATAGATTGCACAACGATTGCAGATCTCAGATGGGATTTTAAGAAATCACATCTTTTTCCTGGCTTTGCTTTGATGCAAAAGTGAATGTTGTATGTTTAGGATACTTTTGGGGATATTGCAAAAAGAGCCAAAAGATTCCCAGATCAGCCGTCTCTAGGGGCTTAGGGGGAGAATTATAAATGGGAGATATGAATCAGACTTTTAGAGGAGGAGGAAAAGAAAACATCCCTATATTAGATGGATGACTGATAGACTTCAAAGCGCTGTTGAAGTATGTTTTTCACTTCTGTAGGTGGCCTTTCTTATGCTAAAGTTGCTCTGGGGTGATGTGTGTGTTTGCATGTGAAAATGCCTGTAGGTATTGGTGTTAGGTGAAGTGATACCTGCCTGAAAATACAAGCTGCCCCCCGTACCTGACGATGAGGTTACATAGATGCAGGTGGAAGTGTTGGTGCCAGGAGGGGGATGATTCCTTCACTAGCATTCTGCTCTGGCCTGGAGAATTGTGTTTATGACATGTGACATGTGTTTACCATCATGTCAATCACAGACTTCAAAGCCTCAATATGGAAATACTAATTACTTGCTCTTCCAATACATGCTGCACATTCATTAGAACACATCACACATTAAACCTGTTTCATGGACATGTATATTTAGTTCATATTTTAGTTCTGTGGAGAATCATTGGAAAGGTTAATTCTCCATTCTCAAGGTTCTTTATGATAGAGCTTGCCTGAGGTGTACAATATTCTTAGTGTAATCCCTAAAAAAATCACAAACGTGGCATCTTAGGCAAATGATATGTTTCAAAGCAAAATCTGGTGTGTTCTGAAACCATTGTCAAAGACAACATTGTGAGTAAATGATACTGCAAATACTACAACTCAAGGTTTGGTTGTGTAATATCCATGGCAGAGCCTGTGAGTCACAGAGATGCAACTTTAGTGTTTTGCAAAAATTTCCACACATTTGTAAAAAAACTAATTTATGATCATTTACAGGAAATCAAAATGTGATAAAAATGACTTATTCAATTTATTGGTTTGTCCACAAAGTCAGTTACAGCTACACTTTCAGCTAGCAGACATTCAGTGATTTATTGAAGAACACACTATTTTAGCAGATGTTGGCCCTATGATTGGGTTCCTGCTGTACCAGTGTCTGACTATCACAGAAGTGACATGGGTGTGTAATGAAGAGAAATAACAGAAAACCAGTGAAAAACGGAGCTAATCCAATTATTAATGCAAATATGGAAATGGAGAGAGAGAATCTGAGATACTTAGGGGAATGGAAGAAAGGAAATTTAGGAAAATTGAACCATAGAGAAAATAACCCAAGAGGAAGGAAAAGAGCCATAACTTAGTCAGAACTAGTGTGTAGAAAAAGAGGAGAATGAAGAGGAGGAATGTGTGAGACAGGGAGAAAGCACAGAAAAAGAGGAGGGTGTCAGGGCAGCAGGGACACTAGCAGGCCAAAGCATGGGAGAGCAGCAGTGATTGGTTTGGACCACCCATCTGGACTGGCTAAATGCCTGGACTGGCTGAACTGCTGTTTGCCCGCTGAACTGGGTGCAGGCATGAATGAAGGAATACAGACACAGAAGTCCTGCGAAATAATTGAGATGGAACAATGTGCTCGAGACATTAAATATGTCAGTGGAAAACACACATACCATCACCCGCAACTGCACGCAATAAAATTTCATTCCATATATGGTATATCAGTTCAGTAAGGTTCAGTTGGAGCTTCATGTGTTTGCTTTCAATAACATCCATAGGCATGTCAGCCATTTTTCAACTGACCACAAAATACAGGGTGGTCATTTCAGAGAGTCCCTTGTATTACATAGAACTTATTTAAAGTATATTATACATTATACATTACCTAATAATTTACTAACATAAAAACATAAAAATACAATAATCCCTTTTATATTTTGTATCTACTGTACAATTAGCCTAGTAAGTCTTTTTGTGTCAATATTCAGACATGCAAAAAGTGTGTGGAGTAAAAAGTTATGCTCATAATTCCAATTCATTTGCAGTTTATGAAGTGATCATGAAGCAGCATCAGAGTAGTTAGCATGATACTGTCAGACATTGAGGGGTCAGACTGTTGCATATTTGCTAATTAAATCTGCCTAAAAATGCTAATTGTTAAATCTCAGCTAACAGTTTGGGGACATTTCGTAGCGAGCTGCTGTACCAAAAATAGTTTTTGACCCTTTCTGCATTCTCAACTCACAGTTAGATTTACACTGCATGCTGTAAATTCAATTAGCTCATCAAATGAAAGCCTGGACTTAAATTGTGTTTTCTATGTGACCTGAGACTGGTCTGGCTAAAGGGACAGCAGTTTTACTGTTTGTTTGTTTTTTCAGTTTATCACTAGAGAAGCTCAACATTATGTAATTAATGTAGTGTAGTTACGAAGCTAATGAATTTAAGGTGATGAGTACAGGTAACATTGTTTAATTATTTTAACATCTTAAATGCACCAATAACCTGTTTTCTATTTTGGTGCAGCCAGAACCACCCTAAATCAGTGTTTATGTGAGTGTGAATTAGATTAGTTGGAACTGAGGTTACAAATTATTTGTCAATGCGAAAATCAATTAGAAAACTTATCTGAAAATATATTTGGGCCTTAAAAAACAAAGTTTAAGTTACATTATAAAAAAATAACATCAGTCAAAATTCCAAAAAATGTATATATTTATATCATGGAGCTAATGGCTAGATTAACATGAATGGTTTCTATTACACTATCCAGGTAAGTATGAAGCCTGGCCTAAAACACACTTACAGATGTTATTTTAGCTCAGTGAGAAATCAACGCATCATTCCTTTCTTCAGCAAAATAACACATATACACCATTGCAACTACCTTTTGAGGTTGCCTATGATATAAATGTCCTATTTTTTCATCTTATTGTGTGAAATTGCTCATTTCAGAGAGATTTTTCACAAAGGTCTTTCTCCTGACCCTTTTTGATATAAAAGCCCAGCTCACCCCTGACCTCTACCTATGCTGTTTGTTCTTACAACAGCACCGATTGAGCCATTAGTCTGTCTCAATAGGTGACACACAGAACAAAAACACAGGCCACTTCTGGATAAAACATATCATAATCCGTCAAGGTGGGGTGGTGGGGGGTTTCAAGGCCACCAAGCTAGATATTCACATCAGCCAGAGACATGGCAAGACCTCCAGGAAAGACATTGTGAGGTGTTGGTATGAGACTTGGTATGACACCCCTGGGAAGAATGGTGATTAGCTATGAAGAGGATTGACTACACTGAAAGGCGTTTGTTACCATCTGGTGATGTGGAAACATACATTGTTGCTACTAATGGTAGCAACCAGGCAAAGATATTCCTTTTTAGGAAAAAGCTGGTTCTTATATTTGCTGTCACTTAAGCTGCATTCTTTTTATAAAAATGCATGTAAAACATATCTGCTGCTTTGTATAGTGATTGACCAATTCTCAAAACGGTACAGTGACAACAAAAGGAGGTAAAACCTTTGGAAACTGAAGTGGTTGTAGAGCTAAAGGCAGAATTACCATATGCTTCTTTGATGGTACACATGAATATCTAGACCTACGCAGTGAAAGGTGTTATGGATACTATAGGTTGCAGGGGATTGCATTCCTTCTGGAAAAGAAGATGAAGCAGCTAGAAAAGCAGACAAGGTTAGAAAATTAAACAACAGTTAAACATTTGTATGACAAAAACAACAAAATCACAGCAAATTCTGTTTCATTTATTCTGCATCACCAGTAAACTGCGGACTCCTATGCCTAGAATCCAAATTTAGATCAGCTTAGTGAGCTCAGAGTTTTTAATTACGTGATTATTTCCCTTAAACTTCTCTTGTCCTTCATCTTTTTTTTTATAATTTTCACTAACAATGTTCTGTTTTGTGTAATGCTTGAGATATTCTATACTGGAGTTTCATGACTTGGTTCAGGTTAGTAAATTGAATTCTGATGGTTTTGATTCTTACATAAACTGGCATCTAGTTTGTATGCACAATCATCTAGAGTTGCATGTCTGCCTTATATGAACATAAAAAGATCAGTAACACGGTAAACGGCCATTGTTCTCAGTTCATTAAAAGACAATGGATGTTCATAATTATCCTAACAGAGCATCATTAAGCTCTCTTATCTTATCTATCCCCATCTCTTTACATTTATGCTTTCCTTCCTGTTGACCACCATCCCAAACATCATCAGAATGGGTTTGTGTCCCATGGCAGTATTTTTGAACAAAGCCCTTCAGGCATTTTTCACAGTTTGATTGAGCTTTATTTGGCTTGGCAAATGGTGTGGCAAGATTTTGATCATTCCAGTACAGATATAATAGTCTGTTAGTCTGTAGCACAGAGCAGTGACAGAAATTTGACGCTTGTGCTGCATTCACACTATTTCAGTAGAATGAAAAGAATGGGGAAATCAAAATTTTCTGAGTGTTAACACATTATTCCAGGACTTCTATAGCTATCTTTGTACAGATGTTCCCAATCCAAACAATTAGCTATTTGATTAAAATGAGTATTATAATATTGTATTTTATATATATAAAATACATAGCAATATAAACTATGCAAAACCAGCCTTGTTAGCTGTTTCTGCAACCTTTTGGTTCACTTCCTCTGGTACTGATGCCATCAAGGCTAAAATCTGCACCTAATACAGCCATTCCTCCAACCATTCAGCCCTGGGCGTCACCGGGGGCCCCTGCATACTCCATAGCCTTTATAAGATTAATGCAATGGTTGGAGCAGGTGTCTGATAAAATTCCATTCCTATTTAAACCCCAAGACCCATACCAGCAACCTAATCCTATTAGGCCTAATTGAGTGAAGTCGACAGTCTTTTTCAGTTAAACTAAGTTCATGCACTAATAGGATTCAAAAGGGAGTAAAAAAGGTACAGTTGTAGAGAGTAGTAAGGTTGGTGTGTGGTTAGGGAAGTGGACAGTGAACACCAGGGAGAGGGTAAATGGGGACTGTGTGTTGGGACCAGTAAAGGCCTCCCACTGGTTTTGGAGATCTGCATTTAAGCAAGAGGGAGGGAGTGGGCTGGAGGTCTCCCCGGAGGCTAGATAAGCTCAGAGGGGGGAACAAGAACATCATAATTGCCATTTGGGAACCCCTAGTGTGTTTGTGTGGGTCTGCATGTGTGTGTGTTTATGATCCATGCATAATTACCTGTGAGATTTATGATTTAATACAGTCTAGTGTGTGTTCTTGGAACCTAGATATAAAAAGATTATGGTTTATCATTTATCTGTATGTGTTGTTAAATTTGAGCGAGCATGTACAGTATGCATGAATACGGCCACATAATTAAACTGTCACACTGCAGTAAACACTAACAGAATAATGTTCTGGCTAGATGCTGTTTTAAAGGAATTATTGAAATTCAGGTTAATCTGGCTAATATTAATCTGATTGACAGTACATGGTTCAAATATTACACCTTATTACGCACATCACAAAGTGATTTTTCAGTGAAATCACTGAAGAATGTAGTTTAGGGATAACCTTAGATGATTTTTGGTTCTACTGATGAACTGGTTCTAATTTCAGAGTTTCTTCATACAAAGAATGTTTATACAGTCAATACACAAATTATAGAAAATGCTGCCTACTGCAAATATCTATGGCTTTTGTGGGACTCTAGTACGCCAAACCAGCACTTTCTGTCTTAATCACTTTTTTATTATTTATACTAGGATATACACTTCCATCAAAAACGTGGTAAGAAGAAAGCAAGTACGTAGATAGGATCTACAGTGAAATGTCCTCAAGCCAAAAGACCGTAGGAAACGTCAGCTTAGGCCTTAAAAATCAAAAGCTTGTCACTCTGATTTCTTCTTGTTTTTGGCTTGTGGCTACAACATGATCTTATCAGGGCCCCTTTTTAACAACTCTTCACCTTTGTTCCCTGCTGAAAGACAAGATGAGGAGCTGTGATAGACAAAGCTTCACACACTCACACCAATTTAAAGAGGTCAGAGTGGCACACAGTGTTTAGCCAGTGGCGTCACTGACACAGACACGGCCTTAGGACCTAACCTTTCAGGGCTTCCCAAAACCAGAGGTGCTACATGGGACTCCCTTTGATGAAAACACGTCCAAAAGAACTCGAAAGACAAAAGGTTGGCACAGGCTTTCAGTGATCTTACATGTCCTTCTTTCTTAAAGGACAAATAGGTAACAAAGTGACTCAAGGGACAGTTGACATTTAACTGGAAGTGATAACGCACATGTAATCTAGGGTTTTAAAGTTACAGTGAGTCAGAATTAACTGGTTAAGAACTTTTTTTTATTTTTATGAGAGTCATTTCTCACAACATTATTCATTTTGGCACCTCATTTGTTTAAGGTTAAATCTTCGTCTTTAGTCATATTTTAGTCATTTGATTATTGTAAGTTTTAGTTAAGAACAAACTAAAAGCATTTTCTGTTTTTACACTGTAGTACACTGTGGAGGCTGCTTGACAGAACACAATACTTTTCTCCACAATGATGGTTCAGATAAAAGGAACTATAAACTGCCTGAAAGATATTTAAACCATTATATGCTTTCTATTGTCCTAATCATGTTAAAGAGGGGATGTCTTCATAGACATTTGCCCATCTGATTACATCTGATTATCTCTCTAAAACATAAAAACTAAATAAAACTAAGCTAAAACCAAAGTGCAGACGGGCAGACACAGCACAAAAACAACACAGCTCAACATAACATACAACATGAAAAATAACAAATAAAAAATGCAGCCGACACTGAATAGTGAATCCAGTGCAATAATTGGCAATAGAAGGCAATTATAGCAACAATGATACTGATGAACTGTTTTATTATTTGAGCTGATAATGCATTTCTAAAAATCCACATAATAATAATCTGGATTAATCAATCCATCCATTATCCTAACTGCGTGTCCTCTCAAGGGTCGCAAGAGGTGGGGTACACCCTGGACAGGTCGCCAGTCTATTACAGGGCTGACAGACAGACAGCACACATACACACCTATGGGCAATTTAGTGACCAAATAACCTAACATGCATGTCTTTGGACGGTGGGAGAAAGTCAAAGTAGTCTGAGAGAATTGATGTCTCATGTCTCCAGAAACACATTTCCTTGTTTCTGCTCTCCTCACATCTTTTCCTTGCTTCTTTCCATGCATCTTTAGTGGGAGGGACCAGGATGCAGGGAAAAGATACAAGTGAGGGAAACATGGATGTAATTAAGGGAATTGGGATATATCCAAAGATCTGACAGTGATGAGCTAGAGTTTAACCTGGGAAGTCATTAACCCTTTACAAAAATACTAGTATCTGTTTGTGTGTGTGTGTGTGTGTGTCTGCAAGAGAGAGGGAGATCCCACTGATGGAGACTGAAAGTCAGGAGGGAGAGGAAAAAGAGATACAGCCTAGTACAATGATAGAACACAGAGAGGGAGAAAAAAAAATCAAAGAATTGGAATAATTGGCATAATTCAAGGTGGCTGGGCACAGTCAGGGGGAGTGTCAGTGGTGGGCAAATCTTCTGCCATCCTCAAAGAGAGACGGTCTGCACAATTAGCCACACGAACTCTGACCCTGCTCAGAATAATTAATGAATAACAGAAGGATAAAGACAAAAGGCGCAGAGCAGTCTGGTTGAGTGGCGAGCGATAGTAATACATCAAAGAATGCCGTTAATTGGCCCTGTGGCTTTCATTCTTTGCCCTATTTCTTTCAATTCATTGACTCAAAATAATGGGTTCAGGTTCATTATCAACAGGTCGTAAGCCCTAGGAGTGCCAAAATTCAACAGGAGAGTCAGGGGTGTGTGTGTGTGTGTGTGTGAGTGTGTGTATGCTTGCCAGTGCATGTGGACAAAAATGTGTGTAATGGCTTAGCTTTCGCCTGGCCCCCCAAATTCCTGACAATGTCAATTCCACACAGGGGAAGAGTTGCATAGTTGTGTTGATAAGAGAGTAACAAACCACTGTTTTAAAGATTTAGTTTTAGTTGTGAAGAGCACAAGAAGTGTTGCGTGTGTTTGTGAATGCCACAAGTGTCGTCACGATGCTGGAATATAACTGGTACGGCCAGGTAAGTGAAAATGACACACCTACTCCTGCACTGATGCTTTCAGAAGCTAACTGCGTGTAAATGTCTGCTGATGTACCTGAGCTTTGCCCGCGGACTTGCTTAAATCAAATTACGATTTTGCAGCATACTATGATGTTTATAATGTTACATACCAATAAAAGACTGTGATGATTATATGACGCACAGTGTGCATGGCAGTTTGATCAAATCATTTTCAAATATCACAGACTTCCAACTACACTTCCACTATGTCAAATCAAATTTATAAAATATGTTTGTGTGCCTGTCATGTGCCTGTTTGAATGCTTCAGATAAAGAGTGGCCTTGTAGCTACTGTATAAAAGGACCATGACAACTGTGTTGCATATGAAGATAAAATAAAATTGGTACCCAGTCATAGGGATTTAATCGGCATTAGACTTAATCCAATTCAGTGATATTAAAATAATTCAAGCCTGTTTTAATTATAAACAGAACCAAAGCACAGCAGCATAGTACAAATGTGACAGGAATACAACTTGTCTGTATTTGTACAGACTCTTGAAAATGTAAGAATTCCCATATAATAATAATAATAATAATAATAATAATAATAATAATAATAATAATAATAATAATAATAATAATAATAATAATAATAACAACAACAACAACAACAATAATAATAATAATAATATGTTCTACCTTTAAAAAAAATGGCATTTAATAAATCACAAAGTAGAAATAGTATAATAAAATGTTTACAAGTTGATTTATGTTTTGATATAAATTAGTTTATGGAATCATGCAACAGTGGCACAAACTCAAGTAGCCTCTTCTTGTGAGTTATGTTTCATGACTACAGTTCACCTTCAGTTCACTTTAGAGTGCCTGTTTAGTCCCAAGTCTCTACTCTATCTGTCTGTGTGTCTCAGTTTGTTGTCTTCTCTCGCAAACTTAATTTACTGATAACTATCAAAGCCAAAGGAGTGTAGTTTTGGATCAAAAACCCCAGGTCATGTGAAATTACTCCTATTCATGTACAGAATCAGACACACCATATGAGAGGGAGGGCTGGGGGGGAGAGGGGGGTGTTTAACTCAATTGCCATAACCTTGTTCACAACACGTGATTTTATTAGGAATACCTTGCAGCTTGTTACACACTGAAATATTTCAACCATCCTCTTGGTCAATTACAGCTCAGTATTTTCTCTTTTTATCAGTGATGCGTTTCCCATACCTGGGTGAGCCACGATAAGTAATTAATACCCTGAAATACGCCTTTTAAGTAAGTCTTTTGGTCTTTGGGGCTCCCCATTGTGAAGAAAAGATTGTTGTCATCTCATGTTAGCCTCACACAGGTGGCCTCTCTGCCTGCACATCAGATCACTACTATAACCAAGAGGTGGAGAGAGAGAGACATAAAGACATAGACAGAGTGCAAAGGAGAGTTTCAGCGCAAATCAATTACGAATCCAAAGATTTTTCATGTTTTAGCTAAGTAATTAGAAATCACATTTACATATACTAACAAACATTTTTGTGTTTTATTGTTGGTGTACCATACCACACTGGACTTTGTGTCTTACATCACTAACACTATATGTTTTTTGGACATCTAATGACAGTGTTTTTATTATTGTTGATTGGCAACTATACTTAGTGTAACGGTTATGCTTGGTTATGGCAAATCTACCTTCACCACCTCTACAATTTGAGTTTCTGCCTACATATAGTGCTCTGGTTTGGCAGTCAACATCTTAGGCAATTGCAATGCTTGTGGACTTGCAACTATATATAAAGCAAAATAAATAGAAGAATTTTAAGAAATTTAAGCTGCACATAGGATTTAGTTAACGGTTCAAATCATGTTTGGTGATACAGTAGTGGAAAACATCTATATGGATAGGAGTATATTATAGGGAGGAAGCATTTCTCAAAGAGGTAATATATTTTAAATACCTGTCAGTATAAAAACTGATCAGACTAACCAAAATTCTTCTGGACTTTACCTCTCACTCCCCTCACGTTCATTCTTGCGAAGCTAGGAAGAGAGGCGCTGACACTCCTCCCTTTGCCACAGCAGTCTAGTCGTTCAAACAGCAGGAGCACAAATATAGCCGAGCAGAGCAAACAAACAGTTCTTTGTCCACAGTACAAACCATATATTATTTGTTCGGGTAAGGTCAAAGTTTTTAAATTTTAATTACATTTTCTGCTTAGTTCTCATTAAAGAGCTATTGCATAATTTCATTTCCCACAATCAAATTAAGGGCGGGGGGAGTAATCAATATATCTCCACCAAAAGCTTTTGAACAGTGGATTGCAAATGTAGCCCACAAATGCACTTTATGTTGGTTAGGGGTGAGTAGGAACCCATTTTGATGCCATGTTAAGCTTCAAAGGTCAGAGGAACTGCACTAAAATACTTTTGATTTTGATCTTTACTAAATTGAGTTGCTAGAGATCTGTACTCTGTTGATTCTTGCTAAAGCCTTTTTTCTTATAATTCTCTAAGGATTTGCAAACAAGATAAATTATTGCTGATAAGTATTACTATGGTCTTGTACTAGGAGCCTTCAATGTATACACCAGAAAAAGGCTGTAATATTGCTGAAGTTCAAGTCTACACCAGCTTCCACAAATGATACAAGCATCCATTATCATTGCACTTTACTAAAATCTTGTGTGACATAATGTACTTGAAGGAAAATATTTATATAATATTAATATTTTATAATAGAACAAATTACAGTTTGATTGTTGATTGTCCTACATCTGATTCAGATTATCACTGACATTTTACTCAGCTAAAGTATTTACTCTGCTAAAAACATTGAATATGGACATAAATCAGAGTGCATGCCCATTGTGTTGATATATCTACAATTTACTTGGTCTTACTATGTTTTTCTCATCTGTGTCATCACTTCTGTTTGTCACACTTTCTTAAGACTTTATTTTGTCACAGCTTACTGTATTTGATGGTGACTAACAAGACTGACTTTTTTCTTAACTCACAATACTCCATAAAGGCATTTTGTAATGTTTCTTTTAACAGGTTTATGCTACATATTTCAGTGTAGCCTTTGTGACTGTTGAAGCTTAACATGGCATCAGAAACCTTAAGTGCATTTGTCTGATTAAATTTGTGTTATCTATTACTAATATACACTATTCACAAAAAGTTAGGGATATTTGGCTTTCGGGTGAAATTTCAGGATGAACCTAAAATGCACTATAACCTTTA
>JAUMHL010000016.1:7516776-7568857 GCA_032362345.1 Sandelia bainsii | reverse complement strand
TAATATCACTGTAGTGTGAACTTTTTACGTTTTCCATAAATTTCACCTGAAAGCCAAATATCCCTAACTTTTTGTGACTAGTGTATGTTACAATAACAGTTAAGATAGTTTAGCTGTAAATTTACAAATTCTGATTTTGCGGTATAAGTTTAGTAAGTTTAAGTATATATGGTGAACAAATAGATTAAATAAGTATGAGAAAATAAATCCACTGATAACATAATTTAGTTAGAGATACTTTACTGACATAAAAAATTACTTTATATGTACCTTTATATGTAATGGAGTTAAAAATGGATTAAACATTGATCAGAATTTAAAGTCTACCAGTTATATTACTTTTTTACCAAAACTTTGTAAAGATTAAGTGTCACAGATTTTTTTTCTCTGTATACTGAGCATTTTGTCTTTAGACCATTGCTCAGGCTTCAAAAGGCCTTTAATTTGAACTGTCTTGCAATCAATCATGTGCATAACTTTAATAAGACTTCATCTTCATAGTTACAGTGGGAGCCCACAGGGGCTTCTTTTCACTGTCTGCCAAAGTGAGAGATTAAAGTTGTCTACAGTACAGCTTTCTGACATCATTCAGAGAAGCAACGCTAAGCACCAGTCTATCCTGTTCTAGCTCACTGGACAGTGAGGGTCAAGGATGAAGTGCCCCTTTCAGGAGCTTAACCACTACACAGCAGTTTATCCACAGTCCTCTGCTCTGTATTGCTCATCAGCTTTGTGGCCATGGCTTGAACCTGCACATGAGAAGTAACCAAAGATCAGGAATCAGTAGTACGTACTGTTGAACTGTCCATGAACAAAACACCAACCTGCTACCTTTTTGGACTCCAGCGAACCACGGTGAGAGCCATTATCCACAAATGGAGAAAACTGGTGAGAACAGTGGTGAACCTTCCCAGTGACTTGTCTACCAAAATATTCCAATAACCAATCCATAGTGATGTGAAAGGCTCATTACCAGTAATTGCAAATGCTTGATTGCAGTTGTTGCCGCCATGGATGGCACAACAAGTTATTAGGTTTAGCGGGCAATTATTTTTCATATAGGGCCAGGCAGGCAACTTTTTTCTCTTAATAAATGGAGTCAACAATTAAAAACTGAAGTCATCAATTATAAACTGCATTTTGTATTTACTTGAGTTATTTTTGTATAATATTAAAATTGGTTTGATGATCTTAATCATCAATCTGGAAGCGGGCAAATACTTTTTTTTTTTTTACAGCACTTCACATTTACTTAGACCATTACTATTACTTGCTACAAAATTCCTATTCAACAACTCATTGTTCTGACAATTCTACCACTTGTCAACATAAAATTTCTAAGAAATGTTGTTTTCTTACAACACAGCCTATTAAACTTTGAAAGAACTTTTCTTTTATACCTAAAAATATTAGTGTTCATTTTTTGCCTATTTGTAATATTATGTCTAAAAGAGACATGTTAAATGTAAATACAGTAAGAAAATATAATTTTACAATCAAAACTCCAGAGTGTCAAGCAACAAGGTGTCTTTACTCTAAATATGAATTTTAATTATTTTTTCACCACTGTCAAGGCAGACCATTTTCATAAATTCAATATTTCATCAATGTAACAAGCACATACTCTTCCACACACAATTTCACGTGTATTCCAGTTAAAATGGCTGTAATATTTAATTCATATGAGAATCATTAAAAGTGCAGTGGTGTCATGTCCATTATGCATTCCTTTTCTAGAAGGATAAAACAGACCTCAGATGTGGGAACTGCGCTTTGAAGTGTTGTCTCAGAAGCAGGCCAACTCTTACAGGAAGTCCGTGATGTTTAATACATGCCATGCAGGGGGACTAACAAAGGTGAGCACTTGTGGCTTGCCCCAATATGAGCCAAAAATGGCCAGCTAGGAATGTGGCTAGATCTGATATACTGCAGACACATAGCAGACATCAGATAAACAAGAAGCAGACTAATATACGCTGGGGTAATGGTGAACCTTTACAGTACAAAACACAGTGACCCACAGGCATCAACAGACACACATTCTCGCAAGACAGATATGAAGAACACCTGAACATGTACCATGTTGACCTTCACGCAGCAGCAAAATTATTTAGACACTGCAGCATAAATAATGGTTATAATGGCAAAACTTCTTTTTGCTGAGATTACTGTACATATAGCATCATGACGGATATTTTCTATTTAATGAAATCATCCACTATGAATACATGCGAAACAAACTATAATTTAACAGCTGAGTGGAGACACTGGCTTATTGTGCATTACAGTGTTAAGATGAGTCTTTCAAAACATAATCTGTACCGGCTTGATTTAACTGAATCACAGTGATTCGATTTGTTTTGTTGCATTCGCTGCCCTTTTGTACTTAATAAAGTCTCTCAAAAGATATAAAACCCCCAGTTACCAGTGAGTTAACCACTGAATGAGCAGTGAGTATAAAACTATAGGAAACATGGAGGTCCTGAATTTCACTCTAACCTTAAAATGAGCAAAAAAAAAAAAAAAACTAAACTGCAACTGCGATTAAGTTTAATATAATGATGATGTTGTGATGAAACGCATATTTTGAATGGATGACAAGTTACTTTTATTAACACAAAACAAGTTGAAAGGGTGGGTGTATACCATGCAGGCCTGACAAGCCACAGACCTGAGTTTGAGACCAAACTTTCTTGCCACCTCATGCGTCCCACATGACGTTGGGCTTTAATGCCAATTTTGTGTGTTAAGCGATTATATTTTTCTCTATTAACCCAGCCCACAGTCTTTCCCTGACCTTAACCCAGTGCTGTGACGCCTGAACCCAACCATCAAAACTTAAATAACGCTGGAGTCACACATCTGGATGCTGAACTGCAACATTGGATATTTTCGCGGAAGAGAAAACAGGATATTTTGGTGGAAAAAATAAGTTGCCTGTGTACATTTTATTCATGTATCAATTTGTGACTTGTCATTTACATTAATTGTGAACATATGATCATAATATTAACAGAAAACATAATCCAGTCGCAAAATATGTTCCCCACGAAAACGTATTTGTGATTGCAGTTTAGTTGTATAGGAACATAATGTTTAGGAGACAGGGTGGATACTGCACATAGATCAGGTAAATGCAGTCACATAAATGGCGGGATAGAAAACCAGTATTCTGTGTTAGCATTGTTTAATTGTAACGCTAACATTTTTGCAGGTGAACACAGTGCAAGAAGAGCAAAGGAAGTAGTTGTCAGAGCATTTACAGATTAACAAATTCCTTAAATATCTTAATGTGTTTTGCTAAGTTTGGTAGGATTTTACAGTTTCACTTTGCTTGGTTGTATATATTATGGCTTCTGATTTAGCTGAAGAGAATGGCAGAAGCTGATTTAGCTGTTTTTTACTATCTAAAGGCTGGGACTACAGGGATGGCTTGCAATAACCCCGTTCAATTTTGCTGTGTCCAGGAATTCTCTGAGTGCTGAACTGGCCTTTGTTGTGGCCTGACAGTGACTGGGACATGATAAGTTTGTGTGAGTGCACATCTGTGTATTTTAGCATATTTGCACACATGCAGATTACTTTTATGTGCGTTTCCCTGCCAGGACTGTAGTTTGATGACTACAAAGCCTTCCAAGAGAAGTAGGTGTCATGAAGATAACCTGAGAAAATGTGCTGAGCTGGGCTGGATGTTCTGCAGGAAGGAAAGTGTGGTGATCCACAAGCAGGAACTCACATTCTGTCAACTTACTACACACACACACCAACCCCCCTAACTGCCATCTGTATTTCTGCCTCCGTCAGGGCTTTCCCTGACCAAAACACAAGCATGCCCTAATGCACACACACACACATACAGGAAATGGCCCGTGCGGTTCCCAAATAAGCTGATGTGTCATGCCTTCCTTTCCGATATTTCTGCAAAAGCTCAGGAAGGGGGCTGCAGTAACCTCTGTTCTTCTTCCTCTTCTTCTCCTCCTGTCTTGGTGAGAGACAGAGCTGTAACCGTGACAGCTCTTGTTCTTCTTTAAGAATTTGCAGCTCCTGTTTTAGGAGACACTGTCACTTTGGAGAGCCATGAATCGTTGTGTGGTCAAAGTGATCACCTTGACAGAGATCCAGCTTCTACAGGTAGGGGGAGCGACGTAACTACAACCCACGGGAAATCGGAGTACGATCCGATAGAGAAAAGTGTGTAACCGGGTGTGCATTTGTTTGTGTTTGCATGCAAGAGAGATTGTCTGCACTTCATAAAAGGCATACACTTGCAGCCAGAAAAACCAAATAGCCACAGTGGAATGCAAAAATTTTTATCAGTTCACTCTCCCAGTCTTATCTTCCCTCACATTTCACAATCTAGGGTGTGTAGTTACAGCTTTTTACTGGTTAGCAGGCTGAGCAAAAATACAGAAAGCATGTCTAAAAAGTCTTTTTGTTCCACTTTCATCTTATCTCCAAAGATTCAAGCTGGGAAAAAGATAATTGAGCATTGCACTGCATACTGTACCAGTGTCCATATGATGTAAAATACAACATTTTGCAGAAATGATCCCAAGCCTCCTACCTGGTTTTACCCATAATTTGTACAGCTAAAGAATGTCACCATCACCCAGTGTTTCATAAGTTGTTGGATTTTCTGAAGTGAAAGAAGAACTTGGGCAAGACTGAAACTGAGTTAGGCAAGAGCTTTTGACTTAGAAGGACACCTGTGAGTTTGTCTGTTATAATGGCGTTGTGAGTGCAGCATGTCGGTGGGACTAAAGAAATACACCTTTTAACTCTGAGGTAAATCAAACAACTATTAAATCCATCTCACAAATAGAGTCTGAAGAAATCATTATTTGAAGTCTTTGAGGTTTAACATTGGGCATGGACTTCTGTTATTCAGGCTTGTGTTGTTATCTTTAGTGGAAAATGTCTGATTTCAACTGTTGCAGGATAATGATGTTATATTCTATTTAGAGGAATGGAGTTATTCTTAGAGCATTGCTGTGACATGCTTTTTGCTGCACTTGTTGTGTGCTCTTGGTTGCATAAAGCAGTTACATATTATGTACACAGCTGCTGGATAAACAAATGTGATTTCACAGGGGATGACAGCAGTGTATTTGTTGGATTTCATTAACCTGGTGCATCTATGTGTGGTTAAAATCACAGTAGGTACTCAAATTATGTATGTGAAAGAGTTAAGAGACAGTTGAGAAACAAAGAGGGAAATAGCGTGTGTGGACATTATCTGGTTCTGACATCCTTATTTCAGTGATTTAAATGGCTGTAATGAGGGTAATAAAGTTAGGAAGATGCAGTTGATCTCCTGATGACAATTTATATCTCCTGACATAATGCTGGAAGTACAAAACCAAGCCAGATAAACGAGATAAACATTATTTTCTCATTCAACCATTATGAAATATAAACAGGCAACTGAAGAATATGAATAAACTGAAGGTATACTATTTTGGTTGCATTAAATAGTATCTATAAGCCAAAAAAAATAGCCAAAATACTATAGATTTTCATGTCAGAAATAAAAAATATGTGTGAATGGAAAGTGAACCTGTGACCTCTTCTCAGCCACTAACCTCAAACACATTGTTGTAGCAGGTGCTAGTGGCTATACTGAGAAAGAGAAAAACTGAAGTGTCTGAAACATCATATTGTAACAATCCTAAACTTGAGCTTCAATTGATTAGATTCCTATTTCATTCCTGTTCCATGTGTATGGCAGGCATTGATAATTTTCTGCATATTCTCTTCACACATACACAGGCCTGCCATTGTCAATGTTGGCCGCGGTGACTGAAGCGCCATTACCTCTCAAATCTAATAAGATTCCCTTAAGTGGATAACAAGCGTGTCTCCGGCATTTACAGTAGTGAGAAAGCTGAAGCAAAACCAGGACAATCTGCTGTCACACAAGGCAGATGTGGTGTGTAGCAATCCTGGCATCCCTCCTGCTATCCGTAGTGGAAAGAAATGCTGATTGGCTAACAACTGGCATCTTGTTTGGCCTGGAGAAGTTAGATAAGAGCTCTCAGTCACTACTGACAAGTTCAGTATTGTGATGAGCCAGTTCTTAGTTAGGTGGATGAGTGGTGAATAATGGCAGATAGTATAGCTGATGAGGGGAATTTTATGCTGAGTTTTAGTAGAAAGTCTAAAGTTGCCAAAGTTAAAAGTCCTTATGAGTTAGCAGTGTTGTGTTAGTTTACATTTGACCCCAAATAAACCTTTACTGCAACCAGAAGTCAACTTGATACCTGCTACAAACTACTTATTTAATCAATCCCAACAATCCTTTCTGAGAGTCTGTGCAAGTGTTAAATAAAAAATGACCCATTCTTCCTCTTAAATATATTATTAAAAAAATTACAAGTAACAAAATGCACCGTTTTGAATTTTATTCACTCAGGATTTTGTTTGTACAGCTTCGACTGAACGGGTATGACGAGTTGTTTATTGGTTTCTATTTAAAGAGTTAATGAACAACTTTTAGCAGTCTTTTAGTAAATACAGCCATTACTGAGTAGGTTAACTGACTTTATTACTTTTCCTTAACCATGCTCATGTAACCGTTGCTACTGTCAGCAAAAGTAACAGTGTTTCATACAATATCATTTCCTTTATTTAAATAATATGTCATAGTCTGCTGAATCTGCTACACAAAGAATGTTGCTTATCAGAATTCTTCCACTCCCAACTGATTAGCTGAGGTCAGTCATGCAAAAAAACCCACTTGGTAATAAATAAAATGAATCAGGCAAGTCTTTAGAGTGTGCCATTTTGACCAGCATAACTTTAGAGGAAGTTTAAAATATATATGTGCTGTAGACACAGACAAGAAGACCACAAACAACAACTAACAAAGACTAACATTATAAAACTGAAGTCAACAATACATGTATTATTACTAAGTACTCCAAAAATGGCTTTATAGGCCATAAACTAATGAATCATATTATGACAGTGAGCGTCTTTGTGAGCCCTAGCCCAGTAAGTAAATTGGATGTTTTTAGGTGAGAAGTTTCCTCTGAAAATAGCAACTTACAGTAATAAATGCCTCAAAATAGCTTTTTATTGTTTGAGAAACTGAACATTCTAAACTGTCTACACTGAAACAAGTGAATGAATGAAAAGACTTGGTTAAAATTGGCATTAGAGGAGTTATTTAAAACCCCCAATAGGGAACAAGGGTCAATTGTGCTGCCACAGCCCCTGGAGCAGGCTGCAAAGGACTATGGGAGCTGACAACTGAATGGTCAGTCAGTCAGAAATGGGCGGTCCAGATGTATTAGTGATAGACGCTAAAGTCAGATATCCTGCAGTGATCAAACCCCGGGTGATCTGACAGTCTAGTGTTTGAAGTGATTATCATGCTAGGCGACATGCTAATTAGTTCACTTAGGGCCCTTTAAAAGACACTGGTAGGGGACTGGAAGGGACAGATACTCACTGACAAGTCAGCAGATTAACAGGACAGTAGCAGCAGCAGACTTGGATAGCTCAAGTTGACCTATTGCTACAGCAAAACATCCAAGATTTTCTGCTTTTTTGAGAATGCCACATTTAACTGACTGCAGTTACTACACAATGCGGGATGCAACCAGAGCTTCACATGTAAGAATATTGAAATTCTGAATTACTTGGCAATATATTTGTATTACTTATGTTACTCTGGGTTCTAACGTAAAGCATTTGTGGGGCTTTTGTTGCTAGTTTGCCAGTCTTGGCTGCCAGCTATAAGGATATCTATGAACTACTGTATTTTAATATAATATCAAAGTAATCAAAAGTTATAAACTTTACTAACTGGTACTAAAATTACTATGAACTTAAGAATGACCTTAAGCACTTCCTACATACTTAATGTCAAAAATGATTCACTACGATTCTCTACAAAATAAGAGTACTGCTGTAAGACATGTAAGCATGAGTGACTAATAATGGGAAAACTGTGTGTTGAATGAGATCATCTTTTCAAAAAGCAGATGGCCACTGTGAACAACAACTAATATGCACTTGGTCAGTGCTGTTTTGCTGCTGAAAAACAATACAATCTCTCCCCTGTCCTTAACTGATTTTTTATTTATCTATGATCAACTAACTGAACTTATGAATGATCTGTTTTTGCTGCAGGTTCAGAGCCATCTGGAAAACTCCAAATTTCACCTCCACCAGACCCAGAATCAGCAGGTAAAACAGTACCTGACGCTGGGCTCCAAGCTGGCCTCTTCGACTGGACAGGGTCACGCCGTGCAACATCCACACACCCCCGGCCAGCCACTGGCCACTGTGCCAATCATGAGGAATGGACATATGCCCGCTGTCAGCGACAGCAGCAACCCCAACAGCCCTGTTACCCTGCTTACTTTGGCCAATCACGACAGCGAGGTGAGTGAACTTACGGAAAAAGAAAGCATCTGTGAATTATGATGTTGCAAAATTTATGGAACTGAAATTAAGAAAACGCACAAAGTGCCTAGTGGTGACTGGAAGAAGTGAAATTGCAACAAAAAATGTAAACCACAGTCTGCACATAAGGACAAACTGTGGGTCATACATTTTGTACATTTCGCAACATTCTTTAAATGTTTCCCTGTCAAAATTATATGTTGTTCTATTCTAAAATCATTCAAATTAAGAGAGATAAATCATGGCTCACGCTTTGTTGGGATAGACAATCAACATACAGTAATTCAAAAGAATCAATGACTGACTAAATTTATAACTAATCCAATTAGAAAAACCTCATCAATACAGAGAGTGCTTCCAGTTAATCATCTAAACAAAGTAGTGCCATTATTGATCTCCCTCTCTCTCCTGATGTGCTCATCAATAACTTCAGACATGCAGTCTCTGATGAGAGAACCCTTTTCAAAGGAGGAAACTAGTTTGATTTTCCCACTGACACTGCTAACTAGCAGCAGAGAGCTGGTCTGTTATTAGATTAGTCTCTCGAGAATCCCTCCCCATTGCGTCTATTTTAGTTTGAATGTTCACATTTCAAAAGATCAGACATGGACAGTATTGCGATCCTGGTACAAACATAAACTGTCCATGAGTACACTGAAATTACTGTTTTCTTTTAGTTTCCAATGGATGAAGTTATTGATGACCTAATTAGTCTTGAATCCGGTTTCACTGATGGAGGCTTGGATTGCATGGAGGCTAACATAATGCAAAACAATGTAAGTATGCATCATATTATCTAAGGCTCTCAAAGCTACACACTAACACTGTTAAAAAATGCTTTCTGAGATCTTTCTCATTTATTTATTGCTGCAACTTATTCCTTGTTTGTTAACCACATCATTTGCAGTTAGCTCTATGTTAGGTGTATTACATTTCTTAAATTACATTTCTCAATCTTGTGACTTCTTTCTTTTTAAGTTCAATTGGGACTTGAAAGTGAGGTTCTTCCACCCAAACATTCAGGTGCAGACTTGATAAGCTTGGGAAAAGGGGGACCCGTCTCGGTTTGAGGTCAGCTTAAGTCCAGGCATGAGTCAAAGTTCACTGGGGCTTAGCAACATTTTTCAAATTTCTCAAGAACTTTAACAATGAAGATTAGAGGGATGATGTGGACAAAGTTATATCATTAATGACAATATGGTAATAGAAGGAGCTAAATTTACTTGTGGAAATGGGACTACAGACATGCACTATTTGTAGGATTCACAGCCATAAAGGAATTCAAAAATCTGAGACAGTGGATCCATTTGGCCAGTGAACAAAGCACCACCTGAAGCAAATACAGAGAGAGTTTGTGGGACATTACACATCTGGCCTAACTCCTTAAAAACAGAGAGAGACTAACTGGCAGACAAAGAAACATACACCCAGATAAAGTGACATGGAGCAAAACACATCTGTCACAGACACTCTGTAACAGAGAAGGAATGAGACGGGGGAGGAACAGATAAAGCATGAGGGGAGATGGGGAGAAAGAATAGCAGAGTCAGTAAGTTTCAAATGAGGACAGAAGCACAATGGAGGAGCAAGGAGGGAGAGATTTTGTTGGAGAGTTACTGAGCCATTGGATTGGGCTAATGTATACACTCCCTATGGGCTTGTTCAGAAATGATATCGTGCTTAAATGGATCAATTCATCCTAATTAGTCATACAGTACGATGCATCACATCGTTTCGCCATGTCAACACATCCAGGAACACAGACGGGAGAGGAATTGAAGTGATTACAATGGGAGTAGTAGGGGAATTATTGCAATCTTTCATTATGATAAGCACTTTTCTGCCCTCATCCTCTTTTCTCTCATCTTGGTGAGATCATTGGAAAAAACAACACACACACAAACCAGTTAAATTGCACTGTCTCATGTTTCTTCTGTTTTGTTTCCTCATCTCTGCACTTTTTCTTTTGCTTTCCATTCCTCCCCTCTCATGACTTGACATGCTACATTATCACATTCATCAGTCTAGTAGTTAGCTTTGACACCCGTGTTATGGATAAAGTTGGCTGTGCTGTCTTGGAGGCCATGGTGCCCCCATAAATACACAAATGTGAATTAGACACACATGTGTGTCAGCACACTATATCTTGACATGTCCCCCATTCATGAAAAGGCGTCATTATTGCAGAGCTGATGCATGCTTTCCCAGACAAGAAGAGACCCGTAGGAAAACCAGTTTTGCCTCTGTTCATGCAGTTGACCTAGCTAGCCTTTTCATCTAATGGGATGCTATTTTCAACACAGAGCACATCTCTGTCCTATGAGCACTTTAAGCTGGTGGAGTTTTGAAAATTGTGGCATTAGTAGATAAAGGCATCATAGCGGGTCAAACAAAACTTCAAAACAGCAGGACTGAGCTGGAGGTCAGGGTTTGTTGAAGCAAAGCTGGCGAACGAAAACCTTTTACTGACCTAGTTTCAGCAAGGTTAAGTCCTTGTTAACTTGTTTTTAGTCTTTGTGATGCAATGTGAGCAGGCAATCTGAACATGACACCAATTCAAGAGTTTGGCCTGTCCTGCTGTGGCAGACTTGTGGCTACTACAACTCCCTGCTGTGAAGTCCAAACCAAGAGGCCTGGGGGCTGACAGCCTTCTCTCCAAGGCTCTGATCACCCTACCTGCCTCTTGTCATTTTTGTCAATGCTAAACAAAGCAGCACAGCAGTTAAAAACAACTATTTGTGTTGTGGCTTTTCTTAAAGTGTAAAAGGCATCCATGTTTATGTGTGTCTGAAATGGAAATGTGCTTCCCCTCTGACTGACCCTTTCTCCTTCTTTTCTCCCTGCCTCCTTCCTAGGTGTCCCTCAGTAGCAGCATGCTGGACATGTATGGGGGTGAACAAGGTATGAACGCCCCTAATGGTGGAATGAGTCCCACATCTAACCCCACAAAGCTCACTGTAAAAAGGGAATACACAGGTATGAATACATACCATAGTCAAAAAAAAACTAACCAATTAATGAGCTACAATGCTCACATTGCTGTAAAAGTTAAAAATCGCCAATTTCTGGTTTTTAGAAGAAGGTAATTAAGACAAAAAAGAGTGTACCCGTGTCAGCTATAAATGGCAACTTGTTCAACTATGTGTGTTAGGCAAACAGACAAATGTATAAGCCGATTAGTGTCCAGTGTTCTGTTAATGGGTTGTAGAAATGTTCAGACCTTTTCATCACAAAAAAAGTATTTCTTATTACTGTCATGCATCAACCAAAGAAGCCCAATTGATTTAGGAATTGGAAAGGATGCCTGAAGAGCCCTTCAGTCTTAACAGGCAAATAAGTAAATTGGCATCTGTTTCATTTTAGTGGGGGAGGAGAGGACAATGGGCTGTTACAGAGTTTAAATTGTCTTGATTGAATCAACAGAGACAAATTGGGAAATCCAATCTCTGGTCCCTAATTATGTAATTTGTAAGAATGTGAATACAAATATGGATGCACTGGCATTTTTGTCCCTCTCCGGGACAGATTAGTGAATTTGCTAAACTGTCTTAATTACGGAGTAAGTAGTCTAAAAGTGGTCACCATTTTGTTTTTCACAATAAGCAACAGACACGCTGGATGGGATAAATCGGGCTCTTTCAGTGTGTGTGTGTTTGTAAGGAGGTCAAACTTGTGTCGTTGGTGCAGGGTAATACACGAAAACATTCTGCCTGACCCTAGCAATGAACTACCTCAAAACAACTGATTGTGTGTCTCCTGACTGGCCCTTTTGTAGAGTTTTGTGGTTGCTGTCTTTCAGTTTCTAAATTAGTGTGCGTTACTAATCAATTTGCTCCCCTCTGTGTTTTTTTTTTTTTTTACAGAACACGATACAAGGGTGATGGCCAAAGAGAGACAGAAGAAAGACAACCATAATTTGAGTAAGTGTCTCTGCCTGCCTTTCTGCTGAATTATGGCTAGCCTTTAGCAATGATCTGACAAAGCTCTAATCATTCTAATCTTTCTCTTCTTTTGTTTTGCTTGTTTAGTTGAAAGAAGGCGAAGATACAACATCAACTACAGGATTAAAGAGCTGGGGACACTCATACCAAAGTCAAATGACCCGTAAGTTCCTAAATGTATTTACTGAGACAATGCCAAGCTTCTATTCACTTTATTTCACAGAAACAATTGCAAGAACTTGTCTGGCAGGGAAGAGTATTAAATTCTAAGCACAAAGACACACAATGTTGTTCATTGAATTCAAATGAGTACTTAAACACATTTCAGTCATATTTCAAGGGTGCACTTGAACCTCCATTGTAGTCTTAGCTCCAAGAGCTGTACATCCTCTCACTGTATCCCGGCAGTTCAACTAAAAGCATGAATGATGAGGAAAGGGTCAAATGCAAAGAAGCAGGCCACACCATTTGAATCAAAGTTTGAAGTAAAATTGGAACACAGAGATGGAGCATGGAGCTGAATTAAAATCGATCGGCCATCTTTCGCAATTGAACTTTGCTTCAAATTTAAATGGAAGGTTAGCGTTGTCATCGTGCCATTAACACAGGATAAAAGAGAATATTAGCGCTGATCAGACCAATGTCTCATTCATGTGGAAAAGGACAATCTCACTACAGCTCCACTTTCCATTTAAAAAAAGCAATATCTCTAAAAGAATGACTTGCTCTCTAGCACCTTAAGTCCAAGGCTCCCTTTTCCCCCTGTCTTCCTCCTTAGCTCATTTTTCCTCAACTATTTTTACTTGAGGATTAATTTTACTGAACAACGAGGTACAAGAATGGACTCTCCACGTAGCTACTTAACTATTCTATTAAAATTTCCATTCAGTGTCCCCATGTAATGTCCAAGGATGAATAATTGCCCCATGTAAATCACCATTTCTTATTCATATCATAAAAGAGGAAAAACCACTGTGTTAAAACTTTTCTCCAGTTTTTTTTTTTTTATTATTGTGGAGGATATTCTGCCGACATCAGGGGGTTCTGTGTAAAAGGTTATCTTTTACATTTCTCCTTTCTGCAGCGACATGCGCTGGAACAAAGGCACAATCCTGAAGGCCTCAGTGGAGTACATAAGGTGGCTGCAGAAGGAGCACCAGCATGCTCGGGAACTGGAGAGTCGACAGAAGAAG
Source organism: Sandelia bainsii (assembly GCA_032362345.1). NCBI lineage: Eukaryota > Metazoa > Chordata > Actinopteri > Anabantiformes > Anabantidae > Sandelia > Sandelia bainsii. The sequence continues at coordinate 7,555,311 of JAUMHL010000016.1, read as the reverse complement.
CTGGAGCAAGCAAACAGAAGACTGCTGCTGAGGATCCAGGTTATAAAAAGTGTTTTGTGTGTTTTCGTGGAATACAGAGTGATAAAACACATAGCAAAACTAATAAATCACCATAATAGTGAGAAACACTAGCCAGCAAAATTAGAGGTCACTTTATAAGTCACCACACTGGAGGTTAAAATTATTTTAAATGCATATTTATTATGAAAAAACCATAAATATAAGCTTGCTTGCTAAATATAAGCTGGAAGTTGCTAGAAAGCTGACACAAACATGTTCATTTTAAGTATAATCTTGCTTGTTTGGCTAATTTTAAACACAGCAAAACAAGTCAAATAATCCCAAACTAGTTTGCTTGTTCAAGGAAAACACAATTATATACAAGCTTATACTCGATATTCTCATACCATCTATATATTGATATGAACTCAATCCTTCACAAACAGTACGGTGATCAGCTCACTAATGTGTCTGCATTTAAATTCACTGAGGCCATCCAATTATTGATTCATTATGTCAAAGATCTGTTTGGTAACAATAGATGGCTCACTCTGTCAACCCTACCATTCCTACCATCATTCCAAGGTACTTCTCACTTCTGCAAATTTCCACCTCCAAAGCCTTAAGCCCCCAGTGTCAACTAATTTCCACATCCAAATGTTTACGACCCCTAAACAGTTGCTTACATGAGGTCCTTCCACCTCCTTTTCTGCACCCCGATCTAATCTCAGAGAATTTAGCTAATCACAACGAATAAAGACAATGGCCTCATTTTTTCAGTAGAAATAAAAGCAGGTCAGAAATAGATGATGGATAAAAGAGATGCCTACTGACACATGTATACACAGAACACAGCATAGACATTTACACATTCATGCGCAGACATAGATTGTGGGTTCTCGGTTTACTTAAGTGGTGGGAGGAACACATCCAGGAAATCTTCACCACTACTGATGATAAAGGGGACAGTTAAAAAAGGTCAAATTACCATGACGCTGATTATTAGTACTGATCACATACACTGTGATAATAAAGTGCGGGGGAGAAGAGTGTGTGACAGTACTTCGACATAACCTCAGAATGTGTAGGAGATGTCAAAAAGGTGTGGTGATGATTGTCCCACTGTTACGCCTTGCTATTGTATATTGTCATGGAAAATCTGGCAATAATTTTTTGTACTTATGCAGATCTGCTGTCTTTATCTAGACTATCATGCATATTTTTGTAACACCTTAAGAAATTACACCATCTTTAACTCATTGTTTCTTTTCCTTTCCTCTCCAGGAGCTTGAGATCCAAGCACGAGCACATGGTCTCCCAAACATGGCTACTGCCTTAGGGACAGTTGAACTGTCCTCCCATCTTCTCAAACAGCAACAGCAGCAGCAACAGCAGCAGCAGCAGCAGCAATCGTCTCCCCAGGCCCAACCAGCAATTTACCAAGAGGACCCCAACAGCGACTACCTACAGAGGATAGCTGTGGTGGCAGGTGTGCCGTCCATCCCGTCTGCTGGTGGGCCACAGGACCACATCCCCGGCGCTGATGGCTGCACTACATTCTCCGACCCACTCTCCCACTTCACAGACTTCTTCAGCGCTACACTCAAGGAGGAGCACCAGCTTGATAAGATCCTGATGGAAGACCCACTCTCACCGTTTGGCGCTGACCCGCTCCTGTCGGCTGGATCACCTGGAGCTGCATCTAAAGACAGCAGCCGCAGAAGCAGCTTCAGTTCTGCAGAGGGTGACGACCTATAATGGGGGCTCTCCTCAAAAAGACACTCCTCATGACAACACTGTTGCCATGCACAGAGCCTTTCAAACACTGACTTGTAGCTCTGGCTGTACAATATTGACCACTCACAGGACTGCAAATAATTTAAATGACAGTTGACACTCCTGACAGTTCCCAGTAAAGTGTCACCTGTATATATAGTATATAGTTATGGCTGACTGAGTGGGTGTTAGAGCTCAGTTGGCCCAAAAGCATCCTCTCTCCAATGCTGAGCGGGACCAGAAACATTTCATGGACCTTGCGTTCCACCACTTCCACCACAGACAATCAGTAGGTTTCTCTGTCTCCCAGACAGAGCAGAAACAGACTAACAAGAAAAAGGGAGACATTTATCAGCCTTTATGTACATAATATAACTGACCCTTCTACTACTTGTGGGAAACACTGTGGTAGCTGCACACTGTAACATGCAAAATAACCTCGGAAAACCTGCCAAAACAGTCCTGGAAATACTACTACTTTACAGAAGTTGCAGTTGGGATTGTGATTGTGTGATGTGCCTTATTCAAACTCCCAGTTTTGTCTTATAAAAGATATGAACATGTAACTGATGTACTCACCTCAATGCCTAACATGTCCTCGGCCTTGTCTGTTTAAGTGTTTTTGTTAAATAAGTGTCTATGTATTTATATATGTTTTAATCCATGTATTCGTACAAAAGATATATATTATTATCTAACGTGTTACCTTTTTTATTGTTAGTCGGGGTGGGAAAATATAATAAACCCCCTTTTTTGATATACTTGTTTTACGCTTCTTCTTCTTCTCATCTCACAGATAACATCACTTAACTGTAGTACTGCATTCACACACTCATAAAATACAAAATACTTACTACAGTACTATTACTAAATGTTACATAAAACTCCTTATACTGTCAATGAATGTCCTGATGTAGGCACTGTAGGTCAATAAATAATAATTTTTTATTATTTATTATTGTTAATAAACAATATGTCACATCCAAACACTTCACACTTCACACTTATGTTCTAAGTGTCAGGTGCATCGTGATAGAAACATGATACAAAGTGAGCAGTGGTAGACTGAATGCAAAATGGTCTTGCTGGAAGACAATAGGGCTACAAAGAGTGAACAAAGCCTGAAAAGTCTGACAGTGGAAGGTGAAGGGACAGCTTACAAGGTGGCTGATTGGCAATGAGTAGCAGAGAGGAGGAGAGAGGAGGGAAATTGGATAATAAAGACAAGTAGAGGAGGAGTAATAATTCTGATGAGCCTACTATGAGCTGATGAGCCCTTGAGGATGGATAATGGTGAGGGATAAAGAGCTGCTATGAGGGCTGTTAGCTGAGAACTAAGAAAATTTCCTTTTAGGTAAGCAGGATGAAAAGATGTGTCCTTTTATATTAGGGTAATATGATCATAAACTGTTGTTATGATTAATAAAGTTTGCTTAAGAAAGTTTAATAAAAACTTTGACCTCATTATGATCATAAGTCTTAGAAACGTGTTTTGTCTCGTTGTATCATTCCAAAGTCATTCATCAATATGTAGTTTTCTAATCTTGAAGCCATGCATTAATAATGCAACAAACAGACTGGCCTAAAAAACATGCCAATACTTCCCAAATTGATTTCCCATCAAAGCCTCTCTGAATTAATCTTTTAGAGTGTTATTAGTGTGTGTTTCTCTGTAATGAAATCGAAACGTTCCTCACTCGCATCTCTTTTTTAGCTGAGAACCAGTCAATCATTATGGACTATAGCCACTCCAACTATAAAGTGGTGAGCGCTGTTTATGGGTAATTGGCCAAAGCAATTATGAAAGGTAAATATTGATTTTCATTATGATAAAAAAGACTTTAGCATCTAAAAAAAAGTCAACATGAGATTTCAAAAGCCTTAATTTACATTTTTATTTTCAATGAGTTTTTCTCTTCTTTCTCATCTTATCAAACTTTAGAAAAATACACAAATCCACTTAGTCTAGCACATGAATTGATGGAAGTTAAAGTTAAGGGTAGAATAATACAAATGAATACCCTTATGAAATCATTGACAGAATTTCAAAAAAGAAATATAACAATGGTACACATTCACATAATATTCTTTTAATTTAATTCTTCCCCAAGAGACAAAGCATCCTGCCCTGAAAAGAAAAGTCAGATTAAACTCCCTAACATATTCATTTTTCTTCATATCAAAGACTATTATGGACAAAGTTCAAGGCCAGTTATGCACAGGCTTCAAAGAGAAATGTGGTCGGATGAGGCAACGGTGACATCAGAACAAGTGACTTTTTATTTGGAATATCACAGTTCATCAAACCACGATTTGGAAGCTCACAGGAAGTGAGGGGAAACAGTGTATTGAGAAAACAGTGCTTGTGCCTGATAACACTGTTATGTTAGAGACATTAGGTGCATATGTTGAGGTGAATAGAAATCTGAAGATATAAACTAAACTTGAGGAGGTTTATAATACTACAACTTACTTTATATTTGACTTTATCTAGCATTCAATAAGAAACCAAATGACTTCTAGCTTGTTGCAATATCTGTAAAATCTGTACACCCTGTAAAATAATCTTTTGATTCCTTTTGTGTTACTACTGCATGCACAGCAAAATGGTCTCCCTCAATAAATTACTGTACTCCCAGGTTAAAAGAGCTGTTGCTGTATCACATTTATAACGGCAGGTGGCAGCAGTGGGCTGTGTTTTGTCCTCACACTGCAGTGTGTTAATAAAAAGGCACCAAACACAGGAGTGTGGAACAACAGAGAATATCTGAGATAGATTATTAAAAAAAAAAAAACATAGTTAAATATTTTTGTGCTTTGCAACAGTTGGTAAACAGCACTTTCACAATAGTTCCTTTGGAAGTATATGCTAAAGTTCATGGTACTCCCTATACTTCCCAGTATAAACTGACAAATCTAAAGAAGGCAAGTGATGTCATGAACCTCACAGTGGAGTCATTCTGTCACCAAAACAATGTTGTCAGACCTCCTGCCACCCACCAACACTGACACCACCACTGAGCAGGAGAAGCTGTCACCTGTGCAGATGCCACAGCTGCCAGCCTGCTACAATGCACTCACCTGTCGAGCCTGCCATTGGCAACTCTTAATCACCTCCCGCTGAGGTGACTCACTTTGGAGCACGGCAAACACACTCACACACAGGGCCGCACACACTCACGCACACAAACAAGCCTAATCAAATGCACTTGTGTGCAAACACAAATGTGCACGCCCAAGCACAAACACACACATATGCATACTATACGCACACAAGTGTGTGCACACACAGGTGTGTATCTCGTTGCACCTCGTTGCCACACATACGTGGAAGCCAAGGGAAAAAAATAACCACCTAAAAGCCCTCATCAGGATCTGGACTGTGACAAGACTTGTGCACAAATTAGGTGAAATTTGAGTGGGAATAACAATATGACAGCCGGCAGTGAGGCACCAAACATCAAGTGTCATACCTATTTTCAGCCTTGACTCAGAGCTGTGTGACAAACAACACCATGCTGCTTCTCAATCAGTCAAACCATCTAGTGGAAATTTGGCAAAGTAGGCCCCAGATGAGTTTTTCCCTTCAGGAAAAATAAGAAATGATCTGAGGTTAAGATCAGAGCAAAAGATGAAATTACAAAATTCTTTTAAAGCAACTCAGGCAAACAACAGTATCTCTCCACTTCACCACAGCAATTCATCCCAGGACTCTTAACGGCACTGGCCTCCATACTGCTTTTATTAAGGACCACACCCTGACCAGTACTCGACAAACTCCCACGTCACTAGACTAGCGAGGCCCCATGTGCATTAACGATGGAACACACAAGCGATGAAAAAAAATATGGCTGGGCCTTCTCGAAATGCTATAAAATTAATGCGATTTCCAGAGCTTTTATGAATCAAGCCAGATGCCAAATACATAACTTCAAACAAATTGACTTTCAATTATTGGTGTGGTGCACCACTTCCAGATGTGCAACAGATGGGGCCAGGGCGACTAAAGGTGTCTCAACCCGCGCTTTCTGTTATTCTGCAGTAAAACAGCAATACACTTGTATGTGTTTTAAATCACCGTGGACTGTGGGCTGGAGGTGAAAGAAAGGACAGGAGGATAGCGGAGGGAAAATGAAAGCACATCATTAGGAAAATGTAAATCCATACAGCACAGACAGTGAAGCTCCATATGCAGCATTAATATGGCCTGATATTATGTAAAGGTAGATGAGATGCTGGGGCTGAAAGCTGGAGCTGTATCAAGGAGGTGGGGGATTCACAAATGTAAATGTTAATGTGATCTCTGCTGTATCTTCCAGTGCTGGGATTAAATGGTAAAAGGGAACAATTACGGGGTTGAATTTTTTGTGCATATGTTAATAGATTACAATATCCTTGCATGCATACAGAACATCAAATATGATTAGGATATATGCACAGTATATAGGTTTACAGTATATGCTAGAATGTTTTACAAGAGGCATAAGTAGCACTGCACCCTGTTCAATTGCTAATAAGTGTCTCTTCCTGGAAACTTTAGATAATTTGCTGATTTGCAAGCTACATAAAAGTAAAACAAATGTGATTTTAAGTGAAAAAAGTAGTTGAGCTCGGACTTCTCTTCACTGCTGAGGAATCTAATAGAATATCCAATACTGGTATAGAGTCCTGGGAGGGTCATGGCTCTGATCCCATTATTACCACAGACTTGGGCCCTGGGGGAGCCAAAATGGCTGTGTATTTTCCCATACTGAAGCGGCCTACTGGGGCTCTATCTACTCCACTAGCAGTCTGCCTGAGCACCAGAGGTCCCCCCCCTCTGATCCTGGGGGCTAAAGAGCTTCTCCTCACTGCCTGTTTTCACGTATCTTAGGCTGTCTATTCAAATAAAGCACAGAGCAGGGACCATTTTGCTTGGCCATCATACCTCTGTGCTGCCTTTAATTCCCTTGCTCTGTCAGAGTTGTATGCTAATCCAACTAGCGACAGTCCTCCCTCCCACCCACCCCCAGGTCTGTCTGCATGCTCACAGTCAAACACACATTTTAACCTTGTGCAATCTGGGTGACCTTGGACTGAATGAGAAGCTGCTAAAGAAAAGTCCCTGATTGATTTGCAATGGCCACAGTACCACCATGACCATAGCACCAAGAAACCCTTCCACTGTCCTTTCAAAATAAAAAATAAAATAAGAAGACTGGCAGACAAAATAAAGAACTACATTTAAAAACAGTTACTACTTCAAATTGACTCCTTCTGTCCTCTGCTCAGATGAGTTAGGGGGTATGATGTGTGAAGGTGTGCAGGGGCAGCTGAGTAAATGTCAGATTTAGGCATGGGGGTGTAGGGTGTAGAGACTGTGTGAGTGATGAAGGTGCTGGGAGCGAGAATCATCAAGATTATAATCATTAGCAGGGAAAGATAATTGGCGCTGCATGAAACCCTGCATTTGGATACTCTGATGGGCATCTCAGCATTATTCATTCATCTTCCATCTCTCGCTCCCTCTTCTTCCTATTCTGTCTCTCCTGTTCTTTCTCTCAACCCAGGCCAGACGCTGGACCTTAGGAGCCGTACTCATCTATTATAGATGGGTAATTGTTTATTAAATGCAGACCTGCCCATATTATGCCTATTACCCATGCACTGCACACCAGTGGTGCTGGCATGGGTGTCTGTATTTTTCCATAATCTAGAAGATCTGACAATCTCCTGTCGAGGACGTGAGGCCACGCTGGCATGTCAGCATCCACTGGAGAAAAGGAAGGAAAAAATAGAGATAGGAAAGGAGGAGGAATCCAACAGGGAGGAGATGATGAAAAATAAAACCAATGCCCGCGTGGCTGCCACTGGCCAGAGAAGTATCTCTCTCTTTCTCCTCCAAGGCTTGTTGAATGGAGGCAAAGACAAAGGGTGAGCTAAAGAGATGCTTTGCCTCTCATTACATTGACTCCTAATCTACCTCTGCCCTATCCTGGGCAATCCCTGCTCCAGGCGTTTGGAGGCTAAAGCTTCAATCTAGGCAGTTTGTCCAAAGCGGATTCATTACCTTAGATAGGACTACCAATGAGCCTACTAAAATGTCACATTTTAAACTCTCAGGGCAACCAGATTGGGCCAAACTGACACTAGAGGTCAGTATTGTAACAGAGTTCAGAGGCCCTTCTCGTTCACTGCCAGACAACAGCGAACTTAAAGCAGACACAGACATTACAAAAGATAGGAGAGTCTGTAAAAGTAATTCAGGTAATGGAAATGAATTGAAATGAAATGATTAAGTTCACTTAATTACTCGGTAGCTTAGGCAAATCAGCTTAACTTATATCAAAATCATTATTTCAGCCAGAACGGCAGATTCACTGGAAAGATATTTATCGAACATGTACTTAAACCAGTGTATGTAAAGTAGGATCAGGCTAATGGATTAGATCTAATAGATGTAGCACTCTGTATGGTGACAAAAATAAATATTAGAAATTATAGTGCTGGGAGAAACATACAGGATGAATTTAAAGCTACAGATGGTTCAGTTGAGGAGAGGAGATGGTGATGATGAAATCTTTCTTTGTCATCATTTAAATATTTATATTACTTCAGTATTACCTTGTAAATGGCAGTTCTGCTAAATACCAACTCCTGTTCAGGAAAACAGTGAAAACAGTTCACTCTCATACTGTGAAATAAGTCAAAATTCTCACTCAGGTGTCTCTACAACACAACACTGAGGAGAAAGGGAAAATATCGCGTGCCCTTGATGTACTGCTGTGCTGTGGTATGATGTAGTGATCTGCATGATGGCATGTCACTGGTTATTGGCTGGGTTGAGAGTAATTAACATGGGGTGTTAATTAGTGGGTCGTCAGGAGTGGGTGTGTGGCTTGGTCACACAGAAAGCAGCTCAAGCCTTCTTTTACAATTAAAATGAATTTGACAGAAAGAAAATAACGTACATTAAATCTGTTATTATACTAGATTTACTAAAAGGCAAAAAAAACAAAAAAAAACAGTGAAAATTAAATAAAGTGTACAGAAACAAATAAGCAGAAGATATGCTGGAAAAAAATCAATGAAGACTTAAAGGAATAATATTAACATTTAAAATGTACAAATTAACAGCAGTTACAATTGTTATTATTTAATATTACCAGCCAAAATATGATGAAATCCTAGTGTAGTTTTGAATTAACTGGCCCACAAAATACTACTACTACTACTACTACTACTATCCATCCATCCATCCATTTTCCTAACCGCTTGTCCTCGTAAGGGTCGCGGGGGTGCTAGAGCCTATCCCAGCTGTCATATGGCGAGAGGCGGGGTACACTCTGGACAAGTCGCCAATTTACTACTACTACTACTAATAATAATAATAATAATAAGATTAATACTAATAATAAGTAAATGACAACTGCAAACCAATGACGCATTATTTACAATCTTTAACAACCTAATTTCATAGTTCACATGCAAAAAAACAGGCATCCAGCAGGTATTCCAGAAGCAGATTTGCCGTAATGCTGTTGAGTTGATTAGAAGAGCGAGGGGAGAGTGAGTGAGTGACTGAGTAAGAAGAGAGGAGGGAGCGAGTGAGCAAGTAAAGCCGTCCCTCTTCGCAAAGCTTATTTATTTCTCCAGCATCCAGCCTACTGATTAGGCAGCTACAGACACTCTTAATGCCTCCCCCCAATGAATGAGCTGCTGCAATTTCAATGGGCTTATCTGTTGTGCTGTGTTCGGTAAATAATGCCGCAGCTGACAGTGGCCTCAAACGCATCATCCATGTAGCTAATGTTACGCTGGGATTAGCCGTGTTGAATGAAGTCTTGTCACAGAGCAGGAGATGCTGTGCCAAGCTCCAAACAGTTTACAGGACCCTTTGCCCCAAGTGGAACAAATAGAATGTAATTAAGCAGAGATGAGAGCGGGGAGGAGGTGTAGCCAGACAGGGATGCACACACAATAATATATGCACACACAAATACATATTCTCACATTTTACTCCTGCAAATGCTAATGCCTCTTTGTTAGTTGCCGGTGTCTTTTAATACCCAGAGAGAGTAAAATACCTTTTTTTTCCACATTATGGAATTTGTCATGTTCAGTTGGAGCTGTCATAGCTAGAACAGTGTGTGCTAATGTGTGTAATCTGCTTTGCAACACATCAATTATGATGGATATTGCGCCACCGCCATGCTTCCAGGGTTTTTATACAAGCCTGCAGGAGAATCAGTCTTTTCTTGTTAGGCAACCTGTTTAGTAAATAATGATCCACTTTGAGCTTGGCTGATGCCGTATAATGTGATGCGTGTGCTTGTGTGTACACGTGTGCATCCAATATAACTTGTGTGTGGTGGTGCTTTGGTGTGCAAGGATCAAGCCTGCTAGTTAAAAAAAACACTTACAAGCAGGCTGGAATTCAATCATGCCTGTGCTGTCTGAAACCCACCTAAACCACTTCTGAATATGCTACGAAGCACATATGTAAAAACTATAAATATTATCAGTGACTTGTAAAAGCATTTCCAGAGCTGCCTGAACTATCAAAGAGACAGAAATATAAATATTTAGATCTTACAGTATGTCAAACCAAATAGATTTTTTTTATCAACAGCTTTTACCAGTCTTTATATTTTTTCTTACACGGATGCACCAAGGTGGACGTACTTCACTTCTCATTCTACCTGTCATCTCCCCTGTTTGTCAGTTTTCTGCCTTTATCTCCTGCTGTCCCTGGTTTTGGCTTACAAATTATGTTTCACCACCTCAAGCTCCATACAGTACTTTGCTGTCTCCGGGACAGGGTGGTAGAAAACACAGAGAGCACGGCGCAGATTCTATTTTGTACTTCCTCCTAAACCACTGGGTGCACTCCATTTCTCCATTTCCTGTCTATCTTCTACAAACCCATATTTTTTTTCTACAGATTTGAAGAAGGCCAGTCCTCTTCAAACAATCCCTAACTATTACTTGGCTTGGAATCATCCCGCCTCTGCTTTGCTTTCCATCACAGACGAAGAGAAAACAGGCAGCAACATTTAGTTAATCATTCAGACCAAGCTCCAAAAACTGGAACAGAAGGGATAACTGTGTTTCTAATGCTGAAGTACATTTTGACAAAACACACAAGTTCTTTGGACTTTTCAGTAAAAAGACGAGGCCGTCTAAACTCAGGGCCCACCCTGCAAGCTGGCCTTAGTCAGCAGGAGTAATGTTTCACCAATATGCTTGGTAAGGGCTTTAGTTTTGGGTCCTTTGGGATCACATGGAGATCCCTGTCAGATCTCCAGTAGACTAAACTTCAGTCAGTCAGTCAGTCCGTCGGCAAGGCAGAAAGGCAGGTAACAGACAGGCAGAGAGAGGCCCTTCACTCCTAGATGAACACATTCTTTAGTGTCAGCATAAAACCCTTAGCTGCACTGGGACCCACTTACAGACACTGCTCTACGTATGTTTTTGTGTGTGCGTGTGGTGAAAGTGTATGTCCACATGTGTCTTCACACACCTCTACTAGAGTGAAAAACCGCTGAGATTTTGGTGGCTTAATCTGAGATTGGGAAAGACACTATTGGATATTCTATTTACTCCATGTGAGCTGCTCCCCAATGTCCCATAAAGCCCCTCGCCTCTGAACTAAGCTGGTCAGGGTTAAAGCTCCCCAGCGACGGGAGACTGAGTACCTGCCCAGAGTGTGTGTATGTGTGTGCGTGTGTATGTGTGTGAGTGTGTTTATTTGTGTCTGTCCATGTGATCACACAGTTCTGTCCCCCCGCCTCTCTCCAGTGTAATGGCTTTATTTATGAAGTGGCACCAGCAGTAACAGGCAGGCGATAAAAGAGGAGATGCCATGCCATGGCCTGCAGCCATGCTATCCTTATGGTTTTTAAAGATTGATACTATTTGACACCGTGTGTTCATCTTGTGAGTGAGGATCAGGAGAAATGAGGTAAATACTGCTGGAGGAGATGGTATAGCAGGTGATAATTAACTCACTGTGAATTTGTTTACCTCAACTACTGAAAGTCAAAGAATTTTTCAAAGTCAATATCAATAAAAATGGTCATGGAGGAAACTATATTCTAAAACAAAAAGAAAGGTTAAAATAGCAAAAAAGAAATATAACAATGAATAAAAGTTTAATTATTAGCCAATTTGTCATATTTTTCAAATTATTTTGGAAACATCCTCTTCTGTTTACCTAATGAAAAATATGAAAAGCATGTATGCACTACTAAGCATAACTAACTAACAGTAGTAGAGTAGAAAGAGTTGGAGCTAATCTGCTGCAAAATAGCTATAGCAAGAGAATATGGCACGAGAAAGCAGAGTGTATAACAAAGTATAAATATAATGCTTAATCTTTAATGTATAATGACTTAAGAATGTTTTAATTCTACCACCAATTGGCAGGAAAATACCAGCATTGATAAAAAAGTAATAAACGTCACACACACACACCACACAGTTTAAAAATCACTAGTGGTGTCTCACAACTATTTAAGCTATTCTTATTTATTCAAAAACAACTTCTACAGTATCAGGCTTGAGTGAGGAAAACTTGCCTTTTCCCATGAATGAATGATTTTCTCGACATCCCCACCTGCACCTGGGGTGCCCACACACACACACGCACGCACACACACACACGCACGCACACGCACACACACACACACACACACACACAGAGTGTCTAAAAAGAGAGAATGAGGACATTTCCTCTGTATTCCCCAAGGCTGTGGCCTGCTGGCCAATGAGACCAACAGTTTTCCTAGAGATGCTAAAACATGTTGGAACACACAGAACTCCTTCAAACTCTTCTGCCTGTCTGCTCACTCCCCCCCCCGCTTGCTGTACTTAAAGTCTGTGAGTGACTGTGTGACTCCTTCCCGCAACCTCTGCTTCATTGCACCTGTGCGTCTGGTAAACCCGTCATTAAAATTAACATATGACTTCCCATTAAATGAACACATTTGCTTCATTTTTTTTTCAAGTTGTGTCATTGCAAGCAAACTGCTTAGTGAATTCAACTGTTCTCAGGGGTACTATTCTTGAGTTGTTTACCTGAATAACTATTGTGATTTACTATTTCTTTCAGAGCCAGTGACACTGAATTGATGGCGTCTGGCTGCAACCAACAGTGCATGACAGACAAAAACAGCGATGCATTCACATGCACAATGACAGCATGGTTTAATGTAAACCAAGTGGTTACTGAATAAAATATCCCCATGCAAAGCAGATTTGTGATGCAAGGCTGCTGTCATCACAATCACCCTATGTGTGTATCAGAAAAGACAGACAGAGAATAAAGAGAAGAAAAGGCACTTTTTCTCTGCTCATGATTTCTCATGACTAAATTTAGAATCTGGCTTATGTAGCCTCTGTTAGATCCAATATTACAGACTCACCCCGAAGTATGAGCTCACTGTTTCTCCTGTTGTCTCTTTTTTTAATCCTATGACTTAATTGTGCCTACATTTACAGCTAAGACAACAGAGCATGTGTCATCTCAGTAAACTGCTCATTTGTTAACAGCGATGTTATATTTGCTGTCACGTTGAGGTCTCATCTTGTTTTGCCAGGTGCACTGGGGCCCATCCCGCACGCTATGGCTGGCTGTTTTGATCCAAAGCAGCTGGTAGGACGTGATACCCGTTTAGTCTGAGAAATCAACTTGTACAAACAAACACCTCCCTGTTCTGCAGCCGCAGAACAGGCCAGTCCATCTGCCAACCATTATAGCCTCATATCTGCCTCGTATCAACCTTTGTGCAAAATAAGCCAGAATCAGTTTTCAGGACAGCAAATAAACAAAACAGGCCTCAGGCATCATTATTCAATATTAAAGATCTAGGGGTAGTTTACAAAGTACACCTGCAATACCCACAGGATTCCAAAATGACCCATTCTGCATACCGCATCTCTCATGGGAGATGCCAAATGCCACTCACATGTGTGGTGGGTTATACATACTGTGACTGACAAGGAGGTGAGATGACATGTCTTTAAGAAAAGTGATGACCTGATATGGAAATCATTTATTTTTATTCATTTATTCATCTTGGCATCAAACGCAAAAGCCAATTCCAAGTAAGTGTAAGAAGAGCACAAGCTGTGAAAACTCCAACTTATGGGAAACTCTTGTAGTCGTCGTGACACATACAAGGTACAAACATGCAGCTGATGGCTGTATGTTGTCATTCATTCCAATGCAAATCTGTCAAGCTAATGAAAAAGTGCTGTGTTAAGCAACTCTGGAGTGTCACAGTGGTTGAAGTTAACTTGTAGGCCTACTGAGCACTTCTCCCTGGAGTACAAAATTGTTACAAAGCAAGGAAGCGCTTCTGTGTTGATGGAGGGAAACTGAAAGCCACTATGGATGGTTACAGAAACTTAAAGACACCTTGCTGCACTGTGAGACAGATGAGTAGAAAGAGAGTCAGAAAGCGACAGTAAGGGGAGATTGAAAGGTAAAGAATAAGGAAAGAGTGAAGCAAAGGAGGTGTAATATTAGAGATGGAATGAGAGAATAGTGTGTGTGTGTGTGTGCAAATTAATGTGGATGTGTTTGAAGGGTGTAAGGGAGGGTGGGTAGTTTCGGCTTGTTTTCTTTGGCGCACCTGCCTAGAGAAGCTGCCACGAACAGGAAGGTCTAAAAGTTAATTACATCATCTGTCCAAGCCAAAATAAATGTCAGCCTCTGATGGACGCTACAACACCTCCTTGCCTCTCGCTTGCCTCTCAGAAGGCTCTTCACCTGTTTTTAGTTAGATATCGCATGACCTGAAAAACAAATCTATGCAAAATACACACACTGTGAGAGTAAGTGAAAAATATATTTCTTAGCCTATACATATGTTTGCATTATTTTTTAATTCCTTCATAACTAATGTTTTTGTCCATTTCTATGATAATTTGTCTATATATGTATATACACAGTATATATTATATATGTCTATATATGTTCTGTTCTCAGAATGCCTCTTTGTGTGCATATGAAGCTCCCTCTGATTCTCCACCATGCCCCTTTTCCTCTAGCTATGTTCATGAAGCAAGCCTCCTCCAAAGCATTGCTCCTGGTTTTTCTTGCTTCTTAATCATTCTTAATTTCACATACCACCTAAGGGTGGCCTTTCTTGCCCACTGCTTTCACCAAACTAGTCCCTCTGGCCCACTCTCCCACATCGCTGAGCTTCAGCTTCTCAAACACCCCAAAAGGCCGCCAGTACCAATCCAACCCTGAGCCTCTGCACCACTCAAGCTTCCAGCAATGTGGACTTTAAAACACGTTATCTCACTGTGCACTCTGATGATCCCTGCAACATTAGCATAACTTAACCCAGCACCTCTGGTCAGCCACAGTCATTTTAGTCATTAAAGAAAGAGAGACCTGACACTTTGTTAAGGGGCCATAACTTAAAAGAACTATATGAATAAAGCCTGAAGTGGAGCATTGAATTATTTAACTTTATACCTGAATACAATTTTCCACATATGACCAATCATACATATTGATTTCAGCAGTTGACCAAAATCATACCAAAACCTTTGTTAAAAAAAGAAAAGAGCTGTTATTGTTTCTGGAACTAGCATATTGATTGATCAAGGAAGGCTGTTTAAAGTTTAAGATCCGTGAGACTGGAGTCTTACAAGATGCCAAAAACACTGCGCAGCATTTTATAATATGATGAGACAGGAGTTCACAAATGCTGTTATGGCAACAGCAATCATGTGATCTCCCTTTGCAACAATCTCCAGGTAAACACTAGAGATACAACATTCACATCACAAAGTCATTTACCAAGAATGTGCACTTACATGAATGTTGTGTCACCTTGTTGGTTGATGAAGCATGTTTTATTTTTTTATTTCATCCAGCTAAAAAGTTGGAAAAACTGCAACTCAAAGTGACATCATCTAGCAACACTGTGTACTTGCCAATCAATTACAGGGATGCATACCTGCAATAATTATGTTATTCTGCTCTTTACCATGTGATCACCATGATAATAGATTGTCACCTTGAGTGATAAAATCATTTCTCACAGTATAATTAATTTCTGGACCTTTCTTCATCTCCTAAAATGTGCCTGTAGCTTCAGTGTCATACATTAAGCTTGTGTACTGATAATATGTGCTTATAACAAGACAGAAATGTAGTTATTAAACCTTGAATTATTACACCTTGGAATGCTAAGTTGAATTACAGGTATTGCCTGAGCATCTTTCTTTGCAACACGGTGAAGGAAGTGTGGGTGTGCACACTGAGGAAGGCAGAACATCTCGCATCTTCCTCATGCTGTTACGTCCTATCCTCTCTTGTCTTCGTCTCTCCTCTTTCCGCTCATGGCGGGAGCAGTGCGTGGGAGTTGCTCAGGAGACATCATCACGAACCACTTCACCCGAGTGCTGCCTTCAATCAGCCCTCAAATTAATATTAATCATTTCTCCATCACCCCCTTGTACAACAAGCCTGTCATCTCCACACTGTTGCTCATAAACACTGATGTTAAGAGAAGTGACAAATAAAGAATTTACAGATGTGTATAGATGCATGCCAATGACCACACCTTGGCAACGGGTAAAAAGTCACCTCTGTCTTTCTTTCTTTCCATCTTCCTGTGTCTTTCTGTCCCAGTAGTTTTACGGTTCAAACTGCCATTCAAGACTTAATTGTCCTTAATCACTGCTCAAGGTTATGGCTACTCAGCAACACATCTCCCTTCCTCTGCCCTGTCCTTTTCTTTTTCCAGCCCCCTCTTTTCCTATATTTTTCTTCTTTCCTCACTACCCTCACAGGGGAAGACACTGGAACAAACTGTCCATTAGTAATGTTCAAAAGAAAGAAGAGTGAAAGTGCAATCAGGACCTTCGTTTTCTTACTTTTATTCCACAGGAATGTATAAGAGAGGAGAGGTTATCAGCATAGAAAGCGTGCTGCCTCTCACAAAGAAAAAAAAAAAATAGACAGCAAAAGAATGAGAGATGGGGAGAAAATATGAGCCCTAAAAATCAGAAGTGATCATCCAGTGGAATGTTTGTGCGTGTGTGTGAGCGTATGAGTGTGTGAGCCAGCGCTGAGGATGACTGAAGGTCAGGCAGACATTGAGGCAATCACACTAATGAAAACAAACGAGGGATACAGTTAGAGGGAAAGATAGATAAAAAAAAGAGAGAGAAAGGGAGTCACTGTGTGTATGTGTGTGAATGAGCAGAGAGTGGGGATCGTCTGCCTTGCCTCAGACTAATCAAACACAGCACAGTGCTTTAAAAGGCTGGTGAGAATGTACAGATACGTAAGCAAACTTTCACAGCCTGCCTTGTACTGTTCCTTTATTTACATGCCCTCCCAACCTTTAGTAAGGCTTGACAACACACACACACACATACTGTACTGTACATAAGCAGGCAAACACATATACATACACATGACAGTGGTAATATGTGAAGGTTATTCCTGCAGAGGGATGACGGTGTTTATTCACATCGGCATACATCGGCACAAGGAAAAAGAACAAGTCTGTTCCTTCAGAGAGCAGAGGCCTTAGCAGCCACATACACATCCTGTTGTTTTTCTTTAGCTCACTGTGCTACATTTGTGTCTGCAAGAATGGATTGAAATTAGAGTGATTATGAATCTGATATGTGATGCTCTGTCAGCTTTTGGAGCAAAAACCTCTAATTTGTTTTTACATGTTTTGATATAAAGAGACAAGAAGCGAGAGAGGGTGAGAAATAAGGAAGGAAACAAAAGTTTGATTCTGAAGGAAAGAAAAGAAAAGAACAAGCACGAAGCGAAGACGTACATGAGATGTAAGTGAATAAAACCTCCATTACCACACTGAGTGTAAAGGAAGTGGGTTTTTAATTAACATTATTAATTAACAAGTGGTTATAGATCAAAAGGAGAGAGACACAGAGTTACATGGTGATGTACACTACACAGACATTTACACAAACTGTCTCAAAAACACACACACAGTTATGCTGTAATCATGCTCTCCACACAATCTGAGCTATCAGAAAGAATGTGCCTTCCAACCAATGACACGACACAGAGATTACTAAGACATTGGTAGTGATCAATAAGTAAAAGGCAAAGCACTACACATAAACCTTCCCAGAGGATGGCCATGTGAGTTAAGATGTTAATATTTTAGTCCCTGTATACAAAACTAGTACAAGTACAACCAATGTCAATAGTGAATCATGCACCTTGATCAACCTGTAGTGTAGTTAGGTGAATTGTTATTGTGCATATACTGTGGTGAAATGATTTTTTTTCTTAATAAAGTGCAGTGCACATATACGTGCCAATACCAAAGATATGACAAATTGGGGAAAATTACTTATCCAACATAGAAAAGTTGCAAAACAAGTTCATTTCATGGGAAACACCTTAAATATAATCACGTCAGCCAATTTTCACTTCTTCCAAGAAAAGTTAAATTTAAGGCTCCAAACTAATCATTTGGGAAGAAAGATGCAAAACTTATTTGGCTGATTGGCCCAATCAACAAACCAACTAGCCAGTCAGTCAGCTAGTCAATCCAACAGTCAGTAAACTATTAAATCATCCAGTGAGACAGTCACCCGGGCAGCCGAACGAACTGACTCAGCAGTTTTCAGACAGTATCCTGGCTGAGCTGAGCTGCTCTGTGCCTGCCTATTTCACTTCAGAGGAAGCCCTCTAGTTTATTTTTCATTGGAAGGGGATTTGGCTGCTATCAAGTGGTAGCAGCCCAGTATCAAACGCACGTCTGGCTTGTAAACAGGCAGCTGGCAGCTCTCCAAGCTCCCCATAGCGTTCAGCGCGGCCGGGCTGAGCGGAGTGTCTTTGTGACACTGATCCCACCCCTATCACTCCCCGCCAGCCTACGCTAATAGACCCTTCAAACACTCTCACCTCTATCTATATTTTATTTGAGACATGCCAAGTCTGTTGTGTGTACAAGTGTTTATGTGTATGCTTGTGTGCTACGACTCCGGATGTGCATCATGTTGTGTGTGAGTGTGTCTGCCTCATCCTGCGTGTCTCTCTGGATGAGGCATCTTCTTTATTGCTTGTTGTTGACATGAATCCCTTTAGCCCTTAACAGGAGTCAGTGGGAGGTCTAATCTGCTAACCAGGCACTCTGAGACACGCACGAACAAACACACAGAAACTCACACATAACTCTGCTTCACTAGTCCAAAAGCATTATTCAGCAGGTCAACAGCCACTCTCACTGCTTGCGAGTGTGTGTGTGTGTGTGTTTGTGTGTGTTGGTGTAAGCCTGTGTATACAGTATGGGCTTGTGTGTGCGTGCGCTCAGTGCTTCAGGCTAAGGCACTCAGAGTGAAATTATGTTCTCAGACTGGCTCCGTGTTGCCCTCTTTATCCTGACAGGCGAGGAAACAGCCACAAATAAATAAGCAGAGAGCTCCCTCTCCCCAGACGTGACCGACATGGCATAGTAGCACTTTAAAAAATGGCGTGAAGAAAACAGAATTGTATTTCATTGCAGGGGTGGCAGGGGACTGTGACTCGATAAGAATGGTGTATTTGTTGTATTTGTGCCACTTAAAGTAAAGCTGCTTCTGTGGGAATAGATGTTAAAGAGGGCGTGTGAGGATAAAACAAGCATGGAGAAATTTGTTACACGGGCAAGGCCAGTTAGAGTTCAAGGAATCTTTTAATGTAATAAAATTTCACACATTAATGCATATTATAAAAATATTTTAAAAGAATAATTTTACACTTTTAAACCTGTCTGTCTCATTAAAGATTAAATCTGCAAGAGTCCTTTTATTATGGTGTATTATAAAACAATACAAATGTGACTGAAGATGCTTCCCATTCTTTCTAAACATTAAAAATCTACACAGCACTTTTTCGGACTAATTAGAGAAGCCCAATGCAGAGGTTGGGTGGAATTAGGCGGAATTAACTCCACCCATGCAGGAATTAACTAGTCAGAAAGATAAAAGGTAACTTTTCTGCCCTAATAGCTGCAGCAAACTAATAGGTGGTTCAGGGAGCACAGGTCTAATTACACAAAATAAGTGAATGCTGATGACATAAGCTCCTCAATTGAGCTATCACCCAGTTAAAATCGTGAAAGATTAAGGTAGGTATATGAAATTTTAGGAAATGCACGATGAAATATTGAGTTCAAAAGAAAACCTAGCTGAATTAAAAATACATTTCATATAAAAATTGCACAATAACTTTTAATCTAATCACTCAATCTTATCTTTAAATATGGGCACATGCAAAAACAAAAATATGACAGTTTAAATAACAATAGGTGCCTCCTATTCAGTTTTAATGGCAGGCACCAATAAATCTCATAGTGATACTTTGGCATATTTTTTACATAAATGTATACAAATGCAAACTTTTATATACTAGCAGTTTTTATTAAGGATTATTTAAATTTTGAAAGTGAAGATGTTTACTGAATATGACATTTTACAGTTGAAAAATAAACTTGATGGATGTTTGGATTATGTAATGCAACCTCAAACTTATATTTGACATTCCTGTGCAGCCAAACAGGTCAGCATGATAAATGTACAAAACGTAAACACTGGTCAGGCTCTCGTCATATCCAAATCTGATACTCTAAACATTAATAACCCAGTGTGATGCCTGACCTTAGTGGTTATTCAGTCCATACAAACTAAGTCTTATTGGAGAGACTTATTGAGCACACAAAGGCAGAGGCCAGGTTGTGCAGTTTCATAATGAGCAGCCATTTTGTTTTTGCTTTTCTAGCCAGAGGGAATGTAATCGATTTTTTGTGTTGACACCAGTTTTATTTAAATGTCCACAGCTATAGACAAAAAAAAGGAAAAAACGAGTGTTCAAATGCTGGCTGATGATAATGAAAAGAAAACCCCTCCCCAGCTGGCCTATAAAAGACTTGCAGAGAGACATCTTTGAAGGTTCTCCTTCAAAGCCCCGGCTTGCCTCCACAGCCGCATCAGGGGATTTCTGTTATTAATTGAAGTTAATTTTCTGGGATATCAGTTTGCTGGGCACGTGGGAAAGATTGATAGCCCCCACGCGTCTCCCGAGTGTTGGGATGTGGAGGGGGACGGGCGAGAGGACAGAGAAATGACACTGTTCCCTCAACATCCTAGAACACAGCTTTCACTTTTATCATCCCCAAATCAAATTACAAACATCGGAGGCCAACCTTGGCTGGAGGAGATTTCCATAAGATTAATTAGGCGGGCTAGCCAAAGACTGAGTGGGCAGGGAAAATATAAAATAATAAATATAGGAGGGGGCTGGTGATGGGGGTTGGTAGAGGGATAGGGGATGAAATGTGTGCATCTGTGTGTGTTGAATGTGTGTGAGAATGGGCAAGTCAATTGGACAATGGGTAATTAGTGCAAGCAGCAGATTCTCAAAGGCACGGGGAGGACAGCCGAGCGGGGGCTATCCGTTGGCCCCGTGATATGGAGGGCCGTATGGCGGGGCCCACATTTAATTAGCGCCACTTTGATACCCACAGGAGTGCCAGGGGCCCCGGGGCAACCTAAACAGTGACTGACAACCCCGCACCTCCGGATGCTCCCTGCTCTCCAATTATAGATGCACCAAGCTGAGAGGGCCCAGTGTTAACTCTCATACAGAGGAACGCACAGGTGCACACACACGCACACACACATGCAGATACAGACCTTTGTACTGTATGTGCACAAAATGCCCAAACAAGCCAGCCGACCAGGCAGCTGACTCCAGCCTCTTCCTATTTGTGTGCTACAAATTGGCATTTGGATTAAATGGAGCTTGAGATGCCCTGAAGGCGCAGAACAGAAGACAATCTCTCACCTAGCCTGATCTGCTACCAGAGCAGACGTTTAAAATAAGGATTAATTTTGTGGAGTGGGGGGTGGGGGGCTGTAGGAGGAGTGATAGAAGGAGGGAGAGAAGAAGCACAAAAATCCTCTGCTTCTGTTTTCTGAGACAAGGCGCATTAGCAAACATGCGATAAAAACAGACACATGCAAGCGTGCACACACACACAACGCCTTGGCGTGGCGTGTACTATCTGCAATATTAATATGTGCAAGCGAGTCTGAATAAGTGACTGAAAAGCAGGAGCTTTTGCTGTGTTGCACTAGTCTATTTTTAATGTGCAGGGATGTTTCCGACACCACAACATTTTACAATGCTTGAGTTGTGTGAACAAACAATGCCTGGCTCCATGAATTATGCAACCGCTGTGTTTTCAACCAGCCCAAAACACATATTTAGTAAACAAACTGCTTACTCTTTAGCTAAAAAGATGTTTGTATAAATAATAGATATTCAAATCTGTTCTCCCAACACAGAGGAAGAAAGTTGTGTAATTTGTTGTATTATTTAACATGTTTTCTTCGTACTCTCTTACTCCCTCGCTGCCATATCATAGTTCCCTTCTTGACAAACATAAATGAAAACATCAACAGCAACATGGTAGTTGTTCTCTCTCAATATGCCTCGTGAAAACACTTTTTTTTCCCTCCCTGCAACAACCTCTGCCTGTCATAAATGAATTACCACTTTGAAATATTAATCCACATGACACACATCCCTCACAAAGGAGGGAAATGTGAAGATTTTCTCAGTGACAAGCCAACGCTGACTGCTTAGATTTTTAATCAAAAGAAATCAATAGGATAAATATTGTATGTAAAAGATGGCAGCGCTAACAATGTGGCATCTAATCACATGCCTTTGCTTGCTGTGCTGTCAAAGATAATTCCTCCACAAGTCTCTTATGGGCAATCCACAAAGGTGTGTTCATGCAGTCGTGATGAAATGTGGACTTTTCTACAACAGATTGATGTCGTTGCCCCCAACAATGCGTAGACAAGAAGCCGCGTTGTGTTTATCCAGGGACTGGGAGGTTGTGTTGTTTCATCAATAAAGCTTGTTTGATTGGGGATTGCCTTTAATCGATAGAGGAAATCAAACAAACAGAGACTGCTAATGGCTGGATAATCACTGACAGAGATCTGAAATCCACTAAAAGCCCACAGGGTTGATCCACCTCACACCCCAGGTTGCGGGGGAGAAGCGTGGACAAGATGAGTCCATACTGCTGCACATTCACTCAACAGTCTGCCTCCACAATAATGGAAACTAAGTTAGGCTTGGAAATGTGCACAAAGACATGCAGGAAAGCAGCATTTTGGCAACTGGCAAACATGTAAATGTGAGATGACTGCTGTTATCGTTTCATTTATATATATATATATATATTGTATTTATATTTTATATTATATTGTTATATATATTATTGTATTAGTATAGTATATATATATATATATATATGTATATATAGTATATATAAATATTCACTAAACCCACTTACAGGGTGAATGTTATGCCCACCCATCTCTTACCATATTAGCCAGTCGTCACACTCCAGGCCCGCAACGTAGTCCAGACAGTGGACCCTCTTGACTCAGACACTTTCTCACCCAACTGCCTCCAGCCTGGAGTGTCCTCTGTGTAACCACATAACACCCCCCCACTCACCCAACCCTCCAACCTCACATACTATCACCACCGCCTCCGACCTACCTCTTCTCTGCCTACACATGGAGCCTGGGGAACCTAAAGCAGCACCAGATGGGGCCTTAGTTCCCACAACAGAGAGTCATGCATTTGTTGTAAAGTAGCCTCTCTTGCTCTCGCTCTCCTTTGCCCTCTTGGCCTCTCTGTTCGCCTTATACATATTGATGCACAGAAACTTGGCATGACACATAGAAGTTGACTCAATTCGTGTAGACCCCCAACAGCTGTCAGACATTACACCCAATCAGTTTGGCTCTAACAAGTCATTGGGCAATAAGCCCAGACAACTGCCGTTATTGGAGACGACAAATTGGGCCTTCTCAAGAACTGGGCCCTATATTTGCCCTGTAATGCAATTTGTCACTGCTTTTCCTACATTTTTCAGCGGTCACCGACAGTATATCACCTTTCACAGAGGATGTTTCCATACACATTAGGAGAGCTGTCAGCAATTTGCTTTTTTAACCCATCTCCCCTGTTTTGTTTGCAGTCTTTGCTCTCTATCAAAGTGTCTCTCATCCAGCATCCAGTTTCCCTTTCAGGAATGATTTTCCTAGAAATGATTGACAAATAGCCAATTTATCTCTCATTTACATCCTGATGTCTCACCTTCTTCGAGGTGACAAAAGAGTAAGACGGAGCTGTCACATCATGAACATCTGTATCTTTCCGTTGTGATTTGTTGTTAAAAGTGGCATCTATGTGCATATAAATCAGTGATCATCAAGTTTCCATCTGTTCTGTCTTCCAAAAGGTATAGGTAGTCATCTTAGAAATGTGCCACTGTTGTTTTGATGTGATTCAGTCACATCCTGGGAGGTATAATCAAGACAAATCAATCTGCATGAATATGCAAGATCAAATCAATATTATGACAGTAGAAGAGACTATGTGCTTTACTGCAACATCTACTTAAGTGGAGTAATTGAATAATTTTTACAGATCTCTTTTTCTGCATGCTTTCCCAAGACATTGTTTATTTCACTTTTCAGTTTTACCATCAACAGGGGATTGATTGGACTTGATTTCTTTGAGCACCCTCAGTATTGCATTTTGTACTGTAACTCTATTTAAAATTAAAATCTCCCACTGAAACTTATCTGCCTAACAGGATACAATAAAGTAGACATGAACTTCATATTAATACAGGCATTACTGGGCAGAGATTGGGCACTGAACTCATGTTGAAACCATCAAGCCATCGTCAGACACCACGCCTCGTTCATCCCACAGCTGCAAACCATTATCATTTGTTATAGATTCTGTATATCAAGAAGGAAAACATTGCATAAAGAGTTCCATATGGTCAAGAAATGCCATTTTGCATGTTGGACACTAAACGGTTTGGAGTAATTTAACATGATCCTTTTGGAGAAAAAAATCTCCTGCTCCCTTCCAGCATAATACACACGAACCAACAAAAGACACGGAAAACGTGGTGTTGATGCATGTGCGAGTGCAATAACATTTACTCTGCAAATTACTACCATGCCAGGCTGTGTTCTCTCAGGTAAACAATAACCGTTCATACAGTAAATTACACTTTGTTTCTATTGAATGCATAGCTCGAAAAGCATCCAAATTTTTTAGGCAAATTAAGCATTTAATATGACAACATTGCAGACATTTCCTGTTAGAACATATTCAGTCTGTAATAAATCTATATCACTTCCATTCTGACAGATATAAATCAAATTGTACAATATGAATACATCACTAGTGAAATTGCTGAGTCTGCATGCATTGTTGTTGGCTGGACGGTGCGTCTCATATCTGTTGTATGTTGGCTACTGGCTGTGGACCAGGACTTCCAATTAAGGCAAAATGCCAATACAACACACTGCTCTGGCTGTTGTATCTTCATGTGCGCCAAACAAATCAGCAGCACTGCGCTACATTAAGGCTTTAATGGCTGTCAGTTTGTCACTTAACTGTTGTAAACACCCCTTCAGTGAACTGTGAGCAGCCCTGGCAATCTGTTGGTAAATTAATGAGGAGGTGGGGGCATTCCCACCCAGCATTGGCACTTTTCCAGGCTCAGGCTGTGAAAGCAACAGGCTGATACAAAAATATAAGGATAAGGGGTCAGGTAGGGTGCAGTGAAAGGTCCAGACTGAAAAGGAGAGGATAGAACAGAAAGGAATGAAATGTATCTGTTGCACTCTAAGCGCATGGAAATGGAAACAAGACATCCTCTAGCTCAAATAAGTCTTATTAAGTAAGTTTGTTTTACCTGCAATTAGCTGAAAATATACAGGCCAACAACCAAATTTAGTATGACAGTACAGTACTACTAGTAAGTATTACTGTGTGTTCACGATAGCTCTAGGGTGTGGTTCAGATTTCACACTGAACAGGGTTTCAGCCTTCACAAGTGATGCTTTGGGTGAGCTAATTTACTAAATAGTCTGTGTGAACAACCCCTGGCCCCACGCCACCCTTTTTCCTCACTCCAAAGTAACTTTATTAG
This sequence comes from Sandelia bainsii, assembly GCA_032362345.1. NCBI lineage: Eukaryota > Metazoa > Chordata > Actinopteri > Anabantiformes > Anabantidae > Sandelia > Sandelia bainsii. The sequence goes on along the minus strand of JAUMHL010000016.1, from coordinate 7,529,509 downwards.
AGGAGAAATTAGACTGCACTTAACCTCTAATGATGCCATATGAGAGAAAAGAGGGGTTCTCCACAACGCTGTTTTATTTGATAGTTTCAATATGAAGAAAGGAAGGAGAACAGCAGGGGGAGAGGAGGGAGTGTGAACCGTGACAGCTCCATATCTGGAAACAGCAGGCAGCCTGTGACCACTCCTATGCCACTCTCTCTGACGATGTACAGCGGTTTCCCCTCCCTCTTTCCTTCCCCTTCACCCTTTTCTTTCTCTCTAACCTTCCGCCATCCCTTTTCCTAGTCAAAATCCCCTCCCCCTGCCTTTTTTTTCCCCCCCAACAAAAAAATAGGCCAAGGTAACTTGCCAGCCACCCCCCACCCACCCAACACCCTCCACCACTCCCCAGGGGTTTGTGTGATATTTAACTACGGCTACAGTGGCATTTACTAATTTTATATGTGCAGAATTTATGTCAGATTCTTATTCAGTGAGAACAGGGGAGAGGAGCAAAGGTGGCTGGCTCCGTGTCCACTGTGTATACACTGGTATTACGTGAACTATTCACAACACGTCCACTGACATGAGCATCGCTATTTTGTCTATAACTCCGCTGCTTTCCAACCCAGGTGCCACAATTAAAGCCTAACCTTAGCATTTGGAAAGAGAGACATAAAGGAGCCAATTTGTTGTCCACCACACACCCTGACTTCGATACAGAGTGGCCAATAAAGGTATTCTCCCTTTTATATCAGAGGGAGCTCACAGCCCAGGGGCCACATATTGTTGACAGGGGTGCGAGGTCAATCAGATACTACTGATACAGCGACACAGATATAGGACAAAGGCATGCAGGCACATACGCATACACAAACACACAAAGGCATATATGTGCACAGCTGGGCACACTTGTAGGCCTACACACAGACACATTATAGGCAGGCTTGTAAAATGAATATTTTCACTTTACCGTGTTAGGAGTAAATGCACACATTTCAGTGACACATAAATAAATATGTATAAATATGCAGTCCTCTGTGATTAGTGTGTTTTTTTGTAGCTGATTAGATTTCAAGAGTTCAATTGTCTATTAAAGGGGGTTACAGAGGAAGTGTTGGCAGCATAGTACGGCCAACAATAGAAAACAACTGTCAACTACATATACACGAGAAGCCATGAAAAGTCAACTTAATTGAAAATAAAATAGAGTTACAGAATGCAATAAAAGCATTAGTAATTAAAGTAACATGGGACACAGAAAAAGGAAATAAATGTCATCATGTCTCTAGTCTGAACTTGTGACTGGTGCAGCTTTTGACTTAACCACAAACCTCTGAAGACAGGCTGCTCTGAAAAGAATAAAATCACACAGTTTAGCACAGAGCAAAAGAGAGTGAAAAAGAATGATAAAGACAGTGAGTGAGAGAATGCAAAGGTGCATAAGAGGGAGAGGAAATGATAGAGTCAGAAAAAAGAATGCAAAGGAGAGAGTTGAAGGATGGGGAAAAAGAATGATAAAAGGAACTACCTGAAAAGGGGGTTCAAGAGATTGACCTGTGGGGCTTAAAATCAAATTGCTACGGTATTGTATTCCCTCCCATTTCCAGTACGGCTAGTAAGCTCCTTATTGATAGACGAGAGATGAGACCACCCATACCTGGGGCTCATCCTGCTGTCACCGTGCAGGACAGGCACCAGGAGGAGGGAGAAATCACACATTTGGGGCCTTTTCTAATTTTGCAGCCAAAGCCAAAGCCAAATCCCCAGGGTGGGATCCCGCCTCATCCCCCAACTCAATAAAATAATTAGCTTTTGGATGGCCCGGCCGTTAATCAAGCTGCTCTAACATATGCAAAGGCGAAAAGAGGAAGCAAAAAAAAGATATATTCATTTTTTTATCCGTCTTTTCATTTGGCAAGCTGCGGCACTTTTATCTGCAAAAGTCGCTGATGTGAGTTCTTTTTCTTCTGATTTCTATAAAACATATGGCAGATTGCTTTTTAATTTTATGTTTAGTCTACAGGAAGCTAGATTATTGCTCCCTGGACTGAGGGGGTTGCAAAGTAAATGAGAGAATCAGCACAAACGGTTTGGTTTAAAATAAATCCGCGAGGTGATGGAGAGAGGACATGTCATGTGAAGATTTTGTTTAAATAAACTTGTGATTTTTTTTCCCCCATCTCCTTGGTGTGTAATTGTTAGTTGTAAATGAAACATCTGTTTAGCTGTGGAGTCACAGTCAAAGAATGCCTCAACAATTACAGCAACCCTCAGACTTTTGAATGAGACAAATTCAAAAGCCAACAACAGATTTTCTAGTAGCACACTTTGATTTGACTTTGTCAAGAATCCAACAGCTAAACAAACACAAGCATTATCTTGCCGGTTCAGGTTTAGTTTTTCAGTCTTTTTAACACCGTTCAAACTAAAAAACATAACCAATCTCAAAACAAAAGAAAAACTGGGAAAACTAAACTGAATGGCTGTCTCTGGAAACAAGATCTTATGCAAATGCAAGAAAAGTGATGCAGAGGTGATAGGAAGCTGTCTGACAACAAGTGAGATTCCTCTTGTCTATGGAGGCCTTTGCAATGTGCCACTGTTGGAAACTGCACTAAAATATGGAGTGCTAATTTAAGGCCTGACACATTTCAGTTTGTCTCTATTGCTACATATTACAAACAGGAGGTTGCAGATATGTGTTTTATACTCACCCGTTTGGGGGATTAATCAGTATTTTCCCACCTGCTGTACATGAAGGGCAATTGGACTTAACATTAGACATGAAAATAAACCCCTTTCCATACACACTATACTCAAGAATGCATTTCAGCACAAAGCAAAAGGTCACAAAGATGAGGCATAATGTTAGCAGTAACGCATACAGTCCAGCATACAAGTTTTTCTTATGCTGGACTAAAATGTCATAACAAGATAAAGCAACAGTTTGGAAAAGAGAGGTCGAGAGTAAAAACTGTCAGACTCCCTCAATTCCTGGTTGTCAAATACCTCACCCTGTCAAAACTGAGCACACATTCAAAAAATACCATGAAAACACAATATTATAGACACCTGCCGAGAGAAGAAAACAAGTCAATGTGCAACAGTCAGATACACCGAGCGTAAGAGCACTCATAAAGCTCTTATCCTTGAGATAGAATCTGCTAGAGCACCAATAGATTTTTCTTTGCAGCAAGCATGAACTAATACTGAAATGCTAAATAACAACGACTTCTATACAGTACACCCGAAACCACCCCACCCCCACCACCCAGTCTTCTTTCTTTCCATCCTTCCACGGCCCTCGTCCAAAGCTCACATCTCTAATGCATGAACCCATCGCCAGGCATTGTGGAGGAATCCAGCATCAACCAACAAAGTGTTCAATAATATATGGAGGCATAGCTCAAAGCCATGCTAAACGCACCTGACATAGGGGAGAGAGAGCAGGACGTGCAGCTTTTGTCAGATAGGGGGAGGAGAGCGAGAAGCACATGAGAGCGGGGAATCTGAGTGGAACTGTTGGGAGAAATATTGTAACTTTTAGATCATAACACTTCCACTGTGGCTTGGGAGCAATGGTAGTAGACTGGTGGCTTACACAGATCTTGCCTGTGAGCGTGCATTTGAGGCTGTTATTTTGGACAGCATGTGGTTTGATTTAATTCTGCTGCTAAATTCCACCCTGATTAGTTTCACCATCAATAAGCTGAACTACAGTTTTGACTACAGTTTAGTTTGGTTTATTGACATTTGATACCTAAGAATGAAGGTCTAATTTCAATATGTACAATTTAAAACTCTGTGTAACCACTGTTTATGGGAATAGTTGGATATTTTGGCATGTGGTTATTTGCTTTCTTGCCAAGAATAAGAAAGGAGGATTAATGTCATTCTTGTGTCTATACAGTAAATTAGTTGCTTTAGGTAACAGTCAACTATCTTAGCTTATCATAAAGATCACCTCTAAAGCTTAATAATTAACATTATTGTTTAATTCCTGCAAAAACTGAAGTCTAAAAATCACAATTTCCCATTATGCACACATGTCAAAGATAGAGCAGATGGTTTTGTACAGATTAAACAAATGAGATCTATATACATATTATATATAATTTAGTTTACTTTAGAACAAACAGTTTACCTGTTTCTTTTATGTTATGCTAAGGTAACCGACTGCTCGCTCAAGCTTTAAAATTATCATACGGACATCAGAGTGATACAGATATTCTCATCTAACTGTCAGCAAGACTGTGCTGAAAATGTCACACTATTTCTAAACTGAGTAATAAAAGCAATTCATTTATTGAAGATTGCAATAATTACAGATGCTCTCCATATTTTCATTGGTGCATTTTACTGCTTTTGTGATGGCACTACTCTGTATGGAAATGTGTGTGGGCTACTGAGGTAGAGAGAGAACAACAGAGACAGCGGGAGCAGGAGAGATTGAGCACAGCGGACTGTGTGGCCAATGATGTCTGCAGATCATCATGTATCATAATTACCCACAGCAGAAATTAGAGTAGGGATGTTGAAATTTCCATCATGTCTGTTTTCTTTGGGCCTCGCGCACCTAATCACCTCCAACGGAATGCAGCTGTCAATCATCGCATGACTCCTGTCCTCAATCCATAATTCCAGGGTCCCTCGAGTGGCGCTGCCTGCTGGACCGAGCTGCAGAGCACGCATACACCCTCACACATACTCCTTGAAACACACACACACACACACACACTTGATTGCATGCACACAAAACTATGCACAATTTCACAAAGTCACAGACACACATGTACAATACACACACTCAGCAAGATTAGTTAAGAACAAGAAGCTGAAAGCAAGCAGCCAAATGAAATAAATAAATAAATAAATAGATAAATAAATAAAATACAAGCTGGTGTTCTCATAAATTTTAGATGACAGGCTGTTATTGATTGGGGTGTGTTTGAAACTAAACAAGTTATATCCATGGCCCAGAGCACTGAACATGAACTCTGTAATAATTATTTATGATATATTTGGAGAAGGGCCCAGTGATGTTTTGGCATAATAAGCTGGAGCAGGCTACAGATTGTAATCACCAAGGCCAGATAGAAAGCTCGCTTTATGAAAACTGCAAACTTTTATTTTCTTAGGAGCTGAAAGAAATAATCAAAACAGTCTTTCCTTGTGAGTCGTATTGAGCTCAGGTCAAACTACATTCACTGCTCTTATGAATAAGAGGGAGGAATCGCTCAGTGACTTAACACGATCTTGATTTAGGTTATTTGGCAGTTCAAAATAAATATAAACACTACCGCAAATGTGTAAGCAAACAACATTCATCCATAACAGCATTCTATTAAAATGAATATAACACTTCACATTGAGCCTACAGAAGAATGTCAGGTGGATCTTGTTCCGTGTCACCCACCATGAGTTCAAACCTGACAGTGATATCACTGTATCACAGCACATACAATATCTAAATCTGATTTACAAAATGGCCAGATTTACTCTGTGCGTATGTGCGTACGTATGTGCTGATAAGCTTTAAGAAGATAAGACAGCGACCTGTGGGTGAAAGGTGAGGCACTTCGCATTTAACAAGCTTACACTCCAGTGTGTCGGTACACACACACAGGGCGTACTAAGTAGCTTGGAAATCAATGGCCTTTAAAAGGGAAGAGGAGTGTCGCTCTGCCTCATGTCTGGCCAACGAGAGCTTAGACATTGCTAATCCATGTTTAATATCAAGGAACTGTGGCATATGATGAGGGAGGGGGAGCAAAAACACAGCACCCTCAGATTTCCAATTTGGAAGAAATAAAAAATTGAACAGTAATGGAACATTAATCAGGAACTGCTGTTTACATAGCTGTGATCTCTGACTTGAAGTGTGATGATGTTTTCTCATGGAGCCTTAGTGTGTGCGAATGTTTGTGTACACGTGTGTGCGTCTAGATTACACCGGGCAGTTTTGCTCTCTTGACCATTTTCCCGCTCGCCCAAACACTGTCACACCACAGATCACTCTCACATGTATTAAACCGCAGATGGTGCTTGTCTGGCACGAAAATGATTACAGATAACTTCTGTAACATCTGTTTCATTTTTGTCGGCAGCATTGTAATTTCTTGAGTCATCCAGATTATGTGAAGTGTTCTAATTACTTAGAACAAATTTTGGATTACTTTGCTTCAGAAATCACAGAAAACAGAGAATGTTTTCCACATGTAGACTTATTAGCCTGATTATCATCTCTAACATTTGAATATATGTGTGAGCCATCATTCAAGTGCTTCTATTTTTAAGTGTTTCTGAGTTACGGCTAAAGGAGTGTTTTCATGTGTTTCTACTGAAGAAGAACATGTTTAAAAACCTGTCTTGAATACATAATTTCATGCTCCAAAAATGCTCTATTATTCTCTAAAGCAGAAAGTCACCATAACAGAAGTATTTGCTGGGAACTATTTTTAGCTGTTTTATGAATATAACCAGATTTGTCCTTCCATGTAAGAACATTTGGCTGTTACAGTACCAACTTTAATTTAATCTTTTTACCTGTGAATTTACTCACCTATAGTACACTCCAACACACATAGACCAATAGAACCAACCACTTACGCTAGGGCACACACACATGTACACTCACAAACACACACTCCAACCCACAAGAGAGCTGAGTGAAGATCCTGCAGAGGTCAGTATAACAACACCAAAGATCAAAGACTTCTTTGACTTCACAAGTGTGTGTTAGACACTGAGACGGTGTGCACGTTTGTGTGTGAGCTTGCATGTATGTGATCTTTAGGTGATTGTGTGATAGTGGACAAGACTTCCATGTTGCCCACCACAGAAAAACCACTTCTTCGAAGAGACATGCTGTCTCCAAGAGTTAAATCAGTTGGGCAGCAGATAAGAATGAACTTCCCCAGTTGGCACAACAAATCTCACTTTCTACCTTTGTTTTTTTTTATTGTTGTGTCGCTGCATCCACCTCCACCTGCTTTCATAGGAGCGGAAGCTATAACACTGAAATTATCTACCTCAACTGAAAGCTGTGGTGAGATTTCCTTTGTTAATTAATTCCATGCCTGCCATTCTCGTAAACTCTAGACTTCTATGTGTCGCACATATGAGAAAAAAAAAAGATAAAGGAAAAAGGTTGTGTTGCTGACAGGAGAGTGGCTGCTACTGGAGGAGGAGGAGGAGGAGTGTGGGTGAAAGTCTAAGAGTATTATTTTCCTCCGCCTCTCCTCTGGTTTTAATTGCAAGGTGCAAAAGTGAAATGGCTGTGCTACATGATAGTGTTAGAGGAAACAGGGGTGTCAATGAGTGAAGGAGGTGGCGGAAGGGGTGAAGGGGGGCAGAGGGGATGATGGGCAGACAGCAGAGGGGTAGAGCGGTGTTGAGAAGTGAGGTGGTGGTGGCGCAGGCTGGATATGGGGTGTGTATGTGCATGAGAGTGTATGCAGGTGTGGAGGTGACAGACAGCAGAGCAAGTCCCAAAGGTGCTCTCCAAGAAGCAATAGATAAAGACTCTCTGGGGAAATTTCTCTCATTAGTCCTCAGACACAGTTCAGTAATTCATTACTGTTTGTCAAGAGGAAAAAAAAAAAAAACAGTAAATAAATAAATAAATGACAAAAGCATCATTTTGCTCCCTCTATTTGAATATGTCACCTGAAAGCAAGAGAAAAAAGCTAATCTGAATTTAAACTCCTGTCATCAGTTGTATTCAGTACTTCCACTAAAGGCCATTATGAGCAATTGCAAACTGTATGTGTGATACTTATCGTCCCACTCCCCTGATAAGTCAACCTTTAATGATTAAATGAAGTTACTCTGTTGCAGTGGAGTATTTTAAACCTGATGGCAGCAATATCATTTGGCACTAAAGAAGGCTACAGCAAGATAAATGTGTTATCTGTCAGCACACTGTACTGTTTACCACTCAGTAGAATGAGTACAATCAAGGGCCGAATTCAAAGCGAGAACATACAAAGGAAGAGCTGTGATGTTGACACCAGAGATATAGCTGGAGTGAGAAAAGACCCCGGTCTAACTGGCCAACATATTAATCTTGCCACCAACACAGCATGTAGTTATCTCCCAAGTACAAGAGCTTCTCCAAGAACAAAAGAAGCTCTTCCTCAAACAGCGTTGCAAGTTTTGGACATTTTCATTAGACTGTTAGTGGCATCAATTTTGAGCAACAAAAGGGGCCCCTGCTTGTGTGTCACCTCAGAGACAAAGCCAAACCAAGACAAATGAATTACTCGCCTTGTGATTGTTTAAAATATGGGGAAGAATGGATCTATTCTTTCACACATCTTCTTGACACAACAGCACAGATACAACAAATGTGCCCTTTCGGAGACAGAGACACCAGAGAGAGACAGACGCACAGCTGCGAGAGTCAAGGGGCCACCAAATGTATGAGGAAAACTCAATCCTCATATCTACTTCATTATATTTTCGGCAATGCAATCAATAATCACAGACCCCTTTCTGCTTCCTCTTCCTTCTCTTTCTCTACTTCTGTATGGGAATTAATGAATAATAGAAACACCATAAAAATCATTTTCAAGACCATATTTCTAAAACTTGTGAGAACCATTAATCTGAAAATAGATGCTGGTAGCTGTTGGCCTTTGTCACCCTCTCCAGCTTCCTGTACCTCTCTGGCTGTCTGCATGCCTTTGCAGGCCTTTTACTCCATTGTCAGATGGAAATGAAGTCTGTTTCTCTCTGTAATTGGTCCTCTGTGTCTGCATCATCTTTACCAACGAGAAAAAGACAGAAAGCAAAGACCAGTGAGAGCATGAGAGGCCTACTTGCCCTCTGCTATATAAACCTTAACAGTCTATTATACCTGACACTCCTCATCTCACTCATTATCCTTGGGGGTTAAAGGTCAGAGCACACCATCCCAAGTGGTCATTTAACTCTTCTTAACACAACAAAGAATGCAGATGACATTGCTGTTGCATAAAAAGGTTACACACAGCACAACCCAGAGAGGTCTCTGACGGCTCACCACTCATTGCATATTTAAAAAAGAGAGAAATGAGCACTTCAGTCTTGGCCCTCACCTTCATCTGTTGGAATGACCGGTGGTTTGCCTCATATGGTACTCAGGGAGAATAACAGTTCAGCCTTGTGGTGACCTTGGATATATCCTGGGCCAGTGCTGTTTTAATGCAAGCACACCTCCCACTTTATGGATGCCTTTGTATTATTAATATTATGAGAAATGAAAGGCGAGAGGTGAGAGACTGCAGGCTGGGTTTATGGATACTGTAGTGCCCAGCAGCATGGTCCAGCCATGGGAGCAGAAGACGACTGAGTAGTAAAATAATTTTTAAACCAAATAAACTTTACCGTTTGTGAATGCTGAATAACAGAGGGACTGTTCTGTGCTCAGGGCCACACAGCAACAACATTAGAATTAACAAGGGTTCATTTTTAATACATTTTATCTTTCTTTTGGGATTAACGTGCTGCTAATATATCACATCCTTTCCAAATTCTTGTGCCAACATCATGTGTAATGAAACTGGAACTGCCTGTAAATATAATTTCTCACACAGGCAAAAACACTGATGTTCTTCAAGCATTGTGCCTAACCTCTGGACTCCAAAAATCCACAAAATAGAATTATTACACCCCAAGTAGTCCGGTTAGAGTCAGTCATGCGCTGCTGTTAGTCCTGCCTATGTCTGTGATGGCACATTGATCAACTGTATGTCCTCAGGCGCAGCTGTGCTAGCCAAGCAGAAGCAGCAAGAGAGTATAAAACACTTTTAACCAAACTTCAGGGCAAACCAGGCTGAGGATAAGTGTGTTGCAGAGCAGGGGTTGTGTGTGATTTTGCCTGTGTTTGCTCAGCAGTGTGTGGATGTGATGTGTGTTTGAGCTGGAGGGAAGTAGTGCCACCGCGCCTTGAGGCCAATCTCAGAAACAAGTGAAATGCTTGAAAGTGGGACAATCCCCAGCCAAATGTACTACACAACAACTTCATTTAGAACACCACAAAGTCAGCAGAAAGTTGACTGTGTTACAAGATGGGGTCTGGCAAGTGAACAACAAATTAATCTTCCATTGGTTAGTAGGCACATGGCATTTGTGACATGCATTACAATCCCAATACAAAATACAAAGGCTGGATATTGTGAGGTTTAGTGTGTGGAGATGCATACAATAGAGCTATGAGAGTGAGACAAAGGTACAACATTGTAAGATACTACAACTTTTCCCTTCATTTGAATCAGCGCTGAAAATGAACAAAGCTATTTATAGGTAGCTTTAGAGCTGCTCTAAGAATTATGTAGATTCAAATAACATATTCTTTATATTAGAGTGAAAATAATGAATGTCCTATAATGTGTTCATTGTAACAATGAGTTTGGGGAAATTTTCTCTAGACCCTGGTCCTGCAGAACAATGCCTTGTTCATGGACAATTAAAACAAAGAGCTATGGGGTTCTGCTGGGGCACAGCACTGAGCATAAATGTCCTTTATGGTGCGTGCAAATCGTCCCTTTTTTGCAATGGTTGAGCAACCTCGACCTTAAGGAAGAAAAATCATACAAACGCCCTCATCTCTCTTATTTCTTATGTCTGTTCATGTACAGTGTCTTTCTCTCTTAGGGTCTTCTCTCGTTCAGTTTTCTTATTTGTCTTTTCACACATCTTTTCACTCACATTTTATTCCTGCTACCGATCTCAACTGTACATGATAGCTGATGGAATAAAACACCATCTTGGTCTTTCATCTTCTGCCCGCTTCCCCATTTCACTTTGCACTTCTCACAGTCTTTACAGACAGGTAACGAGCCACAATTCATAGCACATTTATTTTAGAAGCTATTGACTGAATGAACAGAAAAATCGATAAAGCCTGTACAATATAAGTTGCTTTTTCAGAATTTCTTACAAAGAGTAACAGACATTATTGATCCAGCATCTTCCTATGAGTAAATACAGATTATGAAAGTGGACCACCTCATAAATGAGAGCATAGTTTCAGTCACACTGCTATAAAGCCCCTCAGTAATCAGGGGATTTGTAAGTGAACACAATAACTTATTTACATTTTCAGAAAGTAGCATCAAAAAGTAAGAAAAGGTGAGTTATGGTAGTAAGAGAGTTACATTATCACTTAAACTAGTGCAGCACCTTAACTGAATATAAAGTTTTGAAGTGAATGACCTGTTAACACTTTGGTTGAGTGGCAGAAGAAAAGAAGTGGCAACACATTGTCAGGCCAACAAGGAGTGGGCCTGGATTAGAGGCATAAACATCAATCTACCTATAAATTACAATAAGACCTCCATACCTACATTTATGGTCTTTATAATGAAAATGAAGGTAATTACACAATTACAGTCAACCCCTTCACCTGTCTATCAAACTAATCAAAAACACAACTGGTAACCTCATATTTCCTGTAAAGGTCTGTAGTCTCATCTGTTTCTAGACTAGCCCAAATTGGCATTAGCAACAGGTGGATAAAACCTTCAACGTTCAGTCATTTTTATTTTAAATATGGCCACAAATCACAACTTTGTCTCAGTTGAGACAAGAACTAATCAAATGAATATGGAATACAGAAGAAACTGATGCCAGTTTCACAATTCACAAACAATGGTAAAATTCCAAGCACTTAATATTAATCATAATTAAACCTAGAGCATTAGCATGCTTTAAAAGGTTAAATACTCAATACTCCAGTTAAATAAAGGTTAAATACATACATCCAGGAGTTAAAAACTGCAGCATGAACAAAAGTTATTAACAGTCTCCTAGATACAAGTGTGCAGATGCAGCATGCAACATGTGTTTTTTTTTTTTATGTCAGTGTAAACGTAGGAGAAGGCAGTGACAGGACTCTGGAGTGTGGTCATATTCAGGTTTTACAGGAGTGCTGAGGGAAACTTGATGGAAGATGGTCACCCTGTCTGCAGAAAATGCAGAAAGAAAACACAGAAACACTACTACAAATCTTATGCCTCATTTTCATGACCATCAACCAGTAGTTTAGGGTAAATGCAAGTTCTGTAAGTTAACTTTTAGCCATCACATCACTAAGTAAAAAAATACACTACAGTAGATGTTTATCTGAAAATTTAAAGAAATTATTCCATCATCTTTTCCGGTCCCCCAACCGGTCCACCCCCTCATTTTATGTGGCCCGTGAGAGCTTACAAATTATGTTATTATAAATTTTACTTTCAGACTGCCTCTCTACCATACAAACACACAAACCAACTATATTGTTGCATTTTAACACAAAATCACCAATAATCCCCTCTTTATATACTTAAAATACATTTAAATATGCCATAGTTATTTTTGCTTATATGGACATGTCGGCCATTGCAAATGGTCCACAGTTACAGTGGCCCTTTGACAGCAGTCCATCTACATCTCTTTTGGACCCCATCCGGACTAGACTGCTCAAAGATGTTTTTCCTTTGATCAGCATGTCTATATGAGATGAATCTATCTTTACTAAAAGGCTATACGTGGGCTATACCAGGCTGTACCACAGACATTTAAGGTTGCTGTAGTCAAAACTCTACTCAAACAACGCAACAACTGCAATCAAGCGTTTGCGATAACAGGCAATGAGTGTTTCACATCGCTGTGGAGAAATTTTGGTCCACTCTTCTTTGCTGAATTGATTTAATTCAGCCACATTGGAGGGTTTCTGTGCATGAACCACCTTTTTAAGGTCATGCCACAGCATCTCAATTGGATT
>JAUMHL010000016.1:7455372-7516508 GCA_032362345.1 Sandelia bainsii | reverse complement strand
TTTAGGGAAGGTCACATTAAGTTCACCTGTAAAGGTTATAGTGCATTTTAGGTTCATCGTGAAATTTCACCCGAAAGTCGAATATCCCTAACTTTTTGTGAGAAGTGTATATATATATATATATATATATATATTGTAATATGTCTCCTAAGTCTCCTGGGTTTCTTCACAGGCCAACAGATACATTAAATTATTGCTTTGTCAATAATAACATGTTTACATGATTTTTATTTTTATTTTTTTTATTTGTTCAAATGGCATATACAGTACTGCATGAAAAAAAGTGCACAAAAGTGAACACAAGTGCTAAAACACATAGTATTTTTTTTCTCTTTCATATATATATATCCGGTGTAAACGAAGACAACTCAATAATAGATACAATAAAAAGTCAATAGCTCAGAGGGTTTGGAGTAAGGCCTGTCGGAGAGGTAACAAGCTAGCCTTTGAAGTAATTGACTAATACAGTAGCGGGTATTCAAGTCATTGAGTGCCAAAAGGGAGCAGGCAGCCGCTTGACCCTGAGCCACTTCGGGCTAATCTAGCATTCAATCCAGCGTGTAATGACTGTTGGAGCTGTCAATCCTCTAGGCTCTCTTTCTCTCTCACAAACACTGACACACATGACATGCATGAACATTCCCACTCCCAAATACATGAATGTACACACACATGCATACATGTATAAGCAAATTCTCTCTCTGCCTTGAGCAATGTAAGGAAAGTCTGGTGGACAGCTTGGTTGAAACATCCTATGGTTTCAGTGCATAAACCCAAGAATCACAGGCTTTCTACAGACCCAATAATAGTTTGAGCCAGAGGAGTCTCTTTCTTATCTAAGTGATTTCACTTATGAGTGTTCAATGCAAACATTGAAAATAAAGTTTTGTTGAGCGAGAAGGCTTGTTACGGAGTGGCAGGGAATAAATAATTTTATTAACCTCTCCACCTTGCTTGGTGTAGGTGATCAATGGGTTTAATACACACTGTAAAATATCCATGAGAAGAGGAAGAAGATGAAGTATGAGAGGACTTCAAAATTAAAGTAATCAATTTAGTTTCTCCTAATACTCTTAAGTTCTTTTCTTATTGTGCTGTGTTGATTGCTGGTTAAGGCTGGTATCAGTGGTATCATTGGTATCTTTACTTTATTTAATGAAGGCAGTTTATTACATGGAGAATAACATATTTTTAGTTTGTCACATTCCCACTGTTTTCCCATTTTTAAAATGAATTTCTGCTCAATATAGATAGTTCATTGGAACAAACCTCACCAGATCTTCTCTCTTTTTTCAAAGGCAGAAGTAAATTACATTAAAGAACTGCACTTATGGAGAATTTTGAAACACATGTATAGTATTTTTTTTTTCTATGTTATACTACTTTACCTGAACTCTGCTCCATTTCAGAGCGAAATACCTGTTACACATTTCTGGAAGTGTGGTTATAAGTTACTTTGAACACTGAAATATTATATTTGATATTACACAAATGAGAGCACTGAAAGAATTAATTGTGCAAACTTTTTATAATTTAAGTACACTTTGTTGTAAATACATTTGGACTTTAACACAAATTAAAGTTTGAATGCAGGAAAGTTTTCTTGATTGACATTTTGTACACTCAAAGAAGAATAGATGCTTCTTCCACCACTGTCATTTCATCAAAATTGAACAAATAGATTGAAGTGGTTAATGTTCAGTCTGGTTCTGGAGATCTGGTTATTTAATGCACTGAACACTACTTAAAGTAAAAATATCTACAGTTTGAAAATAATTTTCTTGCAGGTGTTATGAGACTTCCTGTCATCATATCCCATATTTTAGACAGATACAATATAAGCAACAATTTAGCATGTGGTCTGGGGCATATCAGTGAAGCAGCAGTAAGACATTTAATGCACACTCCTGCTATACTATGGTGCATATAAGGAGTCCGTCAACCGTCCCCTGAATCACTGCCGTGTCTGCAGCCCTATCACTACACAAAACGGCACCTGTCACACTGCCTGAGCAGCAGCTAAAGAAAAAAAAAGAGAGAAAAGAAAGCGAGAGAAACAGAGGCACTTCACAACACTGTCATTGCCATTCATAATACGCATTGGCGTATAAAGAGGGCCATTAGGGGCCCCAACCTGGGAGCCATTAAATCATTTTAAATCGTTGTAACATCCCATTAGTGTCAGTGGTGGGACCACGTAATAGTCTGTATTAGAGGGATAACCACAAGATGCTCCATTTGGACTGAGTCACAGAGGTCTTCTCCCTTCCTCTCCTCCGCTCCCCTGTCTCTATCCCTAGTACCTCACCTCCATCCTAAGGCAGTGAAGGGTCACCAGTGACTGCAAGTGCAAGCCTAGACACAGGGGACCTAAGTGGGGTTTCTCCCTTGTTGACTGCTGCTGCTTTGAATCACAAGGACGATGAGGCTGCTGAATAAGGAAACACAGCGATACCACCTCAATGAATAAAGCATGATGCAGGTAGTCTGTAATAGGCCCATTATGCTGCCTTTAGCTGTGTCAAGAGGAAACAGGAGAATTAAACCTTGGTTTGCTTTGTCTGGAAGGAGGCAGACTGTCTGTATTTGCTGTGTGTGTACTATTGTGTGTGTGCTATTAAATGCAAAGTGCATGGAAGAAAATAACAGGTACATTATAACTAATACTCTTTCAATAAAACAATATTTTCACAAAGTTGTCAACATATAGATAAACATATGAAGCAAAACTCTTCCATATATTAGCAATTCTAAATCTTACTAATTAACAAGTTATATGTTGTTTGTGTAATGTGACAGTTCCAAGTTACAGTCAATGGCATGGCCAAGAACCCGCCCGGCATATAACCATCATCCCATTTTGTTGCTGTTACATACAGTTTTTGTGCATATTAAACAAGATAAAACATGTTAATTAGTGAACAGATGCTGACTAAAGGTGCTGATTTGCAGATTTGTTTTACCTTTAGTATGTAAGCTTAGTCTTTATGCTACACTAAACCAATGAGCTGCTAGTTATAGCTATATGTTTAGTGTACAAACAGTGGCATCAATAAAAATACCAGTAATTTGTTTTATATCGTGTGTGATCTGAAGGAAGCTACAGTAACAATGTAAATGTTTTAATTAGAATCAATAAAACAAGCAATGCTCCTTTGCAGTTCAACATGATTACTGTTCTTATAAATCACACAGGTGACAGGGACCCCTGTAACAATACAAGCCAAACCCGAAAATATGTCAGGCTATTGTAAGCTTTGAGAAAAACTCTGTGTGAAATATGCATCTCTTCACTTCTTTCTCTATTTTTCTCTGCTGGATGATAAATAGCTCATTCGGCAGACCCTTGGTGTGCCCTCAGAGTTCTTAAAGGAACAAAGCCATGATGAATGGATCAATGCCAGCGATCCAGGAAAACAGCTCTTCCAGCCGATAAAAAAGATTTGCCAATGACAACTGGGGGACAACGGTGACCCGGAGAGTGGGTCTTTGGGGTACAGCCCCCCCAGAGGGGCCCTGGTGATGGAGCCAGGATCACCATTAGGGGGAAGATTAAGTGGCCCTGGCTTCCTCTCTCACTTAATTATACATGCAAGTCCGTGCCGTACGGCCCACTGCAGCACCTCAGAAAAAGGCAGAGTGCTCCTTTGTCTCAGCCACTGGCCGCCACTTTGATTGCTTATTGGATGTCTCTCCTGACAACCGGCGAGCACAGAAACAACTCCCATTGGCCAAGGTGTCAGGGAAGCAGAGAGGGAAGGATAGAAAAAGGAGAGAGTATTAAGAGAAGAGAAAGTGAGAGTTGGATAAGAGACAGACAGCAAGGGAAGATGTGTGTATTTAGTTTTCATTACACCAGAAGCTTCAAGAAGAGGGGGGAGGAAAAAAAATGTCCTTGTCACAGTGGAAGTCTCTGGAGGTGCTTGGAGGCGTGCGGGTGCCATCCACCGACACTCAGCTGACACATATGGAACCCCTCAAAATAGAGCAGTTCATGCTTGAAAACAATGGCTTATGAATAAACAACAGGACCAAAGAATCCTGCTAATAAACAAAATGATACCACTTGGGACTGAAAGGGACAGGAGGGGAATGAGACAAGTTGATTATATGCTAACAACATGCAGAAATACATGATGATCATTGTGTTAGCTCCAATGACCCAGTGGAACTGGACTCATTTCCAAAAACTCCCTCAACTGTTACCACTATAGAAAATCACGATTGCTACAAACTTTGCCCCAATCTCTTTGCCAGATTGTTGCAAACACTTTAAAGAGATTGATCAGAGGCGAGGCAAGCGTACAGTGTGGATGTTAAAGCTCCTAAATGAAACTCAATGATGATGACTTCCATTCATAGCTTTCTGTGTGGTTTCTATTCCCAATCCATACCACATGCACCCAAGCCAAAGTGTTCCAGCATGTTGACAAGAAAAACCTGCTTTTCAAAGTACCAGCAGAAACATTTTCTTTACATATTTATATAAGAGGGAAAAATAGAACACAGAACACACTTTCGGGTTGCGCAAAGGACAGTGTCAATAATTAATCTTGCAGGCAACTTAGCTTCAGTGTACTCATCATATTTTAAGAACATAACTTGAGATGCTGTTAATATGTAACAGAACTGCATAGATGATTCCAACCTGTGAGTTTTCAGGGCCAAAAGAGAGAAATCAACGTTTATGTCCTGAGGCAATCTCTACTCAAATACAGACTGCTGCTGCAAAATGCAGCAACATTTTAAATGAATTATCTGGTGTTAGAGGGTTAATAGCTATTCAATAATGGTCCAATAAAGTAACAACTGTCTAATCTAACTAATCACATACAAATCAGTTAGAGAAAGATCTGGGGATTTCAATAGACACGTTTCCAGTAAAGGTATTAAATCCTATATATTTGGGAAATACAGTCATTTAGGATTTTGAGTATTTTCAAGTATCAGAACTTGAAGTCATGATAAGTACATTCTTCAAAAATGGATTTCAAAACGTCTCATCAAGTGAACATCATATTAAATGAGTGTTTTGCAGATCGCCATGTAATATGCTTTGACATGGGAAACCTACCACTGACATTTGCTTTTTGCAAATGGCATGTATCATAAAGTTGACTGGAAATCAGTGCTGACATGTTATGTTAGCCACGTTAGCTAAAATTGCTTTTAGGACTAAAATCAATAATCAAACTAAACAGTTTACTATTCAAGCAGAGTCGGTCAAAGCTCAGAGCAGAATGAAGGGAATGTTTAGCTTAGACTAAGAGGAAAGTTTGCAGAGAAAGTTGGGAGCCTGCTTTCACTCATTAGGATTCTTTGGCATCTGCACGGAAGTGGAGTAGCTCTCTAAATATTGAGAAGTTAACTAAGGCATGTCACTTTCAGAACATAAAATTATATGCAATTCTGCATACAACATTTATGCCCAAAAGCTATCTATTATTAAATATAATTTGAGAATGATGAGCTGAAAGTGACATTAATGGCAGTAACAAGATTGATATTCTTAGACTCAAAGCTACACACAGGCAGGCACATGCATGCACCCATGCACATGCATGGCCATAAATGGGCACACACATACAAACACACGCACACAAACACACACACACACACACAGTGCAATTGCAGTTTGTTCCTTACCTGTATAGTCAGTGATGCAATGTAAGGCAACACTTGCATTACAAATTTACAGTGATGTGTGAAGAATGGGATTCAAATAACTGTCTTTAGATAAATTAAGAAGTATGATTTACAGGCATAATTGTTTACATAATTCATAAGATGATTATCACATTACAATGCATACATTATACTACCTTCATCATAATTTAATTCAATCCACAGCTGTCTGGCATGTATTTATTATGTATTACAATCATAAATCAAAGTAAACAATACTAATTTTAAAATGCTGTAAGACTAATCACTGTCTGAATTCTATCATCAAATACAAATACATACTGTGAAAAAGTATTTGCCCCTTCCTGATTTTTTTTTATTTTTTGCATATTTGTCAGATGATTCAGATTATCAAACTAATTTTGAATATTACACAAAGATAACCCAAGTAAATACAACATTCAGTTTTTAAATAATGATTTCATTTATTGAGAGAAAAAAAGCTGTCCAAACCTGCCTGGCCTATGTGAAAAAATAACTGCCTCCCTTTACTAAATCATGAATGAACTGTGATTTACCACATTTCTTTTGGAAATTTGAGTTCAATTTCACTTGCTACAACCAGGCATGATTACTGCCAGACCTTGAGTTGAATCAAGAAATCACTTAAATAGAAACTGTCTGACAAAGTGAATCACGCTAAACGATCTCAAAAAGCAACACATCATGCTGTGATCTAAAGAAATTCAAAAACAGATTTGAAACAAAGTAATTGTTATAACGGTGAGAGCCATTATCCACAAATGAAGAAAACTTGGAACAGTGGTGAACCTTCCCAGGAGTGGCCTAACGAAATTACTCCAAGGACACAACAATGACTCATCCAGGAGGTCATAAAAGTACCCAGAACAACACCTAAAGAACTGCAGGCCTCACTTGCCTCAGTTAAGGTCAGTGTTCATGATTCAACAATAAGAAAGAGACTGGGTAAAAATGGCAGCCATGGAAGAGACAAAAGTTGACCTTTTTGAATGGAGTGCAGTCCCTTACTTCTGGTGTAAACTAACACAGCATTTCATAAAAAGAACATTATATCAACAGTCAAACATGGTGGTGGTAGTGTGATGGTCTGGGGCTGCTTTGCAGCTTCAGGACCTGGACGACTTTACATAATTGATGGAACCATGAATTCTGTGGCCTAATAGAAACTGGCTCAAAAGAAAAAAAATTAAGGGTTTAGAGGAGCCTAGTAAAGATGCTCTGACATGACCTTAAACAGGCTGTTCATGCTCAAAGTCCCTCCATTGTGGCTGGATTAAAACAATTCTGCAAAGAGGAGTGGGCCAAAGTAGGTTTGGACAGCTCATTTAATAAATAAAATCATTATTTAAAAACTGCATTTAGAATTTACTTGGGTTATCTTTGTGTAAAATTAAAAGTTCTTTGATAATCTGAATCATTTAAGTACTACAATTATGCAAAAAAAAAAGGAAAAAAAAAAGGAAGGGGGAAATACTATTTCACGGCACTGTACATGTTCCCATCTTAACCAGAGTCACAGAGGCACATGTGAAATCAATGGGAGAAAATCAATTAGAATGTGTTTGCATGTATGGATTGACACCCTGAATCATCAGTTCTATTGATCCTCTCCACTGTGATCTTCATAAAACCCATTTGTTCCATCTAAAGTTTGCTCATCCAACCAATATGTTGTTCTTTCTCCTCCCCCTCTGGTTTGCATAAACAATGGTACAAGGGTCATAAAGACTACATCATAGGACCTAATGAAACATATTCAATTCCTTCTAAAACGTATATTCTGTGGAGAAAAAAAACAAAAAATGACTGACGAAGGGAAACAAAATAAAAAAAACTTTTGCTTTTTTGTGGGAAAGGGTAGAAAAAATATTTTGTTGTGATGTGATTTGTTGTGAAAATAATATACATTTCTAAAAACTGACCTATGTAATAATCAGCTCTAAACTGCTATGCACCCCACCCTGAAACAAAAAGCCTTGATGAACGTCCTTATGACTGAACTGATTGCAGTTAATTATAAATTATGCAGTCATTGTGGGCCCACAAAAGAAGACATTGGCACTCTGCAGTCAGATGTAATTACCAAAGTCAGACACACTCCACTGTGTGTGATCCATCCCTGACAGCTAACGCTGACTGATGACCTTCCCGGGTAAACGACTCACTCAGTTGGGTCGCTGAACATGAGACACACCCACCCAACATCAACCCCCCCCCCCCTCCCTCTAAACTTCCTCCGTGTAGATCTTAAACATCTTTATACATGGTCAGACACCCACATGTCACCCAGTGTTCAGGTACAAAGCTATTGACAATTTGAATCATCAAGCTGCCATGGTCAGTCTTGCCTATCATTCACAATCTAGGGTTTATCACTCCACATTTCAGCGTAGGGCAAGGAAATATGAGTCTTCATCAGCGGGTGGCAGAAGGGGTTGGGCTTTGGAGCAAGGAGGAAAGGGAGGAGAGGGCTAATTTGACACAGCTCACTTGGCTTGCCATAATTGCTCCGTCACTGTCAGTCCTTGAGAAGCCTTCTTGCCGTACAATTTGGACACAATTACCGGCCGTTTACCAGTGGCCGTTATGCCCGTCGCCCCCCCGCCAAACACCCTGCCTGTTCTCCCGTTTGGCCGGTGGCTAGGACGTGCCATGCCTCATCAAACGCGGATGCGGCCCATTAATGAACACTGTTAGCATTTCTCTTAAACTTCTCCTGCCTCTAATAAACATGCAGTGTTCCATGAAGGAGCATTGCCATCCTCGTGACATGATATTTATTGTCTGTGCTGGTAGGAGGGAGCAAAGAAGGGAGGACAGAGGTGAGGGGAGGGGTAGTTAGAAGTGAAGAGAGATATATCAGTGTTGAGTAGAGTAAGGAGGGAGGGGAGGTGAACAAAGACAGATGAAGAGGAAGAGATACAGACTGGAACATCTCTTTCTGCAATCACACTGCTAGTGGCTACCACTGCATATACATATGAATTCACCTCAGGGCTTCATCATAATTTTACGATTTGAATTTCCACAATAAAAACATCACATGACATGCAATGTCAGCATTTTGTCAGAGCTTTAAAAAGATTTAAATCAACATTTGATATTCAAGGATTTTTGATATTGCAAGTTCATTGAGTCCCTGCAGCTGCTTAACAGTAAAAGCTTTCCATTCAGACCAGGCAAGAAGGAAATAAAAAGTGCTTATGCAGGCAAGCGACATATAGAATTGTTTGGAAGTAACACAAAATATTATTTGAATATATGGCAGTTTGATTTGATTATATGGCAAACATGACTGCTAATTTTCAGTTTCTACATTGTGGAACACAGTTGACATTTCCTCATACATGCACTCACACAGGGACACACGCAGGTTCATGCTCACACAACAAAGTCACACTCGGTAGGAACGTGATATCATTCCACTGCACTTTGACACCTGTTTTGTCGCAACTGCCAAACACAAGCAGAGAGAGAAACAGAGAGGGAAAAAAAAAGAGTGAGAAGCTGTAAGAAGGAGAGACAAACAGCAGCCAGGACACCTGTGGGGAACTAATAGTGCTTGTGTCTTCTAAAGAGCCTCTCACTTCCTCCTCTGACACTGGGGTGGTCCTGTGCGTCATGCCCTGCCCTGAGGTCATCATGTATGCTTGTGTGCCTGCCTCTGTTTCTTATTCTGAAGTAACTGCACACTCAGCAGATAGGTGAGGGGGTGTTCACCGCAGCTATAAACACACAGACACAAGTTAACAGATGCGGTCACACATAGACCAAAGCGCACAGATGTTTATTCACAGACGTGAATATGTAAATGTAGACACAAACACTGCTGCACATAGAACAAAACAAAGAATGACAAAAAAGCCATGATTAAGCATTTGCACAATCAACTGTGCTGTGTCTCTGGGGACTCCGCCATCAGACACTCCCCCCCCTCATCACCTCTCAGACCGTTAGAAATTAATGAAGCCCAGTGCAACCACAGTCAAAGACACAAAATGGCCGCTCATTAATAGTATGCTGTCACTGAGGCCATTATGAAAGAGCTAGATATTAGACGTAAAGGAAGCTTTATTCTTAAGGCCACTGACGACAAACAAAAGACTGATAAAAATACAGAATTTGCAAGAAATGGTCAACTGCTGATGCTCTGCTGCAGCATATTTGATGTTAAAAATGTTATTGTCTTTGTAGTGTGTTTCTGAGTCTATTTGCATAGCTTTAAAATCAGCATGAAAATAGCACAATGCTTTTTGTGCGTCTGTCTAATGCAAAGGACTGTAAAAACTGAACGAAAAACAAAGGGATGCAAACTCAGACAGACTCATACATTAACACATGCACACATAGCACAAATAACACTGGCAACAAAGTAAGACTTTTCATGTCTCTGTAAAGATAGAAGTTGGCATTGTACTAAGTGTTTGGTTGCTCACTGAATAAACTCATTAATTTGCTTAATTATAAAACTCCCTATCAATTTCCCCTCCCTGCAAAATGTTCAGTGAAGCTATGCAACAACATAACACATTTAGAGGCTATGTGCTCACTATCACATTATAAACAAACAGAAAATACACCAGGGTCTGATTAAAGGCCTTTACACAACAGAGCGGGCGAGAGAGGAGACAGTGTTTGTTTCTCTGCTCACAGAAGAAATTGTTTCAGCTTGTTTTTGACAGCTACAGCTACAGATGTGCCGGCTATTATAGAGGGGGGAGAGAAAGGCTGGTTGTAATAATTAAAGCACACCACTAACCTGAATAAATTAATGCTTCATCTGTGTGTGTGTGTGTGTGCGTGTGTTTGCGAAAATGTGTATGTGTGAACACTAATGCGAAAACGCACATTCAGACAGGCTTTGTTCGTCCTGATTAATTTTTGTTTCTTGTACTGTTTGCATGCATGTGCGTGCAAGCATGTGTGTGTTGATAAAAGTGATGCATGCTGTATTGTGATGGGGAACTGTTTGCTTCCTTCATGCCTTACAATTCTTATCTCATGCATACCAATTAAAAGCTTTAAAGCTTTTTACTTGTATTATTTTCCATTCTAATTACTAAGAAATGTGGGTTAAGACAAGAGCAGAACTTCTTATTAGGCATACTGCAGTCTCTAGATGTTATAGCAGCAACTCTCACATTAACACTAAATACTACCAGAACTAAGTGTGGGCGAACGTTGAACCATATTATGATATTTTACAATATTTCTGCAGTAACAATATAAATGATATGAAAATAGTAACAGTCAACACTATATTTTCAGCCTCAAGTCACAGCTTACAGTCTTGAGAGCCAAGCAAACACAAACACTGATAAAAAATATGCCTGGCTACTAAACTTAACTACTTAAATAGGTTATAACGTAATGAAATATTTCCTTCACAGCAGCAAAACGTGCACACCTAAAGTTTTTTTAAATGCAAAATCTGGGCCTGTGGCATTTTTAAAGTGACACACCCTCACATTTTCAATTAAATCTTTTAACCTGTAAAGCCATTACTTTGAGATCCATTTAGGACAAGCTCATCCCTAAGCTTTAACCCACAGCGGCGGAGTAGCAGCACATTTAGCCCTGATGTTGCCAATGATTGGCAATGATAACGGAAAAGACTCTGACACATTATCACACATATGCATGTAACTTACAGATGCACATGCAAAGTCTGTGCACACACATAAACTTCACTAACCACAGCTATAGCTATTGGTATGTATGAGATACCCACACTCACCTGCATACACACACACAGACACACTCTCAGGAAAAAGGGGAAGGGTGGGAGGCTCTTGTCAGACAGGGTAAATCCCATTATTTTGCCCTCATCCCAGAGAGTGAATTGAGAGTCAAGTAGGATGCATGTGGTAACCACAATGAAATTACAGCTGCTGTGAGGCCGAGGGCTGCTAATGCACCCCCATTGTGTCCTTGAGTGCATCTAAATAAGCAGGGGTAAAAGGCAGTCTGTGCTAGCCTGCCAGGGTTACAGGGTGTGTGTGTGTATGTGTATCTAGAGGTAAATGGAGGCCTGCCTCTGATAGAGGGCTGTATTTAAGCTTGATGATGGGTAACCTGTAGGGACCACCTGATGTGGCTTTGTTGTATGTAGGTTTATGAGTTTGAGTGTAAGTGCAGGTGTTTATGTGTGTGCAGGTCTGGGATATTTTTCCTGTCCCACTTAAAAATGAAATGATTCACTGTCACTGTCTACCTGTAACTCAGAGCCTGCAAATACTACAACATGACAGTGATACCAGACAAATGGAGTGAAAGCACTTTGTGATATTTTTATCTCTAATAAACCTGTATTCCTGTGGTTTCACGTGTCCTTCGCTGAGACAAAACTAGAACTAGGCTGTAGATCACAGGCCTTTGCTCCAAGCCAGAGGGGAATTCTTCTGGATTACAAACAGTCATAGCACAGTAACCAGGACATCAGCCAGAGGGATAAAAAATAAGGAAAACAGTAAAACTGTCAGTTGAAGATGCAAAACAGAGATCCGTTTCTATCCATTATGAATGAGATATATTTGAAAGGTGGAGGTGAAGAATATGAACAGTGAGGAGGAGGACGACGCTCACTTACCTCCCCCCAGACCTGGCAATGCTTAACCCGCTCACAACCCCGAATCCCCCTCCACACCTTTCCTTCCCCTCAGCGCAAACTCCAGTTCATCAACAAAAGCCTTTGTACAGTCAACAGTGCTGTTTTTATTCATGTTACATTTATCCTTAGAGCTGTCCATCAGGCGCGGCGGGGACGGCTGATCTAAAACAGAGCCTTACACTCATGACAGGAGGATAGAGCCGTAACTCTGGAATGCTAACCTCCGCTGTTATTTGGCCTGCAGAGAGATCAGGAGCAAAGGGAGAAAGAAAAAGAGAGAGATACACAACCTAATGACAACTACAAACACAGATATACCTTTGTTCCAGCTGTATAAAACAGCAGACTTCAGTGGGTTTTCTTTAGGGTCCATGGGACCAATCAAACTTGTGTTATTTAGACTTCAAACATTGCCTCCAAAGAGAGACAGGGAGCGAGCTAGGTGTGTGTCTCTTGCTAATAACTGCTAGCATGATTCGGTTAAGCTGCTTATTTCCGACATAAATAATGCATCCAGGCAGATGCGCTTGACTTTAGTTGAATATGAATCGCCAGTATGATTGACACGGAGGTTTGTTGAACGCCGAGTTTATTCTACAGTTTCACCTTTGGAAATAGGCCTGTCTCATTTAATATCCCCTATGTTAACATAATTATGACAACCAGCACTGATTCATGCATGTGTCTGTGTAATATCCATGACAAAATTAGGCTACTATTTCTTGAGGAGGGGGGGCGGGGAGCAGGCAGGATAGATTTTAGTAGAGTATCAAAGGCAACTAGATTGTCTGCCTGTTTAACAACTAAGCCAAATCAAATAAGAAATAAGAGGACTATCTTCAGTTTAATTCTGGTTACTTTCACAAGACACCCTACTTACCCACCCACAAGCCCTGCCCCCTCTTAGGCCCCTTTTTTACAGTCATTGATTCCAATCAATCAACGCTAATTAAGCAGGCACCTATACACATATATGTCATATGCTAATAGGGTAATGATATGGGCATTTAGTTGGTGCTTTAATCTTATGCTACTTGCAGCTAACACATAATGACACTCTCTACCCAGCCATGGGTATATTTATGAGAGACCACTGAGAGCATGTGGACATACACACACACACACACACACACACACACACACACACACACACACACACACACAGCAGATTGGTACTTCACACTGGCTCACTGTATTAAACCTTATTTACAAGCTAACAGCTATAACCATTACAGATATGGTGGCGGAGAAACCACATTAGGTTCAATGGGCCAACAGCGTATAATCCAAAGCAATAAAATGTCGATTTGAGTCAATCTCGTGCACTAAAAAAAAGGCACACATGGCTCATCTGCAAACAGATGAACATCTCTGTGATACAAGATGTTTTCCCCTCATTCTGTCTCTTTTAAGACCTTGGTGCATCAAGGAAGGAATGTTTCTCATTTCTTTTTAATCCCCCCTCAGTGTTAAGGTGCTGTGGATAAATATATTGCAGACTCCTTCCCTCGTCTAACCCGTGGCCCTCCCCATCAGGGGATAAATTAGTGGAACGGTTCACAAGAGGGTACAGCTTGCTGGAAAAAAATATTGAAGAGGTACTGTACACAGTAAATCCATAACTGGTTAATGGTTTTAAGTTGTTATGTATTTTGCAATAAACACAATGGCAGTCTATAGTTTTTAAGTCAATATCACTATAATATCAAGGCAAAATAAAAGAATGTATGTTCTAGTATGACTGTTACTATGGGCTGATATACGTAGTAGTGCTTTTCTGCATTCTTCGTATTGCTGTTATTACATTTCCTCTTTGTTAGACAGTGCAGAGAGTCAAAAGTCATGATATGGATTAAAACGAACTACGTCACAAATTGTATGCTCATTCCCCTGGTGAGCCAGCAGGATGCCTCAGGCCAGTGTACTTTTTCCATGACAATACTGTGGAGAGGTTCAGGAGGGAAAGGAGCTTGAATTTGTTCCAGCAGGAAGCACTTCACCGGCTATGCTGAGTTGTTATGACTAACTGGGGCTGTGTAGGGAAGACAATTTAAAGTACAAGGGTTCAGATTTACTTTAATTAAAATGAATAGTTCAATTCAAATATTCATCGTGATGACATGCTATGTTCTAAATCATCTAGAAAGCCTCATTCTCTTACTATAACTGAAATAACTGACTGTGATCCGTTTCAACAGGACAGGCTGGCCTCATTTCATCAATGGACCCTTTTCTTTCAGAGAGAAACCAAATTTGGACAGCAGGTTTTGAATAAAAAGTGAATATGTCTCTTATATATCGTTCTACATGCTGTATGTTGTTGATGTATATAACAAATAGCGATGACACTAACCTTGACTCCAGATGTTTGTGGATTCTTCTGCTAATGCTGAAAGAGAAGGAAAAAGAGTCAGGAGGTAAAGGAAGAGTCAATGTAAGATCATCACTTGACAAGCAACACCATAATAAATACAGTCATGGAGAAAAGTTTTCTGACTTCACAAACACTATAACTAATCGTAAGCACTGTCCTTGCAAGCCCTTACTTGGGTCTTTGTTGCAGATAACAACCTGCCTCTGTGCAGCTCATCTCTTGCTCCAACTCTATTGTGTGATCTGCAGAAAGAAACTAAGGTAAACTCGGTGGTGTTTGTAAGGGAGTTCTCTCTGCTACTCCCATGTGATAATTATTTGATCTTGTTTAGTTCATTATTCATTTTGAGGGAGCTGGTTGTGACTTGTGGATAAATGCCATATGAAAGGCATTGTGCACCAAGGATGCATCCTCACTTTTATCCTGGCTCCCAAAACAGATCAATTAGTAAAACTAAACAGTAAATTATTAATCACATTGCTTTGTGTCCCCGTTCCATCACCGGAAGAAAACAGTTCATTAGAGAGAGAGGGAAGCAGGAAGGGGGGGTGAAACGGCAGCGTGATTGAGAGGGGCTTTAAACCAAGCTGATGCTGTGTGAACATTTGAAGAAAAAAGAGTGAAGAATTATCAAGCATGTCCATCATTCCAGGTAACTTCCAAACCACCCCCACCACCCACCGGTCTCTCCTAAACTGACGTGCACTCATAAAATGGGGTCAAGCAGTGGAGGACTTCAATGTCACAGCCATCATATACGTTGCCCGTTGGGGTGCGTGTGATTAAAATAACACACAGGGATGTTTCATGTCATGGTGAGCAATCAGACCATATTTGCAAAAATATTCAGATCAGATGAATTTTAATGAGGTGTACACTCGAGGGGGATACCAGTGCCAGAGCGCTGGGGATATAAGGTGGAAGCAAAACCATCCCCTTATTTGCCAGAAGACAGCAAGGTACATAAACTTTTTTTTCCCCCTCTCTCCCTCTACCTTTAGATGAAAAAAAAGAGACACATCCAAATTCAGGGGTCTACTCACTGTTCAGATTTTTCTGCTGTTCTGAGTTGGTCAATTTGAATAAATTATTCCAGATAAAAAAGAATCGCTCAATGTGGTTCATTTTGTGAGAAATTATATTTTTGCAGGAAAGGTTAATTTTGAAGGGAGCTTGAATGACTGGGAACTAGGGGGCTGCAGGGGAAGTGAGGGGAGCAAGGAGAGAGAGAGAGAGGAAGGGACGAAAGGACAAGAGAGAGAAACAGAGACAGAAAGAAAGAGAAATAGAGAGGGGTGGGGGACTGGAACGCTGTGCTGCACGAGGAGCATTGGGCGTCAAGGAGGAGAAGGGGCGAGAGAGGGATGGAGGGAGGGAGGCAGTTATTAAAAGCGATTGCATTCCCTCCCGAATGTCTCAGGAGAGCAGAATCAGTGGAGATGTTAAACCTTGCTTGACACCCCAGTTGGATAATTGTGGGTGTGGGAGCTAATCAGCGGAAGATGTCTCCTCAATTTAAATCTTGTCAGTTAGTGAAGATTAGGCCCTCCTGTCCCGGCCACCATTAGCTTTGTTGCATGTCAATGCGCCGGTGAGGGTGTCCGCCTGGTCCGGCTGCAAGGGTAAAAAGGCAAGCATGATGGAAACCAGCAGATTTATTCCAGCTAAAGCTTGTATGGCATTTTCAAGAAAACCCATATGAGGGGAAAATGGAATTTATGCAGCCTTTTTGAAAATGCATTTGTTACTACTGACCTAACAGGGGGACCCTGTGGAATAAGAAATGTAGTGCAGGGATGTGCTCTAGATTTTCCTGCAAGAAAAACATTGGTGTGATAGTTAAATATGATGTCGTACACAAACTAGAAGCCAGTGAAGCAAATTAGGGTGTTTGCTGCAAATACATAAAACTGAGGGGAATCATAATTTCAGTAATGCGCAGACCAGCTGAAGTCATTAAATGTCTAACCACACTGTGTCCCTGTACACATGCTACATGCTCTGTTAAAATTTTAAGTTATGGGATAAATTTAGGCTAAAGGAAATCATAGGATCCTGATGTTAAGGCCATTAAATGACTAATAATCTGTGACAATGCATCTCATTAATAAAAACGTGGGGGTATAATTTCAGCCTCAGTTAAAAGGAATGGGGGGGATGGAGGTGACTAATTCAAAAATGCACTGTAGTGAATTTTACAGCTCAAGTCTGGCTGGCTGCGGGCCACAGCTTTGCATTCCCCCCATGGTAAATATTTGTAACAGATTTTTCCTGCAGGACAATGGTTCCTTTCACTACAGCGGGTCCTGTAACCTCGGAGTGAACGTGAGGTCAGGGCAAATAAACAAGGCGGTCGTACCAAGCTGAGCGGCTCCACTGATTCCTGGGCCAGGCCTGCTGCATACCAGGCCCTCAGCTCTCTCCATCTCGCCACCGGAGTCTGAGTGCTGACAGATGTTTCTGAGTCTGGCTACAAAGGAAAGGGGAGACCGAGAGAGAGAGAGAATGAGGCAGCTTTTCTTTCTCTGCCCGAACATTTCCACATCTTTTTTCTCACAGTTTAATTGTGTCCAGTTTCCTAATGCAGCCTCCAATACCTTCAGACTATAGTACAATACAAATCACGAAAAAGAAATAAGAAAAAAAACATGCCTGTATTTAGAACCAGTGTGTGTGTGTGTAAACGGCAAACCTGGTTATAATTAACAGCTACACAGGCCTACAGACTGGGATCAACAACCCTTGAGTGTGTGTGTTTTTATAAGTGCATCAACACGTGCAAAAAGGGGAAATGACACTACTCTAAGAAATAGTGTTGTCTCCAAGTATTTATGTATGTTTTTGTGTGTGTATGTATATATATATATATATACACACACATATATATAGTGTGTGTGTATATACACACACTCCAGACTTTTACTATAAAAGTAAAAAAAATCCTCATAATTCAATATTAGTTTCCACCCCTCACACCACTTCTGTTCTGTCGAAGTGGTTCATATTAGCAGCCTGACAGTGCGAGCTACTGGCGGCTACCGCAAGTTGTAATGAGTTCAAGGCCCCACTCAGGCCTGAGGCAGCAGACGGTAAACAGTTGTTACCAGTTGTTTTTTGTGGAGCTCAGACAAAGCCTCTCTGCGTGAGAAACAACAGCAACAGCTGGGCTGAGCAGAGTGAGACATCGATCCGCAAGCTCGTTCTTTTACACCCCTCCGAGCACTCGTCTGGCAGTCAGCAGGAGCAGTAGCGCATGCCAAAGCTGGGCACAGCGCTGCAAAAAATATCCCTCTTAACCAGTCGTTTTATCTGGTGCTGAGTCTCTAAACTTTATATTTGTACAAGGAAGATGGCTAAAAAATACATGCCAGCAGGTTACGGCGTAAGGTTATTAATTACAGTGCAGCTGAAACTGCATTTGAAACAATCAGAATAATTAATTAATTGCAGATTTCTAATTTTCAACACATGAGAATTAACATTTTTTTACGTAAATATTGGTTGTTTTTATTCTCTATTACCAATCTAGAACAAAGCAATTATAATATGTTTTAAAATAAACAAAAGCTGAAAATGAAATTAAAATGAAAAATGTGGTCATCTTTCCAAACCTAGTTCTCAGGTTTATATAAATATCTAATTATATATATTTATATTTAAAACTATATTTAAAACTATATTTAAAATACATTCATAGATTAAATATTCTCTTGAAACCACATCAGCCATGAAGAGGCCAGTTAAAAGTATCAAAGCAGGGAGACAAGAAACTGGCGTTTAATCTAATCTATGTTGTAATAGTTGGGGGGACATTAATTATTGATAAGGCTGGCAATTGATTGGTTAATAAGATAATGTAATTGAGAAATGAAAATCATCAGAGTTGAGTGTGTGTGTGTGGACTCCAACCTGAGCTGCATGGGGGAGGTGGGAGTTCAGGGGGGGGGGGTGTCTTAGGGGATTGCCCCTACATAGGCTTCCATCATTACTGCCACACTATAAAAGCAGAGTGGTGATTAAAAGGACTTGATTGATTTGACTCTCATTGGGATAAGCTGTCCTTGTTCCGTCACTGGGCTCCTCCTGCAAAAAAACTGAGCGTGTGTATAAATGTCTTCAGTGTGTGTTAATGCAGAAAATCAAATCAAATAATTAACCAAATGTGTGTGAAAATTTGAGCATATTTATATGTTGTAAACACAGGTTTCTGTGTGTGAGTTACCAAAGAAATGAACAGTAATAGTAAATAAATACAATTTTGTATGTGTTTATTTATTTTAAACACAATATGTGTTATGTGCGTGTGTGTGTGTCTGGACCTGCAGACCAGCTATAAGTGGTACAGTGAAACGTGTGCATGTGTGTGTGAGACTGTGTATCCATGCCGTCAAGAGGTGGCCCCACTCCCCCAGTTTTCACTCGCCTTTTGTCTGCACTCTGTACTGTACTCCACTGCTCAAACACACACACACACGCACGCTTTCACACACACACACACACAGAGCTCCAACCCACCCTGAGAGACGGAGACAGACCCTGCTGCCTGACACAAAAGCTATTGATTTTACTATCTGCTGCAATGAATGATCTTCCTTAGCCAATTTCTGAATTTAGAAATGAGTTCAATACTAATAATGATAGTGGAAGGATTCTTTAAACCGTTAGAGCTGAGAAGGGGGAATTGAGGGGAGAAAAAGAAGGAGAGAGAGAGTGGGAGAAGAAGAGGAAGGAAGTGAAGATTTGTGTGTGTTTGGCTTTAGAAAAAGAGAGGATATGATTTCTCGCCATGGGTGAGATTAAACAAAGATGACATCAATGGTTTAAAAAGTCTAAATTACTACATTCTACCCTCAAATACAATTACTCTTATTTGGCTTTCTTCAATGGGCTGAGAATAGAATAATTCAGTGGTGGGATTTGTCTTTTTTTTTTAATACTTTTAACAACTCCCAACTTTTATATGAACAGTTTTCATTCACCTATTTTCATGCAACGCTCTTCTGCTTTTTATGATGCAATTTTCAATATACAGCATTCTTGCAAGCTTGCTCCTTAATCCATTCATATATTTCATGCGCCATAAAGACAAAACTAGTTCAGTTTCTATTTTGCATCTCACAAGCGTTCCATAAAATAAAAAAATAGGCACATAAATATTTAACATGTCCTCTGTTTAGATGGGGGAAACTATTTATGTCAAATTAAACAACAGATATGCTAAGCAGCTCAACAGAAGAGCTCAGCAAGGTGGAACTTCTAAAATTTTATTTCTGCACGCACATTATTTTCTTGCTTATTCAGAAAACTGCCATAAAACGTCAGAACCTGTCATGTTAAACCTTGCATGTGGCGGTCATGCTGTAAAAAGTGTAAGTTACAGAAATACAGACAGATGTGTGAATGTTTGCATGAGCAAGACTTACAGCTCGCGCATACGTTTTTCTATATGCGCTTGCATATGTGGATATGCGAGTCTCTCTACTCTCTTTTATTTGGGCAGGCAGCGGCTTGGTGGGGTGATGTGTGTTAATCAGAAGCCCCGTGCCCTGTTGAGGTGTTAATTCACCTCCCCATTACAGAGAGGTGTAGATTAATAGATAAGGAAGGTCTGAGCGAGGGTCAGCGCGATACGTCCCAGACTGTGTTCACCCTCTTGTCAGACACCTGCCTGGATTAAGCCGCTGGCTTCTCTCTCCGTTGTACGCAGGTGAGAGGTCGACCATTTACCCAGTTCATTGGCTTCTCATTCGGTTTTCGAGGTGGGGTGGATCTGCATAAAGGCTCTGGCATCTGTATGCTTCGCAGCATCTGTCTGCACGGGGGGTCCTGCACAGGGAGGTAGAGAAGCGGACAAGCGATGCAGGATCTGCCGCAGAGGATTACAGTAAATATACATTGAGACTTGGGAGGAGATGAAGAGTGGTTGTAATAGTGAAAATGCTGTGGATTTATTTTTAATTTATTTTCTTTAAATTTCTACTGTACTGCAACACAAACCTCAATAGGGCAGAGTGGTTCCGTCTATTCAGGAATTTTCTTGGAGTGAGGACAAGAAAATCCTCGGCAAACAGAAAAAATAAAAAGGGGGGAAAGGGATAAATTGGGATGGGGAAGGAGAAAAACGCATGAAACATGAAACTCTGCAAATTTGACTTATAACAAGCAAAATTACACCCTGCTGTCATTTAAATTATGGCTGCCCTCTATAAAGGTGTCTTTTAGGTGCATTAATTGAATTCGGCACTATTTCCCAATAATAATCTGTAAAGTTCAGCCGTCCATCCTTCATGAGATCCCTGCCGCGTACCAGAGGAGTATCTATTTCAGTGGCTTAATTTATTTTCATGATTCGCCGATAATGACGGCCATGCAGGCTGTACATCAGAATTAACCTTCATTTCACTGAGGTATATTACGATGACAGTCGCCGACACATTTCACCTACACAAAGGGCATTCTCTTCCTCTCTCTCTCTCTCTTACTCTCACTTTCTCCCCCTGCCTCCTCTGTCCCTGCCCCTGCTGTATAATCATCCTCGGCAGACCAAGATTGTTTGATAGCCGATTAATTTTCATAGGAAATCAAGTGGCCAGCTCTTTCTCTCTATCGTTCTTTCTTTATTTCTGCCTCTTATGTCCTCGCCTCCAAACACATACACACGCTTTTCTTCAACAATGGTGAACAGCGCTTGTGCTTGGTGACTTTTTCTGTCAATTAGGTATTTTATTTAATCTCATCTCACTTTCTTCTCTAATAAATTGCATTTCCTCCCCCCATCCTCCTTTTCCGATATCTCCAGTGTGGTTAATTTATTTTGGACGATGCCAATGTAACAAAAGTGCTGTAAATTAATCAGGGGACATCAAGCGAAAGGGGGTCCTTCGCTCGCTCTCTGTTTCTAATTTCTATGCAAACCATTAAGTGTCAGATATAGATTCCACCATTTGCTACGTTCTCAGTCAAAAGATTTCATTAGGGACCTGACGTCACATTCTGAAGGCAGCACCGAATCATTTCTGTCCTATTTTCTCCCTCATGAGCTCTTTGTTCTTCGCCCCTCTGTAGGATCCTGCCACTAAAAAGGCCTCTATACAAATGACAATAATAGATTTTGCTAAGCACCGCCACAACGCCATGATAGCCTATTTAGAGAGAAACCAAAGAAACATTCAATTTGTGGCATTAACCAGGGCACATGCAAAGGTTGCCAAAAAAGTGATTAAGAAATTACAGAATTGGTCCTCTCTGCTTGAAGTTCTCTTTCTCTCTTTTTTTCTCTCCCTCTCATTGACATGGCATCTGTAATGAGGAGGGCTGGTAATTAGAATATTCTGGAGAGGTGAGCCCTGCTGGAGCTGGCAGCTAGAAGACTGATCTCACTCTCCCTCTGTCTATTCTGTATTATTTCCTTCCTCTGTCACAAGGGCCTGGACACAGAACAGACAGAAAAACAGCTGTCTGATGACCACACTCTCTATGGATATCTCTCACTCTTCTTTGTGTGAGTGTGAGTCTCACAAGCGAGCTCTTCAGAGCCCCTCTGCCAGCAAATAAATATAATCAATCTCCCATTTACATAGAAATAGGCTTCTCCCCTTCATCCTAATAATCTGCTCAGCATCCTCAGAGAGGGAAAATAATATTCACTCCACATGGCAATTTCGTATTTATCATGAGATGGCTTTATTGATTGTTGTTTTTTTCCTGAGATAAATTTTTTTTCAATTCATTTTATTAGAGGATATTGAAGGCATGTAGGGCTGACATGGCACATATGCTCCATTATTTCCTACCCAGGGACAATTATGGTTATTGACACTGTCACGTTTTCCCCTTCGTCATCAGTTATCACTGCTTACTGTGCGGAGAGCCAGGAAGCCGCAATATGGGGAAGAGGGGGGTACACGGGCGTTCGAGACATTATCATGGGCACGTAATGGGTGTAAACTGCAGGGGCGCTGCACATGTGCAGCTGCATGTCGCTAATGTGGTTCATTCCACTTTGTGTCATGTCGATGATAAGGGGTGACCGGTGGGGCCCCAGCTGACTGTCAGTCCCACTTTGGACAAACAATTCTTCTGTCAGTGTGATCTCCAACACCCGGGGGCATCAAACACATTCATCATATATACAGCGACAGGAAAGGAAAGGAGAAACAGAGATACCCTTGAAACCAGTGAAACTTATTAAATTCAAATTACTTATTGCTATCTAATTAAAACTTAACTAAATGGAAATCTAGATTGAAAGAGAATGCTGAGACGATTATGATCTTATCAATGTACACTTTCATGAAAAAGATCTTAACGGGGCACTTTGACATTTTGCTTTTGAGTTTGTTTTTCTTCGTTTCTCCTTTTCTCCACTCTACTTCAGATATTTCTCACTTAATCAGCACTTGCCTGCCTGTCAAATAATCCTTTAGCCATCTAAATGCAGAGAAGAGAGGTTGGAATCTGTAATGTGTTGTTAAAATGCCATCTGCCAAACAGAGACAAACTTTATCATATACTGTGTAATAAAACAACTGAGGTTAACGTGCTGAATAATGAGCAAATTAGCTGCCGTGCTATTCTCGGGGATTGCTATCATAAACAACATCTGTTAGTTGATCTTCAACTTGTCATATAGTTACTTAGTCACTCATTAGCGTTTACTTTAACAAATAAGCCTCCTACACTTGGCTGGGTCGTGTTTGTAATTTTCTTAAGCGTTAGAAGAAACTCATTAATGGACATTTCCGAATCAGCTGAAGCTGAACTGACCTCAAGCATCTTAAATGCCATTTTATCATTGGTGCTGAAACACCAAACTGTAACATGTTTAAATTAGCTTTTCCTGGTTCAAAACCTTTTCTCAATAATTAATAATTGGTGCATTGTTTTTAGTGAGGTCAGAGAACCTGGATGAACATGAACAAGATCTTGTCTTGCATAAGGAAGTTTGGTCCATTCTGCAGCATACAGTAAGTAAACAATGACAGCATTCTTGGGATATGCAAAACATATCCCTTTCTAACAACTGGCTTAGCTTAAAAATGTATTGTGTAATCATGAGTTTCCTTGAAGATTAAAGGCAGCTTGTTCAGAATCTAAGTTGATCCAGCATGTGCGCTGTGGAAAACAAACAGACAGTGGTGAAAGACTGAGTGAAGGTACAGTAAAAGATCATCAACAGGCGCTGACAAAGTGGTGCAATTAGGATGAATTGGGATCTGACTAAATGTTTGTCTGAGGTGTAAACACGCGAGTCAACAGTACTGAAGATGTAACAGGGTAACAGCAGAAATAGATCACAGGATTTAACAGCTTGTCATGATCAAACAAGATCATTAAAAATGCAGAAATTCAATGGGAGATTAAACAACTCTGAAGGAAATTAGACATTTGCATTGATGAGGGGGAAAAAAACAAGCTGTTTCCTTTGCAGCGACACAGAAAAAAGATATTGAATAAATCACCCTAGAGGCCATTTGTAGATAGTAAATAACTACTATTACTACAGCCTGATACTCTTTGACAAACCCTAGTGTACTACTGATATCAACACCTGAAAACAATGAGAAAGTGGAGGCTTAGGACAAAAAAGTAGTGTTGGTGCACGTAGTGTGTAGTGGTGTGTTGCCTGGGAGCAAGTGAATGCATAGATGTTGCAAGATGATTTACCTTCTCCCCACCAGCCACGATCGCCTCCTGCAATACCCCAACCTGGCAGGTATGAAAAAAAAAAAAAGAGGCAAATTAACAAAAGCTGTCATTTAGGAATTACGATGGGACAGTGCACTGCAAAATACATATGTTCTTTGAAGTCCTTATTTCAGCAAAATTATATATACACACCACAGTATATATAACAAAAAACTTTATATCTAATTAAAATGATAACTGCATTCTCATTTTTCAAACTCTCATATCCTGAGGGCCAATTGGGATGAGTGCTTTTTTTTCCTCCCGTGTGGCTGCAGCTTCCCTCTCTCTCTCTCTATCAGACTGTCTCTCTCTTCATCTCTCTCTCTGTCCTTCGCTCACTCCACTGTGGCTCAGTGAACTGCTCCTACAGCAATATCCCATCATTACCATCTCCCCAGCTGAGCTTCAGCCAGCCATTATCATGCGGCATTATTAATCTTCTTGTCTTATCAACTTGCAAATCACAAACCATTGAGCCTTATGGCGCAGTTTGGGGTGCGCCGTTATTCATTTTGTAGGTCTACCTAGCTTGCAAGTCTTTCTAATCACCTGACGATTGTCACTTTCTTACTGTTGCCCTGGCCTTCTCATGGCCCCGGTGCTCTGTAGCACCAGAAAGGATCCAACTGTTTCACTTCATCTTCTTGCTCGCATGCTCTCACTCACCTAGACCTACTACATCTTTCTTTAATGTGTCCACACAGATACTGATGTTCCTTATACACGTTGTCTCTTTATCTCTTTTACATTAGACATGTTTGCATAGTGGGTGTCTGGTACCAACATACTGATAACATGTAAAAAACAAAAAAAAAGTTTTCATCTGATTACAATCATTTAGCTATTTCACTGCATTTCACTGTGTTGCAGTTCTTATATATCTGTTTAGATGTTTTGATCATTTGCCTTTTGTTAATAAAAAAATGTGTTTATTTCCATTTGATGCTGGTTTAAACTTAAAACTTTATGTTTCAGAGAAAAATAATGTATGTCAGTTTTATCTAATAGTTTTAGTTATTCATTACAAATTCATATTTACATACAAACTTCAATTTATAAAGTAAGAGCTATAGTTTTAGACTAAATTATAAAACAGTATGTAAAAGTATATTTAGCTGATATTTTTTTACTTAACATTTACAGCATAATGCACAACTTTTCCTTATAATGGCATTTTTTTTATTTGTTAAAATAAAAAAATTACTTCGGGCCAGCTGTTGAAAGGAGTCGACAGCAAGTAGGATAAATTTTATTAATGGGCAAGCATTAACATGAGTCTGCCCAGAGCTGACCCCCTCTCCCTGACACATACGTCCACAATGTTTCTGTCATCTCTCCCTCTCTCGCTCTCCCTGCTGATATTAGTATTCAAGAAAGGACCAGAGTGGAGAAGAAAGGTGAAGAGAGGGAAAGTTTCTTTAAAGACACACCATTGACCCCTGATTTTTGCTCTCACTTAAGTTTGCTTTTCTTCAGGGCTAAAATATTCAC
This sequence comes from Sandelia bainsii, assembly GCA_032362345.1. Taxonomy (NCBI): domain Eukaryota; kingdom Metazoa; phylum Chordata; class Actinopteri; order Anabantiformes; family Anabantidae; genus Sandelia; species Sandelia bainsii. The sequence goes on along the minus strand of JAUMHL010000016.1, from coordinate 7,490,676 downwards.
CAAAGAAAATGTGGTGTGGCTATGGCTATGCTACTTGTGGAAAAATGTGTATAATAAAATTGCAAGGAATGTGTGTTCCTCTGTGTGTGTATCTAAATTTGCATTTCCTTTGAAAACTTTGCATGATAAATCACCTTTTTCCCCCATAGCTCATTAAGCACCATACAACAGGTACTGGGCATGAAATATTTAGCAGAAGACAAAGTGTTTCATGTGCTCCTATGGACCCAGCTATTACCCAGGCCTTTCGCATTACATCCGCTAAAAACAGCCCACCCTTTGATCTTCATTATCATTTGGTTAAATATTTCAAATATGCTTTCATATATTTGATTAACATCTTTCAGAATTATTCAGTAAAACAGATATGTTCTGAATGTTCAACTGCTAATGATGAAATTGTGATTACCCTTGAATCCAATGACATTTAGGAAGGAGGGGTAATATTTTATTTAATCAATACTGTATATGGCAATGCATACTGGACAGTTCATGAAACTTCATGTATCAACTTCCCCACTGCATTCAAATATGTGCTTATAAGCCTTGGGTATTAATATTCACACTGAGAGTATTTTAGAGCACATTTCAGAGCACTGCGTGCTCGACATTGTAATTTCTAAGCTTATCTAATCAATTCTGCAAGCTCCATCGGCCTCATATCAGGCCTCGTGAAAAAAATCAGCTCAGTAGCACCTTCAGAACACTTATAAATAATGAAAAACAGCTTTTAAAAGAAAGAAGCGCTTAAGGAAAAAAAATGTTGATTAGAAAAGTGCCTTTTATCCATGCCTTCAAATCTTTCACATTCCGAAGATGCGTTGGACTCCGGGCAAACCACAACGAATAAAGTACCCCTATCTGACCAGAAAAAAAAAAGAAGTATTAATTTTTGAGATAAAAAGTGCTGACAGCACAGAATGAGCCAGGTGGTATTTGGATATGAGCAGTGAAAATGAGATGAGAGCCCAGAAGATCACTTTCATCTTGTGTATAGAGTTGTCCTTGAAAACTTGTCTGAACTCTGTGCTGTCTGGTGATCACCATGTTGCTCGTCGACATTTCAGCCATTTATCTCTCTCTGCATGGTGGATTTGTCTGTGAAACTCCGACAGGTCAAAAACCAACATTTGACCCAGGTGGTATGGATCAGTTGATTTACCATATGAGTCATCATTTACAAGCAGTGGGTGTATGTGTAGACCTACTATTGTCTGAGGGGGGGCAGGAAGTTAAAACATAGGTGCAAGGGAGAAGGAGGGAAAAGAGAAAAAAATAAAACTTTTACATGGTTAACAGCATGTGTCCTAATTTGCCATGCTGGTGCTATGCAGGAGTAGGCGGAAGGTGGGCAGGGTGAGTGAAAATACTGAGTTTTTATGCCCATCTATAAATTAGGAGCAGTGGGTTGATGAGCAGTGAAGGAGAGTCGTGTCTCAGCTCAGAGACAGAAAGATTGGGAGAAAGAAACTGTGCTACTACAGCAGCCCAGATGATACACACACACACACACACACACACACACACACACACACACAATGATACACTGAGGTCTTGATGACAGTTATCCTGTTAGGCTGGGCAACACACACTCACACACACACACACACACTCACACACACACAGCTGGCAGGCACCAAGGCCCTTGTGTATCTCCTCCAGTGAGGATTTGCATTCTGCTCCTGGCAGGTCGACCGACAAATTGCCCAGGCAGCCGTGGGAATCTGGCTGAGGGGAGAGACGCTGCTCAGAAAGTGCCTCATCCGTCTCATACTCTCTGTGGAACCACTCTGCATCACACCTCACTTCCAGAGGCACGGCTGATAGAGGAGGACAGGCAAGGACTGTCTTTTGGACACCGGAAGGCCTGTTGGCCATTGCCGGACCTTACCTCCCTGGGGCCAGGAGGGGCTTGGAGCCCAGTGTCCCCCCCCGAGCTCGCCTTAGGCCAGCAGCCCTGGGGCTATCGTTCACAAATCAGGCCCCGTTTTCCCAATCAAAGACCCAGACTGGAGGAAACTGGCCTAAAGTGCTGCTTAGTGCCTTAAATAATTCACTAACTGAAATGCCGTAACACAAACCAACCATCCACAGAAATTAGAGAATATCAGGAGACCACGACAACCTTGTCCTGACCACACTAATTTCAAAAACACGCTTTAAAAAGCAAATTGCAATCTTTAATCAGCTGATAAAATTAATGGCAAGGGATAGGATATGATCAAATTATTACACATCAGGAGCTAAGTGATTTTCTTTCTAATTCCTATATTATTTCCTATAAATTTAATAATTGAGGGCAGTTCTGCAGCCTTATTAACACTCAAGTTAAATAGGGATGATGTAAAAAGACTAATGTTGAAACTATTGGTAATAGAACTGTTCTTGCAGTGCGGCATTTAGAAGCTACTTCCCATCAAAGAGTGAACTTCAGAAAAGACGTGCTCAGCCCACAAAACAGGACTCAAATGAAAATTAGGATTCACAATTTTTTAAAACTAGATAGTCAGCATTTAGACAAACTCAGTAGAGTTCATCTTGGGTGTATCTGCATAAAAATGTGAGTGTGTTCATTCAGAACAACACGCACAAACACATTTACGCAAAGTCCCATGTGTTTAGGCTAATTAGGGGGTCTAATTGTCTAACTGTTCACCCTGGTCTGAGCGCTCTGCTGTGCTCCCTGTGTTGAGGGCCAAATTACCAGTTGATGTCTTCTCCTGTGAGTCCAGAACACCAAATGTCAACAATTATCACCCCCAGGTGTTCATACCCTTGCATGCCATATCTACCAGACTGAACCAACCCCACCTACAGGCCTACTGAGGAAGAAAAGAGAGTTGGAGAGAGTTGCAACACCATAGATTCCAGTGAGAAAGTAGTAAAGGTAGTTGAGTCAAATAAAAAACAAGGAAAGGGGAATATGAGGGAAAAAGCAGGTATGAGAGTTGGGTGCAAGAAATAATGGGACAAAGAAAAGAAAAACAAAAAAATGGACATCCAAAGTCCAAAGTGTCAGTGTTACATACATAGGTGCCAGTCTCTGAGGTACAGCACAGCAGTTTAATAGATGCATGTGTGTTTGTGTTCAGTAGGTACAGTATGTACATTCCCAACTTCCCCCTTGTGTTTGTTGCCACTCTGCCCTCTCTCCCTTTGCTTAATGAGGCTGGACGCGTGGCTGCCTCAGCACCTGCCGTGGGTGGCCACAGGGTTAATCCCGCCTGGCTTCCTCTCTTACTTTGTCTTCTGTCTCCCTCTCTCTGTTATGCCTCTGGGCTGCTGACGGCAGCAGGCACTGTACGAGAGGGCGTTGAGGAGGGAGGGGAGGTGACAGGAAGCACAGATACCCTGGGGTTCCCCCCTCCAGCACAGCAGAATGAGTTGTACCAGACGCCACTGGATACCTGACAAGCGGACGCCTTCATAAATTACCAAATGAAGATTGATCGTGCAAACCCCTCACTCTTTTTGTGTCACCATACAGGCAAATGTACACATAGGCAGGGTGATAACATGCACACACGCACATCCACGCATTCTCCCAAACAGACAAGACTCACACAAGAAAATACAAAACAAAAACGCAAAAATTGGTTTTGGTACACACAGACAGTGGCCGCTGCCCTTGCTTTTTGTCAGTACCCTGGTAAAAGTTATCAGGCTGCTTCATGCTCTACCGGTTAGACACAACAGTCAGTCAAGTGGTCAGTCAGTCAGACTGGTGATGCAGACTCCATTACAGGTGCTGTCAGCAAGGCCAAAGGAAGCTGTATTATTTATGGAGGGCCAAGGCATCTAAAGAAAGTACAAGGATGATGTGAATGTGTGTGCCCTCGAATCAAGAATGGTGTGTGGAAAATGCCTCTTCTTCTCTCCTGCAAAAGCACACATGGACACACATGGACAAACATACACACACACTAAGGCAAATTTTAAAATGTATAGCGTTTGCATGACTAACCCTAACATCACCGTACACTATGCTGAATGTACAAGACTTTTTTCCCTTCTTACTCAAGTGGATAAAGGGGTGGATTTTCAGTCCAAGGATCATTCACCTGAAATTGATGCCTCTCTGTTTGATACTTAAAGATTATCTACATCAACCCGCCCCTACCCATCAGTGTCCTGAATGCTCTTAAAACCGTCCACATCAGCAGAAGATCCACAACCAATACACAGAACTCGCAGGAGTTAATCGACTTGTGAAATCAGTCAGAACATTGTCTCTCACTTGCACATACTCTCGCTTTCTCTCACACATTTTTCCAGGAACAGTAACCTTGCCTTGGAAGTTGCTTACTCAACAGACCTTGTTACAGTGTGGTCGCTTTACCACTCCTGCCTCCACCAAAAGGTCAGCACTGTCTCAACCGATCTTATTTCAATAGGGGCCTGCTCCGTTATGATCGCGCCATTATCATAAGCTGATTCACAAATTGGTGCAGTAAGGGATGATGGGATGAAGGCCATGAAGTGCTGCGTGGGTAAATGCAAGATAGAAGGTAGTGAAGGGATATGTGCAAAAGGTTATGCAGCATGTTCAGACAACAAACTAGCCTTGGTCAGAGGGGAGAGCACCTGTCTCTGACAACGCCTGTCTCCCATCTCCTATCTGCACTCGTCATGGACTGTGCCGGTAAATTGGCAGCACTCCAATGAGAGACAGAGACAGAGACAGAGAGAATGAGATAAAGTGTGGAAAAATAGAGGAGTGTAACCTAACTCCCTCCTTAAAGGAGGCTTTTACATGTGTAGACACACTAGAATGACTTGAGGGCCTGTCAGCAAGCTGAGAAAAGAGCTGAAGAGAGGAGGTAGAGAGGAAAGAAAAGTCAAATAAATCTGACTGATACTCTCCTCCGTCGGTTGGCCAAAATGCCAGATGCAATGTAAATCATGATGCGCTGACTGTCCGTCCCGGCCGAGCTGACATTACCCCACCAGCTGTCTCCGCTTTACGATTTAGCCAATCATCTCATCTAGAGGCACAGGCGCAAAGATTGATGTTTATTCAGAACCGGTCGACATATTTCAGTTACACAACCAGCAATAGAGACACTTTAACATTAATCAAGCCTCTGTAACAGAACCCAGGATAGTTTAATACGCCATATAGGGGACACAAGGAGACCAAAGAGGTTTCCAGCATATCCATTTATCTCTACCCTATCTGAAACAGTGGATAGGAAAGTTTAGAGAGGGTCAAGTTCATGGTTCCTAATGGTTTGACATGCCTTCATATTCCTCTTAAATATTAATACTGTGCACGTTTGATTTCCACACAGTTGCTCTAATGTGCCATAAAGGGCAACCATTGAGACCTTATGGGTTGTATGTGTGGGGTCAAACTCTTGAGGTGTGCAATAATGACATGATTATGTTATGAAAATCTAACAGATGCACTTGTGTTTGAAACAGAAAGTCAATACTGCCTAAACCTCCATCCAAGTGGAACTACATACTTTGTTCCTAAAGCTTGTAACCCTCACAAAAAAGCTATTCTGGGAGCAGTGGAGGGAAATGGTGGAATGTATAATGTCATGGCCGTAATAAGAAGTATTTTTACAACTATTAAACTGAAGCCATAAGTTAGGTTCAAATGGGCAAAATGGGAAGGACAAGGAAGCCAAACAGAGAAGGGAAATGGCAAAAAAAAATAAAAATTCTTCTGGCTTTCTTCCCAAGCAGCATACATTAGCGACAGTGTAAGTACTGTATTGTGCCCTGGTTTTGACCCTTGCGAGTGCATTGACTTCACCCAGCTGTCAAGACAACGCAATTTCACGTATGTTTCCACAGGTGAGCAGTTAAAAATGTTCCAAAAGCTAGGGCCTGTCTGCAAAGAATTACTGGCTGCTGTCATTTCCCCAAAACATCCTCCATCTCTACATAATCAAACCTCTGAGAAAGAAGACAAGAAAAAAATACAGGTGTGTATTTTACACACACACACACACACACACACACACCAAAAGCGCAGTGTCTCCCTGCTCAACACAGAAATAACGGCAAGTTTAAATAATTCTGGAGAGTGGCTGGCCAATAAATTTCCAAGCAGAGGTTAATTTAGTGAGGGGAAACCTCGCTGCAATTACCTTGTTCGATGCCTCCCCTCCAAATGCCCTCAGGGCCCGTCTGAAATGTCACCCAGGAGGAGGAATGGAGGGCTGGAGGTTTGGAGGGATGGAGACCCGGTTCTGGATGCTGCCATGAAAAACAAAGTAATCAAGACAGGCTAAATATTAACAACAATGGAGTCCTATTAGTGTCTATCACCAGAGTGGGTGAAATTACTCTCCATCAATACTCATCTTTCCCTTATAATTTTCATCAGATTTTCATCATATACATAAATGAACTTCAAACAGAGGGAAAAACAGAGGAAAGATACAAATAAAGATAGAGAGAAAAATAGTAGCAACAAAGCTGTAAAACAGAATAAAATGTGGCTCAGCTAATATGATTTTAATAACAGCAGCCAAAAAACCTAATACTGCAATCATAATCACATTAGTAATGCATACAGAACAACCACTTTCTTCTGAGTCAAATGGCATACATTATTTTTGGTACCATGACAGGAGGCGTCACGCAGTTAGTGACCTACCCCAGGTCCTATTTCATGTGATTTTGTGGATCAGTGACAGAATGACTCCCCACTCCCTTCATCATCCACCATGCTTGCCTGCCAATACACAGGACTCCATCTTCATCACATTCCCATAAGCTCTGAGCCTGGCTTGCTATATCTACTGCTGAGATCTGGGATGCCTGTAATTACCGCACTATCTTCATCTACTCAAATCAGCCCGATCCAAATCTTTATTTCCCCGAGGCCCCGGCCAGGCTCCTAGATAGCGCTTACCTCCCAGGAAGACGCAGCCAATGTCTGTGCTTTTTAATCAGGCCTTGACTAAAGCTGTTCCAGCAGAGAGGAAAAAGACGGTCAAGCTGTGCCAGTGGCTTTTAGAAGGTTAAAGGTTCCAACAAAGTTTTGCCCAAATGTAAACACTGACAGGCTGTTAATTCAAACATTGCACAGTGTGTTAGTCAGTTGGGAGTAACATTATTTTTTATAATTGTTTCATGACCCATAGTTTTCAATCTGGACTTTGTTGTTTGAGTTTTCGAGTCATTAGTGAGCCGTGCTGCCCTATGATATTTTCAGTACTAATGGCACAACAAGGAATTAGGAGAACTGAGATCTAATTTAATTAAGCGCCTCAGCTTTACAGAAAGAAATCTGTTACTGGCCATAGCTCTGACATAGATGGAAGTATTAGTTCAAATAAACATGTTTCCCATGTCCCGTGTCTCAATGTCAGTGCTTTATACAAAACATAATCTAGAACCAAGAGAGGAAGAAGCTCATTTACACTTCAGAGCTCGACTTAGCAATCTCCGCAGGCCTTTGCTTATTTGCTCATCGCTTCCCCGCCCTTCTGCATTAAATGCTAACAAACCCAAACTGCAGGAGTCCAAAGGCCCCGCATTAGAATTTATAAACAGTTTAAAAGAGACATAAGCAAAGGCATTTACACAAACACCATCAATATTTCACAATTCATAACATTTCCCCTCTCGTGTACGGTTAAATCCTCTTCTGGAAATAAATGGTGCTTTAGCCCAATCCGGTTAGCTAATTGATTGTGACTGTTTGTAAAAATTGCACTAGGGGGATATGAACAAGCCCCCCCGCCCCTTCTCCTTTAAGAGAGAAAACATCTCTACAGAGGCTTTTAATGGTGTATGTACAAATAAAATCAGCACATTTGATCAGTCTTCAGAGTATCGGGCGTTCATTCAATGAATGTGTCAGTCTGAAGTCTTTTCACTGTCAAAGAAATTACTCGTAAAGCTCAGAAAAGGTGTGATATCTAGTAGAAAACTGCAGCTTGCCTGGTGCTTCAGGACAAAACTTGTTTTCATTTTGTGCTACGCAGAGTTAAAACAGAGATTTCAAAAGAAGAAAGGGCTGATTTTAGCTACAGGTATAGACAAAAACAAAACTGTCTTTATCTGATATAATAATAATAATCTCTCCCCTAAGCCTAGAAGAAACAGAAAAAAGCGCATAAATCCAGCTCATTTATAAACAGTCTGGCATTTATTTGACACAGAGAGAGGACAAAAAGCACATGTACCTTAGTGAATGCCTGCCAAATAAATTAAACAAGCAGCTTGAGCAAACCCAAAGGTCTAATTAGGTACACAAATTCAAAGGACATAATGTATGAGGAGGATGAGGGAAATGGTAGGTTAATGCCGAACTCACCCGCTGATTTGGGCCCAGAGTGCGGGTGAGCATGAGAGTGTGCAGCATCCTGAAGGAGCTTTTGAAGTGAGCATTGTAGTAGAGGCCCCTGCTACAAATCACCTCCTCGCTGCTCAGACTGAGCGCTGCCCAAACACCCACACTCTAGACACACACTGACACAAATGCACTCAAGTACATTCATACTTGTAGCCAGACACGCACACACACTCAGAAAAATATTATGGAGTGAGAAGTGAAAATAACGAGAGCAGAGCAGAGGAGATGAGAGAGAATAATGGAAAGAGTGGGTACTTTCTCCTAGGTGGCATGCTATGGAGACACCCATTTGTATTTTTTTTACTCAGTATGGAAAATGGTAAATAGATGGCTCATGTGCTGCAAGGGCAGTCTCCTGTGTGTGTGTGAGGGGGGGGGCATGTTTGGATGTATGCTTCCTATTGCTAATACACTACTTATTTTTTGTGTCTGCAGTGTGATCACAATGCTAATCAAAGCCAAACGCAGGTTTCCGCAGAGGGATACCGCTTTACATCTCTTAACACAGCACAGGTGGCACCTCTAAAGAAAAAATAATAGACCCATGAAATTCTTCTCCTCCTCTTGCTCCTCATTTCTCCTCTCTCTGGTGGCTCGCTCATTAAAAGATTGCTGTACAGCAGGTGTTCGGTCACAGAGCGTTGAAGGAGAGGCTGCTTGAAGTGGCAGAAATCACAAAGTGGATCGGAATGCCGTTGCACGTACTGTATAGGTGCTTGAATAGCGAAATGCAAACAGACACAAATACGCATGCAGTGTGGATACTGTAGAAGGGAAACACATGAATACTGTATGTAAGAGCACACAAACACACTCAAGGGAGTAGCGAACACATGCTTGGAGCAGGTCCCTGTAGATCTGACTACAAGATTCCTCTCTGACCCAATGTGGCCTGCTGGGAAGGACTACTGATTGCGACTGCCACACACCAACACATGCATACAGTACAAACACACATACACAAAAGGAAGGCTGACAGTGAGGAATAGCAAGAAATAATCACTTTCTGAAAGAAAGAAGAGTATGAATGAAAAAAATACTAAGACAGAAAGAAAAGAAGTTACAGATGAAGGCCCACACAGAGACACCCTTCACACCACAGATGTCAGTTGATGCCAGTGCCATCATGCGCCCTCACATTATGATAATGCAATAAACCCTGTAGAAAAGGTAGAAAAGCAAGTCACAATAGTCGTAATTTCTCCTCTGCTGCTCAGGCTTCATATAAATGCTGCCGTCTGGCTCCATAGGGGGGCCGGAGAGCAGCCTGCGCTACTCCGTGCTGCACCAAAGAGATAATAGCAAATGTGTTTGCAGGGGATGCTATTTTTACGCAGGGATGCCAGATCCCATTCCTTCAGCACATTTCTTCTTTTTTTACCTCGTAGACTCTGATTATTTCTTTGCCTGTCCTCCTTCCTATCCGCCTGATTCAATTAATATTCAACCAAAGTAAGTATGAAAGTACAAAAATCAATTTATCATGCCTCAGAATCATGTCTGCTGTTCTTTTGTGATGGTGTAACGCTGGTTTACATATGCGGGGTAGATTGTCAAAAGACTGTCTTGCATTGTAATCTTCTTTTGTCTTCATTCTGTCCCAGGGAAGATGCTGTCTTGTCTTTGCTATGTCAGGGCATATGTGCACCACATGAGTGTATGTGTTTGTGCAGACTTCCCACATGTGCGTGTGTGTGCTTGTATGTGGGGACCACTTGTTATTCCCAGGGTTGGAGCTCACTGACGCTTGTGTCTCTGTGTGTTTACAGCTCCGGGGGCTTGTTGCCTCCTGACTACAAGAAAGAGTGATGAATAAATAACATCCAACTCTCTCTAGCTCTCGCTCACTCTCTCTGAGGCCTTGAAGTTTGTGTGTGCCTGTGTGTGTGTGCTGATGTCTCATTGTGAGTATGTGTACATATGTGCCTGTACCTGTATTTGTGTTTTTGTGTGCACAATGTGAATGTGTAAGCATTCCTGTTTGTGACCGTATGTGTCACAGCGTGTGTGTGTGTTTGCATCTTCAGCAACTCTCAGTGGACCAGATTGTCCTTCATCTAGCTGATTCCTGGCCCCTGTTGGCAGGAAGCCGTCAGAGAGAGAGCCAGGGACAAACACATGGATGGAGGGAAACACATCCTCTTTATCCTAGACATCAGTAGGAATATGCAGAGGGCATGCTAGCACATGAGTGTGTGTATGTGTGTCTGTGCCCGTTTCTGCATTGTCAACGTGAAACACTCCAGGAGATTGGGAGGAAAAAGAGACATCTAAAGAAAAAGAGGACTGCATTAACAGTGTGCGTATTCTCCTGAGCAACACTGCCACAAGTCTCTTTACCATGACAGGCCTTCAATTAACCCTTAACCTGCTAATTAAACTCTCCAAGAAATACAGCTCATTAAATGCCTTTTATTTATCCCTAACTGGTCACACGTGCATATTCACAGTCTGCATGTTATTGCCTTAGTGGAGCAAATTGCACAAAAGTAATGAGAGTTAATGCACTAACCAACAAATAAAGGCCTCTTTCAATGTAATATAAGTGATTGCTGCAATGGCTATAAAAGAGTCTCTTGTTAGTACTATAGCAGCTACATATTCATTTGTCTCTTGCGACTGCTTATGAACACGAGCAGGAGGGGGAAGCGGTTTTATTTACATGGCATTATGTTACATCAAGTGGTTGTGCTCAATTAGGGAAGTCATCATAATGGTTTTAAGTCTCTAATACAGTCTGCTGAAAGGGACCATGACTTGCTAATAGGGTGTAATTCCTTTTGTATCTATATCCATGTGCAGCAGTAGGGAGGGAAAGGAGAAGAGGAGGGGGCAAATCCGTATCATCAGTAAAAACAATGCATCAATTAAGCAATTAGCGAGGAACAAACTGGGCAGCTTTCCAAACCCTCCCAATAAGGCACCGTGCCAAGGGGGCTTGTATCGTTCATTATACCCACATCACAGAGATGTGGAAAGAGAGAGAAACAGGCAGAGAAAGAGCCAGAGAGAGAGAGGAGGAGAGACTCGCCTTTCATTTGTAAAGTGGAGGCATTTGTCTGCCAGCATGGAGACGTTTTGTTCCGCCAGATGTGCTTTTTAGCGAGGCCACATGGTCGGTCAAGGCTGGGGAGAAGGTGTGTACGGGTGTCAGCGCGGGAGTGTGTATGTGTGTTGTGCGTGAAGTGGGGGAGACACCAAACGGCCTCTTTGCTGCCATCTGATTAATTAAGACTTGAAAGGGGCCCAGTGGCAGCAGGGTTTTAATTGTGGTAATTGGGGTTAATAAGGTGCCATTACATGCGCTGATCACAAGTATTGTTTCATCCAGACGGGCAAATTGAGCGGGGTTAAACACTGATGGTAGAAAGGATGGGAGGAAAAGAGGAAAGAGAGGATGAGGGGGAGGAGAGGGGAGGGAGACTTGGCAGTCATACGTGCCACTTGTTTCTGCAATGTTAACACCATGTAGCCTGTGTCGGGAACTGAAAGGCTAATATACTGCAAACTGGCGGCAATGGCTTTAGCTAATCAGAACACCTGTCGTTATTTTTAAGCTTGGCATGAATGTTTCTGTGATTCAGAGTCTGTGGTATTAAATATGCAGATGAAGTATCTTTCAAATTAGCATATTAAACTAAAACTGGGAAAACTGAGATTTGATATTGACCCTGTCTGCTCACAATGAACTAAAAACGTTTGGATCCCTGCAAGCTTCCCACAATAGCTTGACTAGAGTCTTTACCAAACACATTTTGCCTCACACTCTCCCAAACAGTCACAGAGAGCATGTAAAATTAGCTGAATTCTCCGTGCTGAACAGAAATCACACAGTTTGTACTCTCTGTCCTGTACTTTGTCTTGAGGTCACAATATATGCAATAACAGTTGAGGCTTTTTATAACTGAGAACTTTTAGGACAAGAAGGTTAAAACTCAGATTCATCATTAATCTCATAGATGTCTTCCTGTAAGGTCACTTAAAAGCTAACACTTCAGAGTGAACTGTATCAGTGTGCGCTAATGATTTGTAACACAAGCATAAAAAGGACAAAGTTCAATTATGGCAGATGACAAAGTGGAAAAAAGAACACGATGATCCTGGATTATTTGACAAAAGTGACATAGTGTGTGTTTTACAGCTATGGTTTAAAAGAATATGGCCCTATAATTAAACATCCTCAGTCACTTGTTGAGATCTTAACTCAACTGTGTTTCTATTCATTTCTTTCCTGTTGTAAAATTGTGTACATCCTGAGTCTCTTACAGAAAACAATGAACTGCATTATATCTCCCCACCACAGCCACCACCATAGTAAGTCATTTTGGGTGTGCCTGAGTGATTTGAGCTAACTTAGCAAAGCTCACTGGAGTGTGTCTTCTTCACCTGCTGACAGCTAGCACAGAGACACAGAGCGCGAGAGAGAGAGGGAGACAGACAATGATTGGGACAGAGAACGAGCCAGAGACGGAGCGAGACTGACAAAAAAAGAAAGCCATAAGACAGATCATCCCTGGTGGTGCTGCGCTGTCCTGTGGTCTACCTTTCTGTCAGGTGGCCCAGTGGAGAGATGGGAGAACGCCAGGCCAATTAATCAAAGTCAGATGCGGCTGGATGCCTGGAGTCACTCATGATCCGTGTTCTGCCCCCCAAAACACCCACACAACACACACACACACAAACACAGCACAGGCTCTTCATCTCCTTTTTCCTCTTTCATGGTATTTCTTTACCCGTCTGTGTCTGGCTGCTACAGTTCAGCGGAGGAGCGAACACTCTTGCACGCACACACATGCACTTGTAAAATTAGTGCACATCCTCCCACCAATTTTCACCGTCCTGCACACACACACTCACACGACACACAGATGCAGATATGTTTTGTATTTATTTTCAGTTTGGGGACCTAAGTTTATATTCTTATATTAACCATAAAAAGTGAGGATCAGCACCATGTTTTCACTTTGAAGAATTTTACTCATCTTCATATTGTGTTCTGGTTTGGTCTCATATGTGCAGAAGTTCAAAAACACACACGCTCCCACCCATCCTCCATAAAGAGATGAGTCTAGTCTTTTCAACAGGATGTAAAACAGTGAGCACCTCCTTCCCCTGTGACCTCAAAATGAACAGATCATCTCCCTTGCTCCTCCTTAAATTTGGCGAGGTGGCACTTTTGCTTAAAAAGGAGTTTAAAGAACAGCGGATTAAGAGGCATCTTGTCGTCACTTGAAGTCTCACCAGGCGCAGTGCTCACCTCCACACTTTTTCTACAAACTATAATAAACTGACAAGGACACAGTGGTTCCCCACATAAGCAATTGATGTTTAATTGATGTACCAGGAAAATCTGAAGCACCAGATTTAGCTCAGGTCACTGATGTAGCGGGCAAGTGCTGTAATAAAAGGTGTCATTTGTTGTTAAAGTGTATTCTCAAGGCCAAAACATACAAAAACTAGAACCTAACACTGCAGCACAAACCCCTACACAAATACACATAAACACAAACACAGTCTGTCTGTCTGACCGGTCTACCTTTGAATAAGGCATTTCTTAAGAAAAAAAATGAAACCATTTAAAGTGGGTAAATGTATAATATTTGATCTTTGATGGTCTGTTGAATTTCAATTCAATTTGAATGTTCAAATTCACATTGTAAAAACACCACTGCCTCTACGCCAGCAGGTTGAAATCCTTACATCCCCTGTCCATCTGACAGTAAACTATTGCTATTTTATGTATTTAGACATTATAGTCTAATTTTTACAGTGAAGTACGAAAAAAACATGTCATTACTATGCACGTTTTGTTTCCTAAAAATGAAACACATTGGTCCCCTAATACCCAAATGTTTAAAGCTCTTAACATATGTAGTAACTACAGCATTCATGGCTCATTGTCTGCAGTTGGGGAGATTTGCTGCGTGTCATATGCATCTCTCTCTCCTTATTTCCTGTTTGCCTCTACACTTTTATTTGTCCAATAAAGGCAAAAATGCCTTTAGACAAATGAAACACATCAGTGTGAATCTGGACTTAATTTAAAACCAAATTCAAACTACATTTCTTTGATGCATGGCATCCATACTCCTCAAGAGACGAAACAAGCTATTACACAGAACATATTTATGTTGTCATAAACATTATGGAGCACTATAAATGTTTGCTTCAATCTTATTAATTCCAGGCTAAACACCACTCAAAGTTTTGCCAAAAGTTCAACAATACTGTAAGCATAGTTGTTTCTCTTTGTAGCCACTTTACCAGAATTTTGACAGGACAAGTTTCAGGTACATCACGATAGTGATCAAACTTTTTAATTGGCTGTGATGACTTATCAATGAAAAGAAAATAGATTATAGTTGATTGCACTTTAAAGTATGGTCAGGGAACAGAAGGTGATATTCAGTTGACAATCACTTGATGTGCAGAAGGTAAAAAGTGACATAAATACACCCTCCTTCATTTCCAACTATTTTTCTCTGTTTTCTTCCTTTCTTTTTTTCTCCCTTTCTCCTCTCTCCTCATCTTTCTGCCTCCAGCTTCTCTTCCTTTCTTTTCTGCTCACCTCTCCCTTCCTCACTTCTCTCCGCCTTGATGTGGGAACCAGATGAAGCTCTAATAGTGTCTACAGGGAGCCAGCATTTACCACATCTGATGCAAACAGGCAGGTCTCTTCTGCTTTCTGTCCCACTGAGGGCATTCCTCTCTTTCCCTCTGTGCTCCTCTCTATTACCCCCATCTCCAATGGCTTCATCTGCAGAAAGCCCTCAACGCTCCATCGTCTGCCCCTATGAGCCCTGCTAGCCAGTCCGAGTTTTCTTCTGCCTGTCTTTGATGTGTGTTCAACAAGCTCCCTTCTTTTGTCAAGACACTTCCGAGACAACTGACTTACACAGAGATAACAGCTCACACCAGGCTGGTGGGGGCTGCATTTCTATGTGGCTGTAGGGAAAAAGGGAAGAAAAAGCAAACGAAAACCCCTTTGGCTGTGACAGCATTCCATGATCATCCACAATGGAGCCACTGGTGTGTATGTGTTTTTTTTCCACAGCTTCCAGTCAACTCCTGTTGCAGTCTGCAGGAGGGGGAAAAGCACACAACTTTCCTGCATCCTGCTCTTTTTCCGCCCTGCTCAATCAGCAAGTGGTGCAGAACAATAGCAAGTGACTCTGATGGCGACCTACTCTGGATACAGTGGGGTCGTGCAAAACAGACAATGACCTTTAAAAGACAATATGCTAATAAATAGCCGTAGCGAGGGCCTCGGCACTCCACACAAAGGGACCTTGGGAAACCGGCAGAGTTTTAATCAGGTGCAGCTCTTTTAAAAAGAGCCTGTGGCCACATAATTGATCCCAAAAGGTAGGTCCCCGCACAGAACCTTGGGATGCTGTTGCGTTACTATAAAGAACTAATAGCACTCTTTGTTTTGCTCTCCGGGAGAATGGGGAGATTTAAATCTACTGTATATTCTTGTGCTACAAAGGCCACAAATGGTAAGCATTTTAATGATGAAAATGTTTTGATGTCTTACACCTACTGAATATGGAAAAAGGCCAGGTGTGTGTTTTGCCCCTCCAGTGACGATGCATAGGCAAACAGCCTGGCGAGGATAAAAATTCACAGAATCAGTGTTATTACTGATTCGGTTGGGAAGAATTGTGTGTGTGTCTACTGTATGTGTGTTGGGGGGGGGGGGGTAACTTTCACACCAATAGTGCCCTACTTGGCTAAATCTGCTGCTACTGCTGCTGCAGCCATTTTGCCTAGAGTCATGACAAATAAGCCACTGTATTAGAATTCCATCAGCATTTCTGTCACTTCTATGGCAGAATATACACAAATGCACACACACTCACAGTCATACTGTTAACTGACTCCAGAGCTTGGATACAGTGTTATTCCACAGGTTAAAAAGAAAAGCAAATGATTGCCCCTTGCTACATTACACATCAACATAAAACAAATGGAGATGAATAATCCCTAAAACAATTAATCTCCTTCCCTACTAGTGCTGCCACTGATTTAGCGATAAAGCTGAGATAAATGAGTGTGGCGCCGACCAGTGGTTTCACTGGCTGCCAAATTGCTGTTCCTGACTACAGTTAGTCAAAGCTTTTGTCTGCCACCGCAGTGTAAACATATGTGAACCCTTGGCAAGGGAAAACACATCTTAGCTAAACTGTGGTTTACACTGATTACAGGCTTGCAGATGCTGCCGATTCTGTCAGAGAAAAACATCACATGAGTAGGGATCATTCAACTTCCAGTTGTCAGGTGAAAACCGCAGGGGCCTGCTCCTGGCACTGCTGACTCTGGTTATATTGGCTCGGGTGTAAATTGAGCTCAAACGCCGAGCTGGGACGTGTGTTTGTGATCGAGTACTGCCACAGTCTCTATGCTCAGTTTAACAGTTTTAGAGATGAAAATCCAAACAAAGTTCATTCTCAAATTTGCTATTTTGATACACTATGCTTTAGTGGAAAAGTCTAAAATTATTGAAGAAGAAAATGAAAACTGTATGAGTTGTGGTTTTACATGTCTGGTCTCTATGTAACAGAGAGTAATCTCTGGAAGATGAATCAGGTAATGGCATTATGCTTTTCAGTGCCTCACAGAGATCATCTTTCCAAGCTGGGTAAGCGTATTGCATACAGCACAAACAGCAACTTAAATGTGAAATATTACACCGATCAAAGCATGATATCCCAATTTATTCCTTACATTCACAGCATAAACATCGAGAAAAGAGCAGAAGAAGAAATCAATAACTATTCTCCAAACATATATTCGGAATAACAGTTGAATCCAAACGAATTACACTGTCCAACAAAAGCAAAGACTAAAGCTTTCTAGCAGCCTGAACTGTAAAACTTTAATAAATTACATAAAGCTTAATAAATATTACATACCACACACTTTGTACCACGTTGACAACTAAATGTTTCCCTAATTGTCACAGAATTAATGAACAATATAGTCTCTCTCATAATTTTGAAATTACTAACAGTCCCTTTAATTGTCAGATTGAAAATCCAAGGACAGAGCCCTTTTACAATGCCTCCATCATGCTAACATAGCGCCTTGCCTCCAAACCATCCCATAAAATCCCATCGCTGCACTTAATTGTTCAATATGAAGCCAAAGCATCTGAGGTAATTCAAATGTCTTTCTCCGATGAATATGTGCAATTGTCCTCTTTCCCTATTCTAATTTAATGCCATCTGGGGAAGGTGATTGGCTCTGTGTTGCCATTGCTGCCAACTAGGGTCAGCCTAACCATCAAGCGCTGTAATTGAGTAGTTAGTGGCAATTTTCTCCCCTAATTTCCATCTGCGAAATCCGGGCCTGGCATGGCAAATAGCACATTACACTTGCACGATTGTGGCAAAGTGTAATAACATCGTTTCCACAGTTTGAAAACTTCCCCTGAACAAATGAGAATCACTGCCGTACATGTCATTTCAAAAACTCCTTCCTTCCCCCTGCACTCATCCTTGATCT
Organism: Sandelia bainsii; assembly: GCA_032362345.1. Classification (NCBI taxonomy): domain Eukaryota; kingdom Metazoa; phylum Chordata; class Actinopteri; order Anabantiformes; family Anabantidae; genus Sandelia; species Sandelia bainsii. The sequence continues at coordinate 7,472,849 of JAUMHL010000016.1, read as the reverse complement.
CGCGCGCACACACACACACACACTCTCACACACGCACAAAACATGCAAGGAAACACACACTGGGCTGAGACACCGTGCAGAATAAAGAATGTGGTGACGTCCCATTAACATATAGATAATTAGCTGCCCTAACTGTGGCCCTCCCCTCAACACCCTAATCCCCTGACAAAGCCTTTGACTAGCATTATCACAAACACCATGGTGATGCCAATGCAGCTCTTAGGAGGCCATCTTGTTTGGCTTATTCACCATGACACGCTTCTAACACAGGAAGATGAAGGAGGTGATGATTTATGAGGGTGTAATCCATAACCAATGCCATTCCTTGTGTATTTTCTGGGAGAAAAAGCCGGGGTGGAGTTATAAACTAATGGACCGGCAGGTTTGAACACTGCGACTTGATAACTTTGGCTGCAAGATTTATGGTGATCGTAAAGCTATGTCAGGGACAAAGAAGAGCGGAAATATGAGTTGGACTACTAATGGCTAGGTTATCACACAAAATTTTACTCAGTGCCGAACACTCAGACGCATGCAAGTGCACACAAAGTCATCATGTGGATGCGACGCTTTATTCAAACTCTTAACGATCATTCTCTAGAAATGTGAAAGGGATGATTTTAAGAAAATGTTATTTGGAGTAATACATTAAGCACTGTCGACTTGAGACATGATTTTCCCAGTAACATAAATTCGATTTTATAACTCTAAAAGGAAGGACTCCCTGCTTCTCGCTCATCTCTTCTCTTCCTCTCTCTTCTTTTTTTTACATTTTGTAATTACTTTGATGCACTACATCAAAAGCGAAGTAATAATAGTTGTAATTTAATCTATTCACACAAGTCATTTTCATAAACTCTTGCCTCTCCCTGCTTAATGTGCGTTTCATTCATTATTGATCAGGCACTGATGATGTGGTAATGACAACGGCATTGTTTTTTTTTCTTCCCCTTTTTCTTTTCTTTAAATGTAGACCCTGTGATTCAGGGTTTTCATTACAGGCAGCACACCGGGCCTCTGAATTACCAAGGGCAAACAAAAGATAATTAACATCAGGAGGGATGTGGGACAGTCACCCCCACCGTGAGCACCACCACTACCAATCCCAGCTCTCTCGACTTGACATCATCCTTCCAAACATTCTCAAGGTTCACTACATCCTGGTTCTTTGCACATGCCGTGTAGATCCCCTTCGGTCAAATAACATACAGTAATTACTGAGGACACTCCTTACAGCCTATCTCTCCATCTCCTCCCTTCTCTTCACTTCTCTCTGTTCGGTCTGAACACAGATCCACATAGCAAGGTTGTGAACAGGACTCCAACTCACTTACGGTCAAAGTTATTAAGAAATTAAGACCAGGATTCAGAATGTAAACATGACAAGATGATTCCAGTTCAGGGTGGCTAACAGTTGAGTGTGGTAAGTTTTCAGTTTGTAGATCACAAACAGAGAGAAGAAGAAGGGCAATGTAGAACGTATTTTAGTTTTTCTCATAATATTAGAAATGTCCCACAATTTCTCTGCGTTTGATAAGTTATGTATCTAACATTGTGTACCATACTAACTGCTATGTGGGAAAAAGACATTTGGGAGTGACTTCCTTCATTGTATGCACCTGTATCTTACTCCTCTATTGTGAACTTTCTAACATACAGTACCGCATGAAAACAATATTTTATTGATTTACATCACCACTGTGTCATTTAGCCCTTACTGTATGTTAGCAGCAAGTCACAACTGCTGTCCAGTCCATTCATCTGTCCACCAGTTTGTCTATCGACCTGTCTTCTTCTCGTCTACTCACCTCACTCACTCTCTACTGCCACACATCCGAACACCACAGTAGAGTGAAAGCCAAGGATTTTTATTAAGGAGTAGGGACAGCATTCATTTTTTAAAACCTCCTCAATAAAATATCATACGGTCGCTCCACATTCCTCAGAATTATAATGACATGAATATTTAAATTTAAATGCATTCCGAGCACGCCGGTTTTCTCTTCTTCACGACAGCATCAGATCTCATTTTCTACTTAAGCTCCTCCATCATGTTTATGCATATCCACATGCATGATACATATCTCGTTTTTTTTAAAGCTCCTTAATGCAGGCCTGATAATTTTGCTTGACTTTAATGGGGAATGACTCCTCATTGGCAAGCTTTTCTCTTTAAGACAAAAATAAAAAAATATGATCAAATGCCCCTTTCATGTGGAACAGAGGCTGTTTTTGAAACTTCTTACTCCCTCTCTCCCTCTGTTGCATTGGCTGCAAGTAAATAGATCAAAAAAGGAGGCGCAACTTTATATTCTAGTTTTGAAGCATTCTGTAATTGGACACATTTAATTGATATCCCTCAAGCCCATAATTATAATGTAAAAGAAAAAGAAGGAAGCACAGTCCTCTATCATAGAAATGCTATTTTACTTTATTTTAATGAATGAATACTTTATGAAAAACAGAATCAGAATCGGAAGAGAAATAATGTTTATGATGCATTTTAACTCAAGAATGGCAAGTATTGATTGATAATTTCCGTGTCTTCGGTGTGTTATCATTATGTTCGATAACAGAGTCCTTGTGAAGCCGGAATGGACCCTTGTGAGTTTTGCTCTCTGGGAGCTTGTAACTCTCTGATCTCTTCTCCTCCCTGACAAGGAGATATCACTTCCTTCCCTGATGGAGAGGGAATGGTGCGCAGACAAGACTTTGTCATCTGCAGTATGTCTTTTCCGACACATCGCAGATGACTCAGTTGGACTCCAAGAGATGCTTAATTGAAGAAGACATTAAAAACTCGCTACTGTCAATCTGCATCTCCGGTTTCTACGGATAGGAATGATTTTTTAGATCTTACAGTGGGTGCTGGTGGATGATGCACATGGAAAACGAATGCCAGTATTTACATTGTGGGCTAAGGAAACTTAATTTTAGAGCTATTGAGATAAAGTGATTAAAGTATGAATGTTTTTAAATCATATTAATCCAGGAGAGTATCAACGATGACATTAATACATTTGTTTTCAAGCTGATCTCACTTACTATGATGGTCAGTGGAAAGGACCACTATAAAAAGCAAGGGATATAAAGATTTTAAATTATTTGTTCTCCTGCCTGACAACCTGTTGAGCAAAAAAGTTCCAAGTCACAAAAGATCATCTTTCCTTGTGCCTGTCTGTGTGCTTCGATCTCACTCGAGTGGCAGAGCTGTGGCACTTGAATGAGATAGTGAGGTTAGAAATAAGGACGCGGTATCTTCAGCCATCAGTGCTCTCACACATATGCAAGAGCAAAAAAGACTAAATGTGCCAATATGAACAAATGTGTCAAGGCTTAATTTACACTATTTTCCTCAATGGAGACATATCTCTTTCCTTCACCATTTGCCCCTTAAAAACTGATGTTACATGGTGACAAGTGACCATAGTGGAATATTAAGGAGTGGAATATTAAGGAGAGGACAGTCAACTCCTTAATCACACCGCTATGCATCTTTATCTGTCAGTGTGTCATGAACAAGAGGGAGAATTTTTCATCTGAGGAGACAGGGAGAGAAAAGAGACAGAAATGACACTTTTTTCAATTCCTCTGCAGGTGCCGTGATACCAGGCTTCTATAGGGAGCTGAGCGTGATGACAAGAGGCTAAAGAGGGCTGAGTGGGACCAAAGAGACAAGATCAATTTCAGTCCTCTTGATCCCGTGACCCTAAAGCCCAGAGAGAGTCTCTCAGGGAGTCCCAGCCAAGTGCGCTGAGGCTGGGCGACTTTGAAGTTGGGTCAGGGAGGCTGGGAGGCTGGTACTGTAAATCGGTTGAGTACTGGAAAATACTGTTGTGTATGTGGGCACATGTGTGTGTGTGTGTGTATGCCCCCTGGTGTGTGTTTGTGCCTGTGGAGAGGAGTGGGAGGGTTTGAGGTAAATGACAGTAACATGGTCACATCCTTGGATGAAATGTGAGACAGAGGCAGATGGGGGTACTTGGCATTTCCTGCACCGACAAGGCCAGCTTGTTTGTTGGTGCCTAATGAGCTCTCGGACTCCATTAATGAGAGGACTGAATCCATTATCATCATCATTTCAAAAGGAGGCCCTGGCTCTAAACAGCTCCCCACATTAGCAGGACTTATCCTTGTTGCACCATTTGATCAGCACAGGCAGCAGGGGTTTGGCGACAAACACACACACACACACACACACACACACACACACACACACACACAGACCCTTCCTTGGTAACACTACACACCCTTTACCCAGCCTTGATGTGAACGCACACATGCAGATGCTCACAAACTACCAAAATGGTAATTTGAATGAGAACATGAGAACACAACACTTTGCTCACACATGTAAACATGACAACAATTCATTTGTTGTTATTTTGGCAAGGAAAGCAGAGGCAGCTTTGGAGAAGTAGTAAATAAACAAAGAGTGCATAATGATATAATGGCATGGCAGCAGAGAGGGATCCCATTTTCATTGCCTTCACCACCTTTTCCAGAGACATCAAAGGACCAATTAAGGTCCCAGTGAAGCTGGACGTCAAAGCTGCAGTGGAGGTCCTGTCAGCGTTAGCCTGCCCTCAGTGCTGCTGTCTCTGTCTCAACCTCATACTGCTGACACTAGTGACAAGGACCCCTTACTGAACCTGCCTGCCTCCCTATGTGCCAATAACCAATATATGCATTTCTCTCTCTTCGTAGCTTTGTTTTTTTTTTTGTTCTCTTTCTTGTCTCACTCTTTACACCTTTTTGTTTTCTTTTCGCCACCTGAGCTCTTCTCTTAAAAGTTGTCCCTCCCTCTCTATTTTTATCTTTCTCTGTTTAAAGCTTTTAATTTAGAACACTGGTTAAACAGCACCACCCCTCAGTGTTACAGTACCAGAGGCTGGCAAACAGCTTTCTCAGAACTGAGCATTGATGTAAGAGAAGAAAAAACACTCTCTCTCTTAGTTTGATAACTTCTTCGTTGCACCATTCACCCTCCCATGTCCTCCTCATGTATCTTTGGAATTACTGAAATGTTAACGTGCTTTTGCAGCCTTTGATATTTAAGACAAAAGGGTACAGATGTGCAGACTGCACGCACACAGACACAGGGCCAACTGGAAATGGGAAAGGAGCTTTAATCTCATTCTTTGTTATGCTCCAAAGAGTTCTTCCTCCCTGTGTATTTTTCTGAATCTCTTTGGTTCATCCGTCGCCTACCTCTCTGCCCTTTTCCGCTCGCAATTCCCGCATTTATAATGGCACAGCGAAGAGCAGCGCAGAGGGGTGGGCAACAATTAATGGGTGACTTTTTTCAATCCACTGCTCACATTGTGGTTTCTACAATTGATTGCATCTCTGAAACAAAACCGTAAGAGGAGGTGTTGTATTTGTGGGACAGAAAAAGAAGCACAAAAGGATGACTTACGAGGAAAGATTTAAAAATGTAACACAGATTAAACAACAGATTCATAGCATGAGAGATGAGAGTTACCTTCGATCTATTTTGCTTGATTTTAACCTACAGATTTATGTTTATTTAAAAGATCTGTTAAAGTCTTAACTTTTGGAGGCACAAGAGAACAAACCAGATGGTTATGACAAACCATACTCCACTGCCAGCCTAATACTGATATACCATAGAATCTGACATCATTGTATCATTGTCAGTTCCCTGGCATAGTTCCACCCTGAGGACAACAATGATACCATGGCACAAAGGCAGCTCTCCCTCTCTTCCTATCTCTTCCAGTGATTCACCCCTCCTCATCTCCCTCCCTCCCTTTGGTATCTTTCTAGTGCAGTGGCCTCCGTTTACCACCATAACCCAAATTAGCTGGGCAGACGTTATCCTCTCCATCGCTCCGTGCTGTTAGGAGAGGGGGAAAAAAATGTGGCAGAATTTCCTTTCTGCCTCTGTGACAGCGCTATCTGACAGCATTTTACATCTCCCCTGCTCTCCCTTCACTACACTCTACTGTCAGACAAAGAAATTAATACCCCCAGTGACTGTGTTTTAATTAAGCAATTTCATGCAAATTACACATTTTAGATTGTCAAATAATATACTGCGCAAAATTGTAGGCAGGCTGATCTGATATGCATGGAGTGTTATTCTTCCAGGCACTGTGCATACATGGAAAATGAACAAAAATGCTAATTTCTAATCTATTATGCAAACAGTGGAGATACTTACATAGATTTGCACGCCTTTCTCAGATAAATACAGCTCTTGAATTCTATGTATAGAATGACTGGATTTCTTTGTCATTGTTATTTATCTTATATTGGCTTTATTTCAATCATATCTCTTTTACAAACAATGTATACTAATAGTCAAGCCATGGTCTGTGTGATAGGATAACACAAATAAACACATATGGAACAAATTTGCCAAATTTATCTTTAAACACTGTTTCAAGATCTCATTGACAATGAATAATTAGGAGGACTGTCTGACAATCAAAGAACAACTTGACACAAAAGTCTTATTTGAATATTCTCACTCTTAATACAGTCTAGTGAAACATAAAGCCCTAACTAATATTAGTAATCCACACTACCCTCCATCTTTTCCCATTAGCACAATGAACTTATTTAGAATTCATTATAATCCACAAGCCTTTTAGTACACTGGAATCAGTAATGATGACAAAATGAATATAACATTATACTTTATTATAGCTGACTTGATTTAATCTGGGGTTGCTGCCATATGAGAGTCCTCAGAAATACCCCTCTTGAAAACCATGGGTGTCAAAAGTCAGCGTGCGCAGGTACTGAGTCAAAAAGCAATCCTTATTAACTGGAAGCTTGAGGAGGGGTCTTGCTGTTTCTTTGTGATTCAAATCCATTTAATCAAAGGTTTGTTTCTATATGCTGCCACTTAATAGTGTATATTACTGCATACAATGAGACTCCAATGAATTGCAATCCATCCAGTGCCCCCTTCCACTTTCTTCTAAAGGGAAAAAATAGCAGGATAAGAGCAGGAGAAGGCGAGACTAATGGTAGGGTATGGGAGAGTTGTTGACGTGCTTCCTGCATATTCAGAACAGCGTGCCTTTCAGTGGTCGCAGATTCATACAATAACCAAGATTTTTTTTTACCCTGTGGTATAATAAAGTCTGGATGAACAATAGGGAAACATGTTCACCACGCAGTCTAAAACATTGTGGGGCAATTACAGGAGCTCTGAATATTCCTGCTCAACATGACGCTGCTCACAGGTCCCTTGACTGTGTGCTCCTGTGGTGAAGCCCTTTTTACATTATGCCTCTCATCTCACTGAAGTCAACTCAGGTCCGGGCCACCGGAAGACGATAGTCACAAAATAGCTTCTTGAACTGCTGGGCTTCATCTAAGACACAGTACTGCGGCTTAAGGCTTGGTGAATACTGTGTAATGAAGGTAGAAACTCTGCTGGCTGACTATTTATTTCACAAATGTGTTTGATTTCAGACCTTAGTCAACAAAGACTAAGAGCACTAAGTACAATAAACACTTCAATGTCACCCTTTTACATTACATAACTTTCCTTTCCCCTTTCCTCTGCCTACTTTCTCTCTCTCTTTCAACACATCTCTTCCTCACTAGCCACACTGAGGTGCTATCCACCCGCTCCCTCTAAACTAAATAGTAACCTTACAGAAATTTAAACCTCCATCTTCCCCTCTGTGACTTCTGGGTGAACCTACGGAATCACTTGAGGCCAGCGCAGCAGTGGGGAAGCTAGCCAGAGGCTGCATCCAGCAGTCAGGTCCTGTGGATGTGAACACAGAGTCTGGTGACAGGCAGCCTGTGAGACGGGGAGGAGAGGCTAAATTTGGGGGAAACCATCAGCTGCACACTCCCAAGTTCCTTGCTGGGTATTAGAAGGTGATTAGAAGATTCACTATGCCATTTGATTACCACATGGCTACAGGCTTTATTGATCTCAAGTGGGCAGAGGGTAAATGTTTATAGTATATTGCTCGAGTGGAAGGCAGAGGGAAAGTGATTCAAAGATTGCAATCAAACAGTGAAGCTAAGACCAGGGACAGAGTGAGATTATAGTTGAAATTCAAGTCAATGTGGCAGTGACAATTGGCAAAGAAATGGAAATTATGCAATATGATAAACAATGTGCAATGGAGTGTGATAAGCATCACAAAAATGCACTATGACATTATATCCCTGTAGTTTAATTACTGTAATGATATTTCAGAGATAAGGTGGCATGCAACAGTTTTCCCTTTCAAATGCCAAAAACAGGGTTTTAAGATGCCGTTAGAAAGTGACTAATGAGGTGCTTTTTGAGTACAAGATTACTCAGAAGATCATTAGTCATGCTGAATGCTGGACAAAATATCACAGTAATGCTCTGTTGTCCTTTTCCAAATGCAAGAAAAAGACAGAAAATAAATGTCCTTAAATGATCTTTTGTTACAGGACAATATGCGTTGAGCATTACTCAAACAGGAGTCAGGAGGACAGGAAACTGGAAATCATTCTACTGTTTCATCCGCGTCATCATTCTCCTCCTATTGAAAACTAGAAGCGGACAACAACAGGCCCTGGTGTTGTGCTTGCTCATTAAGTCTGCCCGGAGGTAAGCCTATTGATCTGCAATTCATTCTCACAAGCGTTAAATCAATGCAGAGAGACATGAAAAGCTCCAGGTTTTTACGACTTCAGTCAAAGATTCCTGAAACGCTTTGTAACAGCAGATAATGGTAATCTGCCTTGTTTGTGACTCGGTACTGAACAATCAATATGGTAAAAAGGGAAAAAAGTCATGGACCCTGAGAGGAAGTTGATTTGAATGAAAACAATATTTTTTCTGCAAGTATACTGCCTATGCTTCCAGACAGATTTGTGATCATTATATATACATGCATGGTGCTCTCTGAGGGGCACAGCAGATCCACTTTAAAATCTAAAACCACTCACTTAGAGTTAGATTTATCCACTTAAATATACAACCACTAATTAAAAATTCCTTTCCTATAGCATATGCAAACACACAAACAACAGTACTTCATTGTCCTAAGTACAGTACGTGGCACCTGAAAGATCCATTATAGCTCGTTCCATATTGATTGACAAAGTAGAAACATAAAGTAATTATAATTGATTCCAGATGAGGCTCAGCCTGCGATACACAGATCCTCCTCCTGCTTTCTCTCTCTCCATCTCACTTACTGCTTGGAATCTGAATAGGGAGCTTGGGTAATTAGGTCACGCTGTTAAATTTTTAATGATCTCTGAAATCATATTCATGCTCACAGTGTGTCAGGTACACGTACAGCCAGCCTGGAGTGATACATCACCATTCTATGACATGAACAGAAGGCCTTAGCCATTTAATTGTGTGACCTTTTCGACCGAGCACCGGGTGAAGCCATGGGGAGAGAGAGGTATTTAGTGGGAAAATGAGTGATTGGGTATTGGTGAGATGTACAGTGCACAAGCTCGTCATAATAAAACAGACTCAGACATTTTGTGTGACAGTGTGTGTGTGCTTGCTAAGGTGTTTGCAAAGGAGGAGTCTGTGCAAAGGTAGTTTGATTGTGGCTTTCTTGCTACATTTTTATGAAGATGGCTCAGTCATGGTCAAGGTTGAGCCCAAAGGGTATAAAGGTCAGTTGGAGAGATAAAGGCTGGGAACACAGCTGGCAGTTATCCCATGATTTGTAATGACAGATGATCATCTTCTATCTTTCTAATGAAACATGTGGTAGCAAAAAAAAAAATGCCCTGCACATTTTAATAGCAGTTGTGGAAAGTGATGAAGTACATTTACTCAGTTGTGCTTACTGTAAGTGCAATTATGAGTTACTATTGACTATTTATAGTTAATGTTACTTTATATTTTACTCCACCACATTCTGGAGGGCAATATTTCACATCCAACATCAGATATAATCTGACAAACCTTATTTTTCAGAAGCTACTTGATCCAAATACTGGAGGCCCTAGCTAAGAAATCTCAAATATATAAGTGTAAATTATTGATATCAATGAATGAAGCTAACAACTGAAAGAAAGTGACGTGAAAGTGAAATTGAAGTGACAAGACCTTCTGAACTGAGGACACATCACTCACAAACTAAAATGGATTTTACTCATTTTAGCAGATACTGATCCTTAAAAATATGCCCAGATTGGCAATGATATGAATCCTTTGGATCAGCTTGGCATATCTCTAGTTACTAAGTTACTTGTCAGGTCCTGTAAAATACAATTATCCAATATTTCACACAGAAGCAAAGATTTGACCAATTATCTTACGCCCCCTTAGCTTTAGCTTGTGACCATTTGGAGGGGTACTGACAGGGGTCACTAGACTAAAGTAGTGTACATTATATTAAAACTAGCTCCAGCTTGACCAGTTACAACAGTTAACTGCTACTTATACACTGGTGCATCAGTAGCAGTCAATAAATGAGTAAGTCCTGCACCAAAATAGACAACAGCAAACTAATAAAATATTTCTCTCTATGGGCTTGATGCGTGACGTATTTTGGGGGGACATTTTTATCCCCAAGCTGGGTTGACAAAGTCAGCAGTTCAACTTTGTGGGTGCTCTTTTGACCTCTTTTTGCAGTAATTACAGTTAGTGAAAACATGGTTTCTCTATATACATGGTAAGTGGAGCAGAAAGAGAGGGAGTACCTTGTTCACCTCACACATGTGAAATCCTTCATTAGTGAGTGATTGTCTCATCCTGCGCCAGCATCTGACAGTAATGTGGGCTTGATCCCCTATAATTACTGTTCCCATGGAAATGATTGCATCCTGAGTTTCCAAACTGACAACTCTATTTGGACATAAGTAATCCGCTTTCTTGGCTGCGGCTGATACCTGAGCATAATCTGCCCAGTCAAGCGAGAAGGAATGGCAGCACGCTCTCTTGCAGCCATGGCATGAAACACAAACGATGAAGCATCTCCCCTGTTGCACTCCAGTAATTTAGGCAATCTTAGGTTTGCGGGTTTTGAAGCATGTATTTTTTGCTGTTTCTTCATCATTGTAGGGGATTGCATGGCTAGAAGGAAATGGAGATATAAATGAGCATAGGTGGCAGAGTGTGATATGATCCACGGATTAGATTGCTCCAGTATGGCGCAATCCAGAGATCAGATTTCTACAGTAATCGTCCAGTAAAAAGTAGATGGAATTAAATGGACTGCAGACTTTCAACAAGGGATAAGTTAGGCCACAGAAAACCTTTAAATGCTGTTTCACATAATACTAAACCCTATGAGCCTTTACTTCTATCAGCTTTAAAAGTCTAGAAACAAATACATATGAAATTTAGCTTGTTTGCAAGCTGGTTCATCAAATAAGACAGATATCGGCAATAAATCTGTTGACCTCATATTCTCTGGGAGCTCAGTATGTATTAGACACAGTGAGTTGTCTACACGTCAATAATTTGACTCAAGTCACAACATATTCTCATATATACAGAGGTATTAGACTTAAACCAGATTGTGAAAATAATTTATGAATGTGACGTATCTGTGAAACACAAAGACAAAGGCAAGGAAGAAAAAAATCAACAGAGCCTAGCAAAAAGCAAATTAATAGAAATGGCACCTTAGAAGAGACTTAACAACTTGGTGCTTTTCATTCATTAGTGTGCCCTGCCGTTAATACATCATTGTGTGAGAGGCATGAAGGACAGGCAGTGATGGGATTACAGCCCCTTCTAATAGCACGTCGCTGAAATTAAAATTCACGGGGAGACAATGCATCAGGGAAAAGTGAATATAGGCAGTTGCATGATGGAGTTAAAAAAAACAGTAGAGGATGCCGGGGTGGAGAAATAAATAACAGAAGATGAAATGACTCCCATAAACAGAGCCGGAGTCTAGAAGGTCATTAGGTGCGACGCAGCCAACATGACAAGGCAATGATGCTGGGTAAACACTTGCTGTTTGTTCATTTAAATATCGCTCAGCTGGCTGAAATAATCATGATGAACAACCACTGCCATATCAGAAGATTAAGGGGCCAAATAACAGGCAATGACATAAAAACAATTTTGTGGAGCTCATTTACAGTGGGAAAATATCATTTGACTGACTATTGTAGCTGCGCTTGGCAGCAAAAGCACTACTGACTTCATTTTCAGCTGCAGATTCCTCTAAATCAGGAGGGACCAACACGATAAGCTTTTCACAGCCTGTTTATGTTTTTATCTATTTACACTACCACAGGAGTTGTGGTTGCCATGTTTGCAGAATCCCCATTTGTTAATAAGGCTAAGCCTCTTCTTATGAGCCTAGAGGCACACAGCTAAGCTCTCCCACTACTCTGGTTGTAAATGGGGAGTCAAAAGGAAATCAGCTGATAAGAGAAGGTGTCACAGTGTCAATATCTGCTCTCTACTGGATGAAGACAGCATGTTACATTTAATGATCTTAAACGTGCTTGAAAAGCTGCAAGTCCACAATAAGTGTGACTTTGATCAGAGGCTTGCAGTCTATCAGAACTCAACAAATCATAATTCATTAGGTCAAAGGTGAAGGAAAATGTGTCCGATTTAAGATCAGTTTCTGCACATATTCAAAGAGAGACACAATAACAGCGCCTAGCCCTTTTAACTTTACTCTCAATAGGGATGAAACCCCCTGAACTTCTGGAGTTGTGGCCAAGACTGGAGAAAATCACAGAAGAGCTTTTTCCATATGCAGCTGTGGCTCTCTCACGCACACTCACACACATGGCGTGTTGTGCAGAAAAAGAAGAGAGAGACTCACACAGACAGACACCATGTTTGAGAGAGAGTTATGCATTGTAACTTTATGATTTGATGTCTCGGGGCATCCGAGGTCACTAATAAGAGTGTGTTTATGCAGAGTGCCTTTGACTTCTTCTCTATTCCCTCTCTCCTCTCTCTCCCCCTTCTCTCTGTTTTAATTATTTAGAGTTTTTGAAGGGGGGAGAGAAATAAGTAGTCAAGCTTTTGGACATTTCTGATGCTATGCTGCACTTTCCCTCTGAAACATCATACATATTTAAAGTTAATAAAGCATATTCCTTACCTTTTATCCAGGGCTTCTTAATGCAGGGCATAAAGCGAAAGCAAACTATATGTGTGTGTGTGTCTCCTATCAGTTATCTACCTTCCTCAGTAAGCCAACTTTGAAAAAAGATTAATTCATGATCACGACAGCAATTAAAGCTAATTCCTCAATGATTTCATTACCTCGGACTGTTAATATGACATATAATGCTACAAATACAGATAAATCTTTTCTTAAGGTGCTATAATTTATCTGTCAAATACAGTGAGTCAGTCAAGTGTCAAGAGTCTGTTAGAAAGTGAAAACACTGTAATGTTTGCTGAACAAAAATCTACATACAATAAATCAATGAAAAATTAATTAGTTAGACTTCAGAAAGTTAACTGGCAACAATTTCAATAATGATTTGATCACCCATGTAATTTGTCAAGCAAAAATGCCAAAAACTCACCTCACCTAAAATTTGGAGGATTTGGTGCTTTATATATATATATATATATATATTATTGTAAACCTCAGAAATTTTTTGGTCAACTTTTCAAAAAATCTATTTAAAGTTATTAATTAATAATAAAATGTGCTATTTAGTAGGTACCTTGACATATATGTTAGATAATAAACCAAATTTAAGAGAAAGAAGTTTTCCAGTATAAAGACATGATTTTTCAAAATATCAAATATCAATAAACTCAATAAACATGCTGGTCTGGCCCTGGTGTTTTTTTTTTTTCCAGACATGTGCATGTCTGAGTGGTCAAACCAAAGTGTGTGTGTTTAAGATGGGGTGTCTACTGTGAACAAAAGGCTGCTGGATGGAGGATTTGGAGGGAAGTCTTGACTGGGGATCCTCATAAATCACTGGCCTAGCTGCTGGATTCTGACAAGCCTGTATAGCTTTATCTTCTGCTGTTCTTCGCTCTCGTGCCCGCCTGCCTGTTTGTCTCCATTTTATGCATATCCAATGGATATCTCACCTCCCCTTGCATCTCCTCTCTTTGGAAAGCCCTCCTCCAGCTTCCTCCCTCCCTCTCCTCTCCTCTTTACTCACTTCCTATCTCTTCTGTTGTCTACCTTCTCTATTTGTGTAACTATCTCTCTCTTCTCCTTCCCTCTTCCGCACTCCCTCTGATTCCCCTCCAGTAGGCTTGGTCTTCTCAAGGCCTTGCCAAGCCTAGGGCCTCCCAAAGACCCTCTTTTCCTCCTCTGTCTGCTTAATTGATTCTGCTGGGGCAAAAAAAGATACATATACCTCATAACTTATTTATGCTGCCCTTTGATATGTGTGATATTTAAGAAGGGTTAATATGTATAGGGTTAATCCTTGAGGGTTGGGTTGTGTGAAATTTTCATGAAATACTGACCAATAAGATGAGATAAAATGAAATAAAATGAAAGCTGGAAGTTGGGGCACACGCCTCTCTCTGTGGGATCTTGCTGTGTTCGCATACCAAAACCAGAATCGGGGAATGAAATCAACTTTTGAGGAATTTATCTTTCCTGTAAAATCCCAATTCCAACTTTCCACAGACCACCTGAGAGAACTTGCACATTTTCTGCCGATTTTTATAAAGGAGAACAGAAAGTTAGGAAAAGAGAGTTATAATAAAACATCCAGTTATAGCAATTCTAAAACCAAAATGCCCATATGTTTTCATATGCCATTTACTTTCTGGAGCACTATACAGCATGTGTGTGAACGCCCACGCACATGTATGTACATATGTGGGTGCTGACAGAGGTAGGGGGGGACCCAAAGGCTGGTGTGTTATGGCTTGTGGGGCTGCGGTCCCAGCATATTCATAAATCAGGCCTTTCAGGGAGCTGTCAGAGGCTCCATAATGAGGGTCATTACTCAGGCAGGGTGTCAAAGCTACTATCACAGGGACCCGTCCCTGGAAATCACACTCACTCTGCTCCTTGTTAAATAAACAGTGCAGTATACAAAATGGCAAACAAGCTGAGGGTCAATCTGATGCAGTGAGGGGCCAGGCAGGCCTCCAGAGTAATTTACCCTCTGGGAATACCTCTCGGCTAGGGAGATGGATTACAGAAGGCCCTCGAAAAAGATTAATGGAAATAAAAACACAGAAAGGAATAGAAGAAAAGAAAAAAAATCAAGCTAGGGATAAAGTGGATAGACGAAGAATTTGGAGGTGGAACGCAGTGATGGACTGACAGATGGATAAAAGTGTATTCACAAAGGGGGAAATTCTACTACAACTGTCAGGAAAACAGTGAACAAAATGATCCAATTTTGCTTCTTTACACAAAGCAGAAGTTTGACTGTAATTCAAGCTTAAACCAAAATCCACTTTTGTCAGAGCCTGTTTTTGCTGACATGAGGAAGTGGCACCTATCTTTGGTCTGAGCTCACAGTGCTGATGTAATGGCCTAGTAATAACAGAGTCTGAATCTCTGTTATCAAATATTCATTCTTTTATTGCCTTGCTAATATCTAACACACAGCTTTATTAATTTGGGGTGGCGGAGGTGGTGTGGTTTGGCGGGTAATGGCAGATCAGAGAGCTAAGATAAAGAAGACGGACGTCTGAATTGTCTGTGTAGTGTGAAAGTAGATTCTCTGTGGAATAACTACTTCTGTGTCTTCTATCAAACCTAGTCTTTATTTTAAGTTGATTATTGTTAATTATTCACATTTTACTTCAGATGTCATGTTGGCACTTATCTTTATACTCAGCGTAATCATTATGCTATAATTTTACTCATGTCAAAATACACTCATCTCAATATACCAGCAAAAGAGCAACGAACAGTTGTTAATATTTATACCTTTAATCTTGGGTTGTAATATGCTACGTCATATATCTGTGTGACAGAGCATGCCCCACACACACACACACACACACATGTGCGCACGCACACACACACACACACACACACAGAGTCAGTATGCTGTGCAAAACTTACATATGCAATGTGAAGCCAGTTTAACCTAAAATAATCTTTACAGACCGAAAATGTCTTTAATCTTCCTCCCTAAAAAAATATGTAAATTATCAATAATGTTTACTATTCCAGTGACTTCCTTCTTCTGCTATACAAGAACAGTGTGAAGCATCACATGGGGTCTCTTCAAGGACAAAAATATTGAATACTTCCTACAGTAGCGCGGATGTGCCCTCTTCTCTGTTCTCCATGCTAACCAAATAGCTAGGAGTGCTGCTTTTTTTACATCCAATTTTCAGCTCACCTACCTGAAGGCAAAAAGATTAATCTTTTACATCTGTGAGTTTTAGACAGGCACTCATGCTGTGCAAGACACTGCTAAAGCAGCCAGCCCTTACGCAATGCCAATTAATGATTTTGTCATTTCAGTGGTGGGGGGTGCTGCTGTGAGTTTGTCAGGGTACTTTTAAGGCACAACTGCCATTGTAATTTGTGGACATCTGTTTCAGCACTGAAGTTGAGAGGGGGAGAGAGAGAGCGAACTGAAGCTGTGAGGAAGACAGTAGCTGTGTGATGATGCGTTTGTGCAAGTAGCTAGCGTAGAGTGCAAGCTGGCTGCCATGTCTTGGGGACACGCAGGGAACATATGTTGTCTTGGAGCCCCAGGGCTGACATTGAAGATGAGGAAAGACAGTACTTCAAGGCAAATGTTTTCCCTGAAGTGAGGCTGCCACAGCCTATACAGCTCTGAGTATTGACAAGTCTCCCGTGGACCACCAAACGCTGAGATTTACACACAAATGTAAAAGGTGACTAACAAAGTGCTCGCTACCAACTGAGATTCCCCAGACTGTGAACAGAATGGGACATATGCCTTCCCAAAATTGGATCATTTCATCAGATTAGCCTGGAGGAGATGCATAATCACATATTACTCTACACGTACCTGCAGCTGTGCTTGTAGCCCTAACTATATTCTGTGGTAGCAGAGCTGAGCTCAGCTTGTGAGACCAGAGAACACTAAAGATAATAAATTTCCGAGAAAACAATGTTCTACAGTTAAGTGTAATTACTGCAAAGAAAATTCTGATGCTTCTATAACAATCTGAGATCATTCTGAGTAGCAAATGTGCAGTTCACCATATAAAATAGCAATTTCCTCTTCACTGTCTTCCACTTATAGTCTTCCTTGAAGCGCTTAGGGCCTGATTTTGCATATACAAAAACATGCAAGTTTGATATCAATACTGCTGTTGTTTCTCTCAGCAGATCACCCGCAAAATGCCCACCAACAAAATGTGCAATTTTCAGGATTGTGCATGTAACTATTTGGATTCTTAGTAAATCAGACCCTATATGTTCCCCATAATGACTTTAAATTTAGAATAAATCTGCTGACCACATGGCTCATTAGGTTTAATAAAACGTATGTTGTATATATGTCTGAAAGTTGAGTCATGGCAACTGGACTTCTTTCTTGTAAGGTAGATCGACAAAGCTCTGTGGATGCAGAGCGAAACGTCTCTACCTTACAAGAAAGAAGTCCAGTTGCCATGACTCAAC
>JAUMHL010000016.1:7441385-7455272 GCA_032362345.1 Sandelia bainsii | reverse complement strand
TTACAAGAAAGAAGTCCAGTTGCCATGACTCAACTTTCAGACAACTTCACCTGGACGACTGAGAATCTTCACAGACATATGTTGTATATAGTACTTTCTGAGTACATACGATGTACTGTATGCTGTGCAGTTAAATTGACCTAATTAATACAGGTACATTGTGCTGTAGTGGCACGTTGTGCATGTGGTGCAGTGATCAAAATAGAGCGCAATTTGACACCAAACGACTTGGTCTTTTAACATAACCTGAAGCAACAGACATAAATGTTTTGTATGTAACAGAAAAAGTTCAGTGCTGACTTTTAAAAGCTCTGGAAGAATTTATTAAAAACAGTAGTGTTTAAGTTCCATACAATGTATAGCCTATTCCTTGGTGAGTTTGATTTAAAACACTTCACACTCAAACGTAGGGCCTGCACCTTGATGGCTGGCTGAGAGCGACACGATAATTGACCCAGCTTAATATCACTGAGGTGTTTGTACGAGAGCAGCGCGAGGGCCTTCATTAGGGCCTCGCTAGCGGAGGGCCTAAGAGTCTCACTCCCTTCTCCCTCTCAGCTGCATTCAGGCCTATGATGAATGGCTGTAGAGATGGACTGCTGCCGAGGGAGAGTGCCTGACGGGCCCGAGCAAAGTCTTGGATGATGAATAATGACTCTGTAGCCATTTCCCCACAGGAAGCCCTCAGATTCCAGTCAGCTCTTCTACAAAGGAAATCCAGTTGACAAGCTCCCCTTAACCAGGGACCGAACCCTATCATGGCTAGGTGTGGCTGGGGATTGCTCTTAGATAGTGTGAAACATCACCTGCTTGAGACAGGATTCATCGTCTCATCAAAGCTTGTGCAGCATGTGAACCAGGCACCTTTACTTTGCCAACTGAACCAAGTGAGCAGTGAGACCGTCCTTTCTTTCTGAATGAGGAAGAAGTCTCAGAGAAAAGACAAACTGCCTGTGAGGACTTCTGAAAATCAGTGGGCAAAAAAACTGGGAAAGATGAAGAGGCAGAGCAAGAAACAGACAAAGAGGGGAAGTAGAAAAAAAATCAAAGAGCACATTTGCAAATTAACTTTGACTGCTCAACAAGGAGCGTGTGTTGACAAGGGAGAAAGATGATCTGATTTACTGACACGAGGAAAGGATAGAAAGACAGCAAGCTGAGAGGCACGCGAGACAAAACAAATTCAATCATCTTTTCCATCAAGAGGAAAACCTTAGCCTTTCCTCCACAAAAGACCCCCCCGGCTTAAATCAATTGCAAACAAACCTGATTCTGCAACGAGACACAGGGGGAATAAACAGTAGCTTTCAATTAAATTCAGGCCTGCGCCCTGGGAGAGGAAAACTTTCATCCATCACTTTCATGTGCCTCACAAAGCAGTCGTAACGCTGAGTGCGTGGTGGAATTGGTGACAGCGAGGAACGGTAAATATGTTGCAAAAAGCAGCTCCGCTGACACAGTCAACATGTTTACAGCAGTATACACTTGGCACTGAATGGCAATACATACATGTTATGCTTGGAGGATTCACATCATCCATCTTTAACGTTTTTCTCAAAAATCTGAAAGACAGATATACAGTATTTCTGCCAAGTAAAGTTAGCAACATGCATGACAGTGTAAACCTACTGGGGATGTTATGGACATGCTTAAATTATTTGTGTGATGCAAATGGCACAAATATTCATAGCAAAAAGTGTTCCCATGACGCATGCTAGGAAATGAAATTTTCATACACTGGCTTCTAAATAAATATGTAACTTCAATACAGCACCTGCAATTAGGATTTCAACACTTTATGGCTGTAACAAAGTTACAGTAAATTATTTATTTGTGAGTATTATAAAAAGTTTTTCCAGCTTGACAGCATGCATGTGAAACATATACTATCTGTTCCACCTTCACTCATGACATCGAGCAATGCTCCTTTTTTATGTCTTTTCTATTTTTGCCCTCACTGTCCTGTCTCCATTTGTAGGTATTGTTAGGAGCCACTAAAAACAAGCAAGTAAACCAAATGACACATTGTTATGTGGGAACGCATTGTCACAGAGATACTGAATTGTGTTTCCATGCTTCTGCAATAGAACCCAGAAGTTCTTGCTTCACTTTGACTCTCTATACCTGCCTTGCTTCTCACAGACAGAGCCCCAAACTAATTCTTGAAGGCTCCTGAGCTGGAGAGGCAGCTTTGCAGCCTCCTATCTAGAATCCTGTCTCCATGCATTGTGTCTGAATGAGTAGGTGGTCTATGCAGTACCCATATCTGCCTAGCTGAGAGCTGGGGCATTAATCTGCCCTGACTGATGACGAGCATTAGCATACAGCTCGTAGCCAGAGAAACGTGTGTGTGTAAGCGGTGTATGTGTGTGAGAGTGAGGTGAACGAGAGTGTGTTTAAGCAGGCTACTGGTGTTAAAGTGCATGCAATTTTGAACACGCGTATGAACATTTGCACTGGCAAGTTGTGCCTGTGCACGAAGGCGAGTGCACGAGGTTAACTTCTACCCCCCTTCATGACTCACTCCAACCACTTCCCCATCCACTTCCTGTCATTAATACATACTCAGCCTTTCCTTCCTTCCTTCAAAAATATTCTCAGTAGTTTTTTGTCAGTCTAGTAATAATTCAATTTAGCAGGACTGGCCGGGTTGGGACTGCCATTAGTTTCGAGGAGCTGATTTAAGATTGATGACTTGTGTCCCTTGGGAGTTGATTCCTCATCTTTTTGGTGGGGTTTGAGGGGAGGCAGGGGGGTGAGCCCACCGGTGGCCGGGGCTCTTCAGCTGCACCAGGCGTGGGAGTCGTCGAGCGAATTAAGGTTGCGAATTGATTTCCTCCAAATTTGAGCTGACTAATGTGACAAGTGGCAGCTGTGAGCACCTCACCGCCGCGGCCTCGGCTGTCTCCTCCGGGCTCCTCACTGTGACACTGTGCCGATGCAGGCAACGCAGGGAAAAAGCTGCACTGCTGTTAATGCTCGCAGGTACACACACATGCAAGGACACACAGGCGCATCGACACAACAAACACACACCGTAGCAGGCTCTCATGGCCACATCTCATGGAGAGAGACAAAGTCATGCAGAGGCGGCGCAAAAATACGCACACACAGCCAAGTGCGTACACATTTACACACGCGCGCCAACACCCCCACTCCACCCCTGTGACACAGTGTTGTGCGGAGCTGCTCACCCATCAAACTCAAGTCAGTGACACAAATTACAGCCGAGGACTGGATGAGGAGAGCGTTGCTTGGCCCTGACACACACAGATGCACCCACACAGCTGCAGCATTGACATACACACACACACACAGCTACACCACTGACAAGGAACAGGTCAACATGATGACACTGGTGAATAATTCAAGAGAAAACTCAGAGTGAAAGAGAGCGCGTAGTGAACAGAAAGAATTGAGAGTGATAGTTGATATATACAGTAAATAAAAAGGAGAGGAGGGAAAGCATCACTGTGAATGCATACTGTACATACTGTATTCCTTTATAAATCATACACCTTGTCACAGATCAGTATACCATCACGAGGATGTTTTATTCAGAGGTTGCCACAGAAGGTAAAGACCCATTAATCCACGACTGTAGTAATATTCTTTCTTGTATTCATCATCATCCTTTGGATCACAAATGTACTTTCTTCAAACAGCATGGAGAAACTGAAAGCAAACTGTATTTTAAACCTGCTACTAACAGGCAGCTGATGTATTTGCTGGTCCTCGTCTCACCACTCTGAAAGTCACCAGAGGTCTGTCTCAGCCTGTGTGACAGGTTATAGACAGCTCAGAGGTACAATAAGCAAACAGTGTCTTATTTTTTTAGAGACAAAAAAAAATGTGCAGCCCTTGACGAGTCAATGTAGGAATTGGTTTCACGCATGAATGCAGCCTTTAAGACAAAAGCACCTCAGGAGATAATTACAGTGTCAAGCATACCCTGCCAAGTGCCTGACGATTGCCCAATATTTAGCTTTAATTAAATCAAAGCAGAAATGTAATTTCTCCTGAGTGAACTCAGGAGTGGATTCCCAGAAACACACAACATGGCTGACTAATGCATTTCCTTTGTCCCTGTCACATTGCCTATTGTTTGTTATGGCCCCAAACCCTCCATGTCCTGGAGGTAAACTAACTCACTGCTTCCTTCTGGGAAGATGAAAAAAAGCGTCTTGCCGTGACATACTGCAGGTTTCGCGGATGGCCTTGTGTGGAAAATAGCCGCAAATTAGCCGTAAACAACTGAAAATTGTGTCTTGGAGCGTTTCAGTGGGAAACTGAGGGGAATAGAGTTGAAAGGCCCTGAACTGGGATATGGCTGTTGCTGTTTTCTTCACTAAAGTAATTTTCTTTGTTCAAAGTCTTAAAGCTCCAAACACCTGCTTTGTAAAGTGTGTTTTAGCATATCTGACTTTTTTTTTTTACAGTAGCTGTTTTGTCATTGTGAAACCAGTACAATGTGCCTATATGCTGAGGTAGAAACAATTACTGCTTAGGAGCTATAACACTTTATATAAAGTAAAATATACTATAAAATTATATATATATATATATATATATATATATATATATGTATAACTTTTTTCAATCAGCATTTGAATATGAATGCATGGAGATAATGCACTAATATCACAGGCTAAAGTAAAGTGAGAAGGAAAAAGGAATAAATACCACAGGGATAGCTCATGTTATGAGTTGTATGATCAATAATTGTGATTCTGATTTGTATTTTCATCAAATGTTATGCAAGCAGGCAGCTTAGAGATTGAGATTTTTCATTAATGTGTGCTGCAAGTGTATGTTTCTCTCACCTAGACCAGAGAATTAAAAACAGCCTTTCTGTTTGGACTGCAGTATGGAGCCTGTGGATGGCAAAAGGTCAACACAAAATTAATATGGGCATTAATATTCCTAACGCAAACTCACAGAGCTCTGTGTGTCAAAGTTTTGACTAAGGTCTGTACAAGGTTTAATAAGAATGTGTGTGCGATCTGTGTTCAACACTGGCAAAAGTTCATTATGAAAGCAAAAGTAAATGCACATATTATACACAAATATAAGATATGCATGCACATATAGTGATACAGTACATATGCACACACATATACAGTATATCCACATTGTGAAATTGTGGGTTATGCTGTATATGTGTATATAACTAATGTCTCTGAAGCTACTGATTGGCACAGTGCAACAGTGCAGAGGGGGCTGTGTGGTCTAATTGATTGTAGAACAGTTTGAAAAGTGCCTGAAGAGCAAAAAGCCTGAAAGGTTGTGTCGAGTGTTAAGGGATGCAATTACCGTTATGATGTGAGGAGGGATTTGACTCTACAAATTTCTTTAAACTGTCTAACACTGTATGTAAACATCACGGCACAGCTGCTGAAAATACCAAAAGCAAAGAGAATCAAATAGAGTAAAAGTGCTACTGCACACAACACTAATTTCTGTGGTTGCATGTACAGTGTATTAGATGGTATACTGAAGAAGATTAAAAATACCAGCAAGTGGCGTACAGCGTATTGTCCAGCATTTGCTTTTTGAGAAAAATATTTTTCTATGGCTGAAAGTCATTTTATTTTATTTGTGTAAATTTGTGATTATCTAACACAAGAGCCCAAAGTCTTCCCATTTGTTGGCATCTACCTGATGTTATTTATGTGGTCCTTGTTTAGGAACGCGCAACCGCACATGTGCCTAATTAATCCAGCCGACAATTATATCTTGCTTCAATTCGCAGCTGAGTGCAATTAGCACGTAGCAGTCTGCATATGCCAACCACGGCACAGATTAGGCAGGGATGCAGGCGCTTGTTAAAATCTCTTACCTAAGGCCACTTGTGCAAAACTCCTCCTAATGATTCTCTAAATGTTGTTGATGGAGAAATAATAAATTTTCCTTTTGTTAAGCAGTGCCTTTGGAGTTTCACAACCTGGTTAACTCAATAATAAACCACTTCATTAGCATTCCCTGATTACCTTATGCACTTGTCTGTGGCATAGAAAAACAAGGCAGATGGAAATCAGATATATTGAAGATAATTGATGTTTAAAAAGCCAGAATTAACCTTTTCTTGGTGTCACCACAATCCAAGACCATTTCAAAGTTGCACATGTTGTTGCACAAAAGTGTGATCTGACAAATCAATATGGTGAAGCAGTTTTATCCAATGGGATTCTCTCTTATTCTTGTGATTCTCCAGGTAAAAAAAACATCCCATTATTTTCTCCTCACACAAAGATTTCTACTATCATCCTATGACATATGTTGGAGGCGCCATTTATGAGGTTTCAAGAAGAGATTTTTAAAAAAGTAAAGCCAGACAGTAACAGAGCTAAGAGCTAAGCAGCCGAGCCTCACACCCTGATCTGGCTTGGCTGAACTGTGTTTTTTTTTCGCCACAGCAGTTGCCTGGGTGACGCTTCACAGACCGTGCTGACCTTCCACAATTTCCAACCGTCAATCTAAATGGGAGCCCCTTATCTCATCTTCTCCCCCACTCACACCCCTTTCTTTGTAGATGTGCACATCTTTTTATTCTAAATCCAGTCATTATTGTTCCTCTCCACTGGCCAGCAGGAAAAGCCCTGCTGAAGTTGGAGAGTTAATTGAGCATGTCTCTCTCACTGCTGGCTCTGAGGGCTGTAGTGACTGGCTCCACTGTCTGGCTGCTTGGCTTGCTGGCTAGCCTCTTTCTGCTCGATGTATTTGCCTAGATTGCCAATGCAGGGCCTGGCTGAGGATGTCTTGTCTACTGGACTTCACTTGAGCATTCATGTCTCGGCAGCAACAGCATCCGCTCATTACGGAGAGTGTCAGAACCGTAGAAACCAGACTGCTACAACTCCTCTAATGTAATCTGGACATAGAACTTTTTCCTCCTTAATGATATGATAGCCTGACTTTATTTGAACTGGTGCCCTGTCAGGCCTAACAGCATGAAGTTAGAGGACCACAGAGCTCCCTGCATTGCGAGATAGAAGACTTAACTTAGCCCAAACTGCTTTGCTATGCTCTTTTGTGCTTTCATGATGTAAAATTCACATAACCTAAGCACAGACTATCTTAGCAGTGGTACAATGTTACCTAGGCAACAATTAAACACACACTGAACAGAGTGATATATCTCAGAAAGATTTAAAGCCTAATCTGAAATGTTTCTCACTCCTTTGGGGAACTAAAGGTGAAGTCAGTTATCTGCCATTATTTGGTTTAAAACATTCCCAGCAGTATCCAACATCTCTGCCTATTTGATTCACTTTGAGCATGTCTCTCTCCTGGATGCATTCATCCTCCCTAAACTCCTGAGTTGGAGTGGTTCGCCTCAGGCAGAGGAAGCAATAATGTGAACCCTGGAGAGCTATTCAGAGTGAAGAGGAGAGTGGAGAGGAGCCTCCTCCACTGTTCTCCTCCAGCGGGCCGTTTGGGAGGCTAAACGGTGCCGATATCCCTTATTAAACCATCTGGCTGATGCTAATTAGATTATCAGAGATAAAGAGAAGGAGTTTTCTTTGTACATTTTAATGAGATAATGTGTCAGGCAATTGCGAGGAGAAGCGTTATTTTCCAAGTGCAAAGACTTTTCAGGTGAAAGTGTACAAGAATGAACAGATGCAGGGGAATGATTAATAGTGCTTGTCTGGAAAGATCTTGCCTACATCAGGAAAAAAGATTAGGAGAGTAAAAGTCTGGGTCTTTTAGTGGCTTCCTTACTACATGAACATAAAAAAAGTGCCTTCTGTGACTTTAAAGAACATTTAGACAATCAGAAACTGCACCTTCAAATACCCTCCTCATAGATGTTCTGTAGCAACTGACCAAAAGCAATCAAACCATGTGAAATTATTTTTTGTAAATTTTCAACTGCAGCACATTGCTAAATTAGGCTTTCAAGTGTTCCTCTGGCCATCTAGGCACATAGGCAGATAGATTTCCAGGCTAAAGATAGTCTTGGAAACTTTTGCCCCTAATGAGAGTGAGGAGGGGGACTATTGATTAGGCTTGTCACCAGAGAAGAACATAAAAGTACACATTCAATAAGGGACTTCATATCCCGTTCAGCTAGTGTAAAGGTTAAGTGCTGGAGAATATCGCCAGGATCAATAATTGTCTGCAACTTCACGTATGGTCCACTAAGCCTGCCTACCCCTACTGCTGCTCAGCCTTCACAAAACTAACTGAAGTCTAATATGAAATGCCACAGGAAGCTTATGGGACTTTGTAACTCCTGTGTGACAGACTGATTTAATACAAACACGTGTTTTGCATGCTGCAGTCCCCTTACTGTATACGACGAACACTCAGAGGAACTGGAATGAAGATAATGTTGTTGCAAGCCATCAACACATGGCGCAGTCAAAATTGGAACTTATTAAGATTTAATAGCCTACGTACATAACTGCTGCATACTCTCTTCTTACAATAAATAACAAACTCAATTTCCCTATGGTAATGGAAAGAGAGAGGCTTCTTAAGCAAGACAAATGAAGGGTTTGCAGCACTGAGTAACAACATTAGCTGGCTAATTAAACAACAATGGAGGATGCCGCTGACTCTCGCCATAATTATGCAATGTGGTTTAATGAAAAAGGTTAACGGCGCAGAAGAAATAGAACCTCAGAGTCTCCCTTTGCCGACTGAGGATGGTTCCCAACAAACACAATTCCTCCTATTTGTCTCCCTCTTATCAAGGCAAAGTGATATGTGTTTCTGCAACTGCATTGTCTCTTCCTAATGGCAACTCTATTCACTTCACAGATGAATGCTCAGTGAAATGGAGAGAGCAGCGGTATTATGTGGCCCACAGTATCGCTGGGATGACTGCAGTGTTCACAGAAGTACAGCTTGCCATCAGTCTGAAAAAGGAGACAAATTCACATATTAAAGTTATTTTAAGTATTGTTCAATGATCAAAATCACTGTTAAATGACTTTGTGTCAGATGGCCTCTGCAGTGGTAACTGTACAGTATGTTGCCTTTATTTATATGGTCTTCTAGTACAAGAAAAAACCTACAAACTACAGAGAATGTAAAAAAGGGCAGAATTTGAGGTATCTTCTGTTTCTTCTCAAAATGCAATTAACTATAGTTTCCTGCTGTGAGGTGTGCATGGCTATTCCACATGGACCCATTTTCATACATTAAATGATAATGTAAATATCCTTGGGTTTAGAGGATTTCTGTTGCACAAATATTCCATCTGTTGATTTGTACATGTGTGGTTTATATGTGACAGAAACACAGTTAGACCCCTACAGAACACCTCCTTCGTTCCTTTTATCTGTGGATCAGAATAAGACTGTTTTCTACATTGCAGACCACGTGCCAATTAAATATGCTTGTGAATCTGTTTTTACTGGGGCAGAGCTTCCATAGCCTCCAACTGTTGGGCTATGTGCTCACTATGAACCCTATACCCAGTAAAAGCCTGGGGAATGTTGGGAATAAGACACAGGTGTGTGCAGTGATATGATGGAACAAGAGAGAGAGAGGGATAATGAGGTCAAGTGAGAAGTGATGTAGAGAGGTCAGTGAGAGTAGCTGACCATAAGCCAAAACCAAAGCTATGCATCTGCTACCTGATCTCATGTTTATCCTCTGTGATCAAAAAGCATACTAGTCTTTAATGACTAAATTAAAGTGCTATGACTGTTACAATACGTCCATACAGACCTGAGGGAATTATGTTTTTATTTTCTGCCATGTTTATCACCACTCCAATAAATCTACTAATTACCCCTATTTTTCATTATCACTTAGTTGAAGCATTTATGAGGTTATGGCTAGTGATGTCTGCACTCAATTAAAAGATCATTTATCAACTTATAGACTGAGAGGACAGATATTACATTCATGAAACTAATTAGGAAGAGAAACACACTAAAAAGTGTAAACATACAAATATCTACAATGACGCCTGTGAAAATGCTGCCTTAGTAAAAAGCAATCTCTATATGCAGTATAACTTAAGCTTTAAACTAGCAGATTTGACTACATCAACAAATGTCCATCAAACATTTTGCATGTTTTAAGTTTTTTGCAAAAAAAACAACAAAAAAACAGGACGATACCCTATGAAGACATTAGCAGTACCTCCAAGGCCATGTTTTTCACACATTTTATAGATGCCACTTAGACAACAAAATAATACAGCAGGTAATAAATCAAAATAAAAAGCAAATATTCAACTCATGTCTCAGATGAAGTAAGGTACTGTATCTCAGTAAGTTGCTTTGTGTGCGTGTGGCTCATTCTAAAAGCACTCACTAAACAGAGTCAGTGTACTGCCTGCATCGGAGGCTGAGGCAGCCTGTTATTTATTCACAACAAACTGCTGCCAAGGAAGATTTGAAAAACAACTGTAATGATCAATAATACAATTCTTTGATTGTACAAATTGTATAAGTGTTAATTATTCACTAAACAAAGTGACATAAAAGTCCATTAATGTTGCCTACTCCCAGCTTAAGCCCAATCTTTCGAATTATGCTTTAATGGTGTGGTGTTTAAAAAATGCATGATACAAAATATTTATCTTTATTTTTCAAAGGCTCGGGATGCAAATCTCTGATGATGAGCTCGAAATGGACGGTATCTTTTCAAAAATGTATGCACT
The DNA here is from genome assembly GCA_032362345.1 of Sandelia bainsii. Taxonomy (NCBI): domain Eukaryota; kingdom Metazoa; phylum Chordata; class Actinopteri; order Anabantiformes; family Anabantidae; genus Sandelia; species Sandelia bainsii. The sequence continues at coordinate 7,444,645 of JAUMHL010000016.1, read as the reverse complement.
GCACAAAGCCCTCTCCCAGCATGCAGTTTGAGAGGCTTTTTTCATGAATTTGTTATGAAATGTTGGTTGACAAATACGAAAACATGAATATTGAAAGCATTTACAGCATTTTACTTTATGAGTTGACACATTTAATATGCTGACTAAAAGCCTACAGTTCTAAATTACTGTGCATGACTGTGTGTCTGCGTCAGTGTGCATGTGTTTGTGTGTATGTATTGTATGTCTTAGACACTTAGAGAAAGGTTCACTTAGAAAACATTCTTGTACCTCAAGGCGTCATAAACACACTTGCATTACACAGATAAGATGCTGTCGTGCATACTGTACAACTTCAAAACATGCACTCATTGCATTCATCAAAACGGGCATGTCTTATTAGAATGGAAGTGCATTAAGCTTTAATACAGACGCCTGAGAAGCCTAAACACAAGTGAGTCTGCTGCACAAGCATGCACGCAGCAGCAATGTGGACACAAAAGATTACCATTTAAATGCTTTAATATAACCACACACATTTGATTCTTAAAAATTATAACAAAGCATTGAGACAGATGTTGAAAGAACACATTGATAAGCAAATTTGCTATGATGTTCTTTTGTGTTTGTGATAGAATGAGCCACAGAGCAAGCTGCAGTTTGACTATTTGACAGAAACATCCAGAACAAAAGATGCTAAGGGACATAGTGAGCTGCAGATGACATTTCAAGAAAAAAATATATAACAGAATTATTTTCTAATAGAGCACATCTACAGTAATTTAGAATTCTCACTCCCCCTCATTCTTTTGCGGGTAATACACCTCACTGCAGGGAATTCCACTTCTTACTTTTGACTCTTTTAATATTCAGCACTTGCCAAAAAAAAGCCTACTGCTTTTCTCAGAAAGAAATCCAGTAGATTGTCAGAGCTGAAAACGATAAATAGCACTACAACTAGTGTGATTGAACCTTGTTGTGTGAAGATCAGAGTCACAAAATCGTACCTGACAATTCAAACACCACAAGTTATACATACACACATGCACTTGCACACAGACTTCATGTCTCCCCTGTCTCGCTCTCCGGGGTGCTGCTTTATTAATGAGTTCGACACATAAAAAGCATCCGGAGGACGGGAAGTGTCACTCATCAAAAAAGGCTGTTTTTGAACAGCCTTGGCGCATGTTAAAGAATTATTCTCTTTCATAAGGACAAGAGACAATCAGTGATTGCCAGGGTTTTTTTTTTGTTGGCCAGACCATGAATCCTCATTCTCAGAGATGTCATGAATATTGTATGTAAAGTGTGCAAAGTTGGGTGTCCTGGTGGGAGAGAGGGAGGATTGAAGGCTGTAGACATTTGGTGCTATTCATTATGACTGTTTGCAATGGTAAAGAGTGTGTGGCTTGGCAGTGTGTGCATGTCTGGGCAGTTCTGTGAGGGGGAGACAAGATGAGAGTGATTAATTTAATTGATTAAATGCAATGTTTTGGGTAAATACAGATACGTGTAAACCACAAATGAATTGAACCGATCAATGAAATTGATTTTTTTTTGTGAATAAACTTTCAGTCTGGCTCAATTAAAAGCTGCTTTCTCAACACTAACCTGCCAAGACGAGTGATAAACCACAATATGACAGGTCAGTGAAAGCTTCTCTTCACACAATCTACACCATGGAATCAACAAATCACTTGGCACTTCATCTAAAAATACACACAAACACGTGTACTGTACTACAGCGCAAGTAAAACTCGACAATGAGCTACCTCATGCAAAGTGCACACACACACGTACACATATGTGCATGACAATCGAACACACCACAGTACAAATGGAAATGACACATTCTAGCGCATGCACACACACACACACACGGAGCTCTACTCTTGTGTGATCTTGCCTTTCCTAGACTGGAACAAATAATGGGGGGGGAAGTAGACTATGGGATTTTGAAGCTCTTCTTGACAGTGACATAGTGTCAGCCCTGCATCTCCCTCAACCAAACATACACCTTTGCTACCCCCCTTACTAAAACAGCATAGGGAACAAGGCCTTTGAATAATAAATACTGCAAAGTTTCCACACAACTCCGGTCAGAGATGCCCGTCCAGCAAACAATGTTGATGTGTAGTGGAGGAGAGCCATGGAAAGACTCTCGATGAATATAAGACACATGTTCAGACACACAACACAGGACTGAGCAGGGGCTTCTAGGAAGCAAGTCAGGTCTGTAGAGCTAGTGGCCAGAAACTTCAAAATGCCTGTGTACACACAGACAACTGACATCCCTGCAGAAGATGGTACAACTGCAAAATAAGCAAAAAAAAAGTTGAGAATATTTTTTCTATTTTTTCAACTGAAGGAAAAATTGTAGGAACTGAATATTATTAATGAAAGAAACTGTGCAGACAGAGCAACCAAACCTCCAAATTCTAAGGGTCATCCATGTATGGAGCGAGTATAGACCAGGACTTTATGATACTAATAATTTACTGTAGCTACCTAACGCATATGTTTTGCCAACTTTTACCTCCAAACCATTATCATGAGATAAAGTATCTTGCCATTTTCTGAGTCAATAATAAGATTTTTGAGAACTATGCAAAATTTCCCAAACGCAATAGAGCATACACTATTAACAGTGTACCTGCAGTCAGGGTGATGGCTCTCCATGAGCGGCATAAGATGGCTCCATACTTCACTTTCCTTCAAAGGGGTAACAGAGGAGAATGAGGTTCGGCTGATGAACAGGGGCCATTGTAGTAGTTGATGTGTCCATCGTCAGCTGATATTTAATCCTCCGGTTCTGCAGCGTGCCCTGAACATGACAGAAAATCATTAGCCACCGCAGGCCGTTAACTGTCACATGAGTGATTGAATAGGCAGTGAGCCATGGAGTTTTGTATGGCAGTTAAACATCTGTCCTGAAGACTCATGGTGGAGGCCCTTTGAGCTCAATGATGAGGCAGATTTGGTGAACAACCTATCCCACTCTCTGAAAAAATGTCTCACATCTCCAGGGGGAAAAAGTAGGGTCAGGCCAGCATAGTCTAAATACACATACATCGATAACTGTATTCTAATATTATTAATTACTCTGAATATTCTGCATTACAGGAACTATGCTTTTAGTATATTTTGATGCAAATTTTTAATAATTATAATATTTGATTACTTTTACTTGTCATAGAGTATTTCTACACTGTGCTATTTCTACTTTTAAGTAAGTAAAACATTTCATCCAACTCCTAGTCTTACTAGTTATTTTCAATACA
>JAUMHL010000016.1:7381722-7441325 GCA_032362345.1 Sandelia bainsii | reverse complement strand
TTTATTATTTGTCAATGTTGAGGTTGATATCAATCTTATTAAAAGGGGTGAACATGCTGCAGAAATGCATTGAATTGACAGCTTGATAATGCCATTGCAGTGGGTCTGTAAGGTAAGTCTCATGCTGGTGCAATACATTTGATATTAAAGATATCCAAGTACTGTAGGTAACAATATTGTCTCAATGGACAGTCTAAAAATACCATGAAACATTTTTCATCTAACATCCACCCTCTCACCACACACATCCACTACGCCTCCTCTCTTGTCTTTTCTTTAGCTGAGCCTTGACACCTAGACCTTGGTTAGCCAGTCTATATAACCTACACATAAGCTTGGTTGTGTTATCCACCAGGCCAAAATCTCCATATCATTCCCTTGTGGCCTCTGTCTGTGCCTTGGAGAAAGTAGAAGGCCCTGCTTCACATTCTCCTTCACTGACTGAGGAGGGGGGCTCTCTGGAGTCCAGTTTAAGAGGCCAGAACACAGATGCCATTAATGCAGGATAATTCTGTCTCTCCTTTTCACTACGCTACGTGTTCATTAAAGTCACTGCTGCTAAATGTTTCTCTCCATTTCTTTTTTTTTATTAAAGGAATACATGAAAGAGGGAGGAAAAAAAGAGATAGGAAATTGTCAAATTATAAATTAAGCTGCTGCTTCAATTATTTGCTTGGTTTGATAATAACATGTGGTTAATTTTTGAACGAGGTTAATTACAAGAGGGTTAATGATATTCTAATAAAAACCAAGAACCCATCATATATTCCTGTTTAAATTACACTGACATATACGAACCAAATATTTTCTTCAATTAATTCATAATTTTTAATAAATATCTAACAATTTAGGGGGCATGCAGACTGAGGTCATGTTTTGGAATGACATATTTGAACAGATTCTCGACACATTCTGTAACAATAATTGCGATAGCTGACTTCTCACCGGAGGTAATCTGACTCTTGCTGTCTTTGGTAGGTGGCCAATTTATTTCATGAAGTGGGGCAGATATTGCACTTGCTGCACGTGGTGTTATTGAGTGTGTATGAGGGAGAGCCAGAAAGAGTGAGCAATAGAGGGACAAACAGGGGGCAGGTAGGTGTGATCGCTCATTCACACTAGAGCTGCTTGACGTTAAGCCCTACGGGGCATGATTACTAGGCCCTGGGTGATCCTTCAGCTCTCTGCCTGACACTTGCTGCCTGTCCCCTTCCCTCACTCTCCTTACATCTCACCCCTTTCACTCATCTGATCATCCATCTCTCTATATCTTCTTTTTTAACACTATCTCCCTCTTCCCCTCCTTCTGTAGAGTGTTTTATTTACTCCTGTAGACTTACGTCCGTCATGATAATGTCTTTCTGCCAATCTGATAAATAAAAGCTGTTTGTCTTTTTTACAGTGCCCAGGACACTTACAGTTAATGCCTCCTCATAGCCTCTGCTATTTATCAGACTTCAGACATGTGTTTGCTGTGTATGTGAGTCCCCCGCGGCACATTTCAACAAGGCTATTAGATTTCATGTGCTGAGGAATAAGTGGTACCTGCACTATAAGCTTCAGGGATAAATGTTTCTTCTTTTTCATGGTATAATTAACATTTTGTATTCACATTTTAGGTAGTTATCTGAAGCATTCAACCAGAACTACTTATAATCAAGTAAACAGCTGGGGAGTTCATATTTAAAACCATTTCCACTACAGTAAGGTGAACAAATAAGGTGGCTAACTGAAAAGCTGACACCTTGACATATTAGTAAAATATTGCAAGTGTTACTACATCACATTTTTGTTCTACCATTAAATGTGAACATGGGATAACATTTGAACTCCTGGGACAAAATAGCAACTATTCACAAAGTCCACAAGAACCAACTTTTGGTTGCTGCTATCAAATGATGGCTTCTAGTGATACGCCAAACATTAACTAATAGACAAACCAAACACCAACACAGATAAGAAAGCACCTCACTAGTAGCTAGTGGGACTGTAGTGTTTCTAAATAATGCTGTGTGTATGACAGGTAATGAAACACATTCATTTGCTGTTGTTGTTAAATTGGCAATGAAGACGGGCGCCACCATAATGGCAGCAATAAAAGCAACTGGTATTACCAAATGTTTTTCAGCAGAAAGATGCAAACTAGTGTCCCTGCTCAATTTCAAGTCAAGTACAAAATATAATCATAAAAAATTAATTTTGACATTATAATAAACTTTTTCTTTGGTGAGGTCAAATAACAGAAATAACTTTTATCAGTTAAACAAATGTCCTGTAAAATAATATAAAACCTAAATACAAATTAAGTTTCAACTGGATATTTGCAGTAAGACTTTAGTCTAACACAGACAACAAAGATCAGATACAAAAACTTTTGAAAGCTTCACGACAGAAAAGTTAGATTGTTAGCTTAGATCATTGGAGAGTGAGCTGATAGAATTACTTAACTCAAGCTCACAGTATAAGAGTTTAATCTTCTCTTGTTAGAAGGACACAAGGGACTTGTTGTGACTTTTTAGTGGGCTACAATATTACCATGATGGGCTAGCAGCATCCTTTCATGCTCTATCCAACAGAGTTCATATAGACATGCTTGGCTTAAAACCACCTTGTTAACAAAAAAGACGGCACTCTGTAAAACTCCTGACACTTCTGCAGCGTGCGTACTTGAATTTTTCAAACACTTGTCTTTTCTTTACCATAATAGATGTCAGTTTTCTCTGATGCAGCTCAAGTAGGGGGAACAGCACATAGGGTCTCACTCTTTCTGCATTTGAAGCTATCACTCAATAGCGGATCTGTGTTGTTTGACATCAAACAATGGAGACATTCGCAGCATCACCTGCAGAGTGCTCCAAAGGGATGAAGCAAAATATCTTCAAATCACTTGTCCAAGACATTTCCCCCTATTAAGGCTGCCTCCACACAGGCTTTAAGGCGGAGACAGGCCCTTTAGATAAGCTAACCAAACCCGAGTGTTACAGCTGGGAGATCAGACACACAGTCTGTGTTCTATTACAGAACTCCCTTATAATGGCATGCCATTAAAAACAAAAAAGGATAGAATGACTGCATTATCTGTAAGCACAAAATGCAAATAAGAAACAAAAATATACATTGACATATATTGTTGCAACTTCAGTTTTTTACATTTATTTTCTTAATACTGTAAAAAGATGAATGTCAGCTAACAATATCTGATTACAATAAATATAAATGTGGATACAAAACTATTATCAATTTGTTTTTGATTCTTTTCTCATTTTAATTTTAAGGCTTAATTTGGGTGAAATATCTAATGTCACTTTGAGCCAAATATAAAAATGCTTCCACTCTTCATTGCGTCTGTGTGTGCACCTGTGTGTGTCTATTGTATGTGCATGAATGTGTACGACTCCCAACTGCGAATAAGTGGTACCAGCACTACAGTACTAGGTGCAATGTGGTGTGTGTGTGTAGGTGTGTATGTTGTAATCTCAGCAGCAGATCATGTTTTCCAGGCCTCAGATGAGGCAAAGCAGCTTTGGCAGCGGGCCGTTTCATCTCAGGCACTGGGGCCCAAAACAAAGAGAAAATGATTGATTGGATGATGAATTATTTAGAGGTGGAGGGCTGAGAAGCGAACCAGCCATGCTGGAGAGAGAGAGGGAGAGAGGGATAGAGAGAGTAAGGAAACAAGAGAGAGAGTATGAGTTCAGCTTCGCTTTATCACTTTCTCTCCTTGTAGAAGATGGGAATCCAGGTAAAAACTTGCCCCTAATTGTACTAATGCGTGTCACCGCAAATTTGCCAAAATAAAATATTGATGTGGACACAGTGACAGGGCTGCACAGTGCTGAGTGCTGATTGGAGAGGAGAGGTGTTTGCTCAGGGATCTATAGGATGTTTGAACCTACATGTAACACTACACCGAAGGCAGAGGGGGAACACTCCTCCTTCAGCTTCAGACATCCATGTTTTAACCACACTGTCTGCACAGAAACACAGAGAAAAACCCTATCAATAAATGTTTATCCATAAGCTTGCCTGTAGATAAGCCAATATTATTTGAATGGCAGCATAACAACAACACAATTCTTAAAATTTCAGCAACAGAGTTGTACGTGAACACGTGTACATGTGTATGTGATGCCCAGTTGGACCACAGGGGGCACTGATGGAGTATGTGAGAAGAAAACAGACAGGAGAGGAGAGAGATTGTGAGAAACGGAGGAAAAGAGAGAGGGGGGGGGAAGGGAAAGGGAGAGAGACAGAGAGTGAGGGAGAGAAAGAGAAATGCAATGAGGCAAGGCTACAGGGATGAACGCAAAGCGTCTCTCTCCCTCCATTTTTTCAATATCCCCTCCTCATGAAATTTCATTTGGATTGTAAATGTTCAGTAATTTACCATCATAAATGTGTAATGGGCCCCTGAATCCAATGACATTGTGCTGGCTAATCAACTCATTTGAAAATGAATATAGATCTATTAAAGGGAACTCAGCATTTCCCCTTTGTTAATAGTGGCATGCTGTCAAACATGGGAACACTTCCTAAAAAGGGTTTTTTGGAGAAAGGGATCCTCTTCAGGGAAAAGAAAAACTCTACTGATAAGATGTTTTGATCTTAAGTAGAAATGATGAATGATATTAAGTGCTTGTGCTAAAGTCTGATTTGTTTTGTCACTAGAAATCTGACATGACTTAAGAGAAAAGGGGCTCATTTAAAAAACTTATTCAAAAAAATAAAAGCAGGGACAGGAAGTTAATGACACTCCATTTTCAGCTGGGAAAATATAGCAAAATTACATTTTTGATTTTAAACTGTTTCTTGGTCCCATGGTAGACAGCCACAGAATACTCCAGAAAACACACAATAACACACACCAGGATTACTGCTTCTTATCTATGAGAGACGGGGCCCGAGGCGCTACCTACAAACACTTAATCAAAAACCAAGTTCAACTCATGGCAGCCGGTGACTCTTAGAAATAGAGAGTGATGGAGAGAGTGCAGAATGCAAATTGCAAACGTTGGGAGTCTTTCAACGTGTGTGCTTGTGTGTGTACAGTATGCTTGACTCTCAAAGTGAGTAAATCAGCCCCTGATAAAAACCAAATAAGTTAGATGGAAGTGAATGAAATTCTTAGAGTTTTGACTGAGCAGCAGCAGCTGGTCTTACAGAGCTTCACTTAAGCCATAAGACAACTGATAACACCAACAACTAAGAGTGTGAATCTACATATTATTCTTGTAAAAACTAAAGAGGAAGTGATTAAACTATTTTCTATGATTGACCCCAATTCCTATTTCTTTGCATGTATATTATATTTATGCTACCATCACGGATGTTTTCCTGGAAGTTATCAGTTATCAGACCACTGCTCTGCAGTTCTTGTTCACTTTCTCTGCAGTTCTCCTTCCTTTACATGCTTAGTCTTCCTCTCACTTTCTGCCTCTGCTTTTTTCATGCTCATTTCCTGCTCTTGGCCCTGATGCAGCAATCAAGGAAAATAACTCATTTATCAGGGCTGGTGGCAGCAGTGTGTGTGTATGTGGGGGGGGTACACTGGCAGGAGGTGCTTGGTTAGCCTGGATGCGTGGCTTTAGGCAACTGCCCTGGTGTAAGGTCATTGTAATTAAGTCTTGGCTCACAGTGGTGGACTGTGCCTTTGAGGTTCAAATGTCTTTCCTCTGCATCCTCAAAAGTCCTTTCCAGCAACATTTGTTAGTGAGATCTTACAAAAAGTCTTATCGCACACCAAATATTAGGCTCTGTCTGTGAATATTGATTTATCTGTGGACTCAGATGGGCTGGAATGAGTTAGATTCCCCTAACTTCCTGAGTGATTACTTTGTGGAAATAGATTATTAGAGTTTCAGTGATTGCTGCAGGTGGAAAGCACGGGGCTTGACTGAACACTTAAGATTGTTAATCTAGATCCTCAAGTTTCCTCAACTTCTATAACAGGATTCTGTAGTGACAAAGAAAATAGATGACCTATTGAAAATTTACAGTATAACTATGCCATCTCCTCCTGTTCTGTTTCTTTCTTTGTATACTGGCTTTTCAACTTACATTGCAAAAAGAAGTATGATATTTACAGACTTACAGATCTAAGTCGTCTTTGAGTCCAAAAGTCATAAATTGCACATCAAGTCAAGTTCAATACAGTTAGAGCAGCCAGCTCAGTAAGGCCCCTCCCTGATGGAAACCTGGTCCAGATGTGGCTCCTGTTTGCTACTCCCCGTAGCCAAGTTTCTTTTGTGTGTGTGTGAGTGGCCTCAGATACTCTGTTCTTTTCTGCTCCTTCTTGTCTCTTTTTGATGCTTAGTAAAAAGTTGTAGAATTCCAGAAATTCTTCCTAAAGCTCAAACTTTTTACTCAACTGAGTGAACTGCTGACTTAAACTGAGTGTCTATCAAATGCAGCAAGCATCTTAGTGACCTACAATAGACAAAGGTTATTGACCCTATGATTAAGCACATTTATGAATCCATACAGTGTCGTACAATATAGTGTAAGCTAAATGATTTCAAGCAGTGTATCCTATTTGAGAAACTTGATTTGGGGATAAAAATGTTTCTAGACCTGCTAAATGAGATATCAAGAACCAGTTGTCAATAACTCCAGAAGCTAACAAAGATGAAAACCTGTGGGAAACACTGATATTGTATTCAAAATTCTGCATGTGACAAAAACCATAGAACCAAACAAGACCTATGGGATTACAGCACAAATTTACCACTACAGTAGGGGATTCATATAGTTTTTCCAGGGCAAATGACATGTTTGGAAAAACCCACACTGTTACATAATACCAGAGGCCATGTTTAGGGGCCACTGACTGGAGAACCTCAACTATAGGGAATGCAGTATTTTCTACTTTCCAGGACACATGGACAGCTGCTTACCGACATGTACATAATCATGGTGGGGATTCAGTGAATTCATAGTGTATTCTTCCATGACCACAGTGATCACAGTGACTGTCAAATTAGTGTTTCCACAAAGAGGACAAAGACCACCAGATGATGCTGAGGTGGTGTGTCAATACTCCTGCATCACTTCTCTATTCTTCTGTGGTCGTTCATGTAGTTTCCATTAAATCCTGCAATGCATAGACACCCCCTATTGAGCTTCTGTTTACTACTACATGAACATAAAAAAACAGGTTTGTTGTTATTATTCCCTTTAATATAGACAATTGAAAAAGTGCATCTCTAGAAATTCTACTTTCTTGAATCTTTAACATATCAAAAAGAAGCTTTATAATCACTTCTGCAATGTTTGATCTTTGTGACATTATGAACACCCAACAATATACAAGGCTCTTATTCCACTTACATAACATAGTGGGATTATACATATTTTGTTCTAAGCCTCAAAATGCTTCTCACACATCTGACAGCAGGCTGAGCTGCATTTCAACTAGTGGTGTACTGTGGCGTATCTTTGAACAACCAAACAACTCAAGTGAAGTGCCTGCAGTCCTTTAAGCACTTTATCCTCAGAGCTTCATTGAGCAATAGACAGGCAAATAAAAAAAAAAAAAACAAGACAAAAAATGCAAATGAACTCTTCAGCAGTTCTAGATGCCATTCAAATCCACCACAAAAAGGCAGAGTACATTTAAGTTGTTTTAGAATGCCAGACTTATAACTGCATTTTACAACAATGAGGAGAAAAAAGACGGGGGAAGTAATAGAGAGAGAGCGTTAAAGAGGTATAGACTTTTCTGAGGCTTCTTTGCGTCGCGTTTGGGGATTCATGTGTCTCATCAACTTGTTTAGAGTGCATTAGCAGCCAATGACACAGCCTCCCTCCCTCCTTATCGCTCTAGTTTTCTTGTTGTCTGGGAGAGTGTCCTGAGGCAATAACAGCTACCATCAGCACGCCTCCTACTCCTACACCTCCCCATGCAGGGATACGCCAGGGCCTAATTTTCCATCAGTAAAGCATGAAATCAAGAGAGAATGCCACACAACAAGCACTCTTATGAGAGGACACTTTGCAAGTTCGCCCACCAGTACAAGCTTACACACACTCCTACACAAACACTGAAATATGTGCAGAGACACATCCTAACTTCTGAATAAATTATGAAATCAAGTGGATGCTAAGCTAAAGTGACAATCAGAAGCTTCTTGATGAAAGCACAAATATGAATTGGTTGATGGTTTTTACAAATTTCATGAAATGAGGTGCGGCATGTTATTTTAAGATCAACCCTGTCTCCCAAAAATTACGTTCGTATACAACTAAACTGCAATCCCGATTACGTTTTCCTAGAGAACGTATTTGTGACCCGATTACGTTTTTGTAGAACGTAATTGTCACGTTGTACTGAAACATATTTTTGTGAATGAATGAACATTTATTAATGCACAGAGATTTGCAAGGAGGTTGTTGGGGAGGATGACGGGCATTTACTGTGCATGACTGACATGCAGGAGACCCGAGTTTGACACAAAAGTCCCCTGTGCAGTTGGGTTTAGGCAAGAAAAGTACTGAGGTTAGGGTTAGAAAAAAGATCGTGTTTTGCTTTCATTTTTAATGCAGGCGTTGTGTGTGTGAAGCGACTGTGTGAAATGACATTTTTGTCCATTAACCAGCCCACAGCCTTTCACTGACACTAACCCACTGCTGGGACGTCTGATTCCCACCATAAAACACTTAAATATCTCTACACTCACACATCTGGATATTGAAAGGTAACGTCGGATATAGCCGACAGAAAACCGGATGCATATCGGATATTTTGGCGGACAAAAATACGTTAACTGTGAACATATGATCATTATGTTAACAGAAAACGTGTCGCAATTACGTTCTCTACAAAAACGTAATCGGGATTGCAGTTTAGTTGTATACAAACGTAATTTTTAGGAGACTGTTTAAGATTTAGTTTGCAATACAATGTTTTTTATACAATTTTAACTGGTTACAATAAAAATATATTAATCTGCAGAAAGGTTTCACTGGGAATGACTCAAGGAATTTATGATCATGTATGCATTTATACATACAATGAAAGCAAATACATAGAACACTCAGTATACAGTTATGCTGTCTCACATAGTGGTAAATGCAAGAGTATACTGCAACGTGTTGTACATCAGTGTCAAGAAAAGAGAGAAGCTAAAACGGACAGAATAAGGGGTGAAATTGTCTTATCAGTGCTACTTGTGTGACTTGACCTGCCATACCCGAACATATATCTGACAATGCTACTATGCCCAAAACTTCATGTGAAGATCTATTATCAATCATTCTCATACAATAAACAAAAAATTTAGTTTCTATATTATTTATTTTTTATTATTTTTAACATTGTATGTTAATACTGAAGACATTCAAACCATTATAGGACACATATGAAATTATCTCGTAAACAAAAAAGTGTTACACAACCCAGAATATGCTTTACATTTTCAGTTCTTCAAAGTAGCCACGTTTTGCTTTGATGACAGCTTTGCAAACGTTTTGCATTCTCTCAGTCAGCCTCATGAGGTAGTCACCTAGCATGGTTTTCCAACAGTCCCAGAAGGAGTTCCCATAGGTGTTGAGTACTTGTTGGCTGCTTCTCCTTCACTCTCTAGTCCAACTCATACCAAGCCATCTCAACTGGATTCAGATGGAGTGATTATGGAGGCCAGGGCATCTCATGCAGCCATCATTCTACTTCTTTGACAAATAGCTCTTATATAACCTAGAGGTGTGTTTGAGGTCATTGTCCTGTTGGAAAACAAATGATGGTCCCACTAAGTGCAAACCAGAAAGGATGGCACATCACTGCAAAATGCTGTGGTAGCCATGACAATTAAGTATGCCCTCAATTTTGACTAAGTCACCAACAGAGCAAAGCACCCCCACAGCATCACACCTCCCCGTCCATGCTTCAGAGTGGGAACCACACATTCAGGAACCAGCCGTTCACCCTCTCTTTATCTAACAAAAACACAGCGGTTAGATAAAAAGTCTCAAATTTGGACTCATCAGACCAAAGGACAGTTTTCTGATTGTCTGACCTTCATTTCCTAAAGTAATGATAGACTGTCTTTTCTCTTTCTCATCAGTATTGTACAATGTAATAAAATAATTTTAAAAAAACACTAAAGGAAAAGGTGGGCCAAAACTTTTGACTGGTAGTGTTATATGTGTCTACAAATGATGATGCTATCCGCAATATCCAGATTTATGTTCATATACAACTTTAATGTGATTAATGATAGCAACCAGGCCCCACAGTATATGGATACTGAGATCAGATCTAGTTCTCTGTCCTAATAGCGTGACAGCTACGTCAAGCTTTTGTGACGGGATATATTACGTCACTGTTGGTCAGACTAATTATTTGCCAAAACTGGACAGGAAAAATAATGATAGTGACAATGATAGAAGAGCAGAAAAACAAGCTCCTTTGAGAGCCAGCGTCGTGTTTTCAGAAACCATGCGGAGCCGCAGCACAGACATTACCAGAGACCAACTGCTAGGCAAAAACTGAATCATACTGTATCGCAGTTTTCTATCAACTGAAAAATAAGGCAGTTAGTTATTAGGACAGTAACACTGACAAACAGTACAGAGAGTGGGAAGACTCTTTCTCTACTACACACAAACAGAGAGAAGAAAAAGATCTCGCAGCGCAGACTGACAAAGATGCCCTGCAATATAGATGACAAGAACAAAGCTCCCCATAACAAACTCCAGTCATATTGAGACGATTTCCTTTTCAATAATGAATCGCCATCAGCATCAGGCGTCAATACTGCCTCTGTCTGTTGTGTGCGCCGGCATGTGGGTGTATGTGTGTGACCGGAGGAAAAAAATAACATCTATCCTCAACGAGAACAAAACTTCTATATTTAATCTGCGCTGAGAACAAGCAGGCATGCAAAGTCAAAAACAAAATGGGGATGGCAAGCTGAGGCTTTCTGTGGCATGCAAATCACATCCGGACCAACCAGCTGCTGTGAGCTTATCCCCTACATCTTTGTGATTGACAGGATTTTTAAAATGTGTAGATTATAAATATTTATAATTGACACAATATTGACTGTATTCTCTCTGTTTGGTTGGACTTTTATAGGGAACAGAAAAACTAAGGGGCAAAAAAGCTTTAATTTCTCAAAAATGCACAATTCCACAACCCAGTTCATCTGTAGCTCCATCTTCCCTGTGCGCCCCATCGTGTGTGTGTGTGTCTGTGTGAGAGAGAATGTTCAGTAGCCTGTTTTCTTCACTAAGGATAATGAGCATTACTTTGAATTTTCTGTAGTTGTCAGTTCTCCCTGAGAGCTTGACAGTCCTCAGAGGTCAGCACGGTCAGTGTAAAGTCATGCTTGCCTTATAAGAGGTGGCGTTTTGGAAACATGGTCCGGATCTCCAAAAACTGCCCCAATAAAAGCACCACAAGTGAGCCTAATCATGGCTGGGACATGAGCCCAGGCTGGAGAAAGGGCAAGTATTTGGATGGGGTAACAGGATCATAGCTTGCCTGCTGTCATACCTCTCACCTTTTTATCAGCTTATGTAAGACACACATAGGAATGCTTGTGTACAAACACAAGCAGTAACGCACACACCTCAACCTTCCCCACTGAGCTTTTCAGCATCAAAATCTCCTGTTCTCTGTGTCGTTCTACAATCCTGTACTCGGTGCTTTTCTTCCAAAAAGCACTGCATTTACAATCAGAGGCTGTAGCTGATCACAATAAAGTCTTTATATGCTTTGGTTCAGAGGAGAGGAGAGGCATCTGAAACGTTTTGCTTGTTTTTGCTGAAGAGTTCACTTGGTTCTATACTTATTATTATATACTCATTTATTTATTTATTTATTATTTACAATGATCACGTTCCATTGAGGATGACAAAAGAAACAACTGGAAACCAAGAGTGCCAAGATGTCATATATAGGCCAGTTTCAGAAGAAAAGTAGCAGTTTGAGGACAAGTAGAGGAAACACTGTGCCAGTGTAGAAGCGGGATGGGCTCAACCTCTAAGAAATTGAAATAACTTTTGGCCTTTGATTGAATTGCACTATGTGAGATCACTACACTGTATAAGCCCTTTCTGTGTCTCTGTCTTTCTAACTCTCTTTCAGCTCCACATCAAAAAGGTCATCTGCAGTAAAAGGGCCAACCAACACACCACGTGTTCCCATCTCATCCACAAGTTTCCTCTGCCCAGCATCCAGACACGGCACAGCCCACTATCTCATCAATTTTCCTCTTTGATTTCATGACCGAGTAAAACTAAAGTGGCATTACAAAGTTTTATTTTGCTACAGACTAAGTTTTACAACAATCTGTAATTCAGAAACTGCAAGTTTTGAACAAATACTAATTGTCTTAAAAAATGTCTTGCCAAACAAATACACAATAATTTATTGTACAGTCTCAATAATTCAAACAGCTTCCAATCCCACAGAGCATTAGGATTTAAAGTGAGCATGAAACACAAACCCTTCAAGCAGATTAAATTTAAAATCAACCAGGCCATGTAAATGATGTGGTGACAGGGGGCCCAGTGCAATTAGCATGCCAGGCTAGTGTTAAAGCAATTAGGCAAAACAGACGGCTAGAGCACCAGGGCTAAGCACTGAAAGGGAGGAAGGACGAATATTTCCATATTGTTCTTCAGGACACAAGTGCATGTGTGTGTGTGTGTGCACGATTTATCTGTGCATGTGTTTGTTTGAGGTCATTCTGCACTTGACTTGTTTGTGGATTTCTCAGAGGGAATCAGAGGTTAATGGGAACTAGACTTTGTTTACTGACAGCCTATCAAGTCATTTTAGAGAGCAAGAGGGGGAAAATAAATAACAAATGCAGCATTACTAGTAACAAAAAGAAAAAAAAAAGAAACACACACAAAACATTGACTCTGATGTTGCTTAGGGGAATCACAAAAACATTTACTGGTAAACAAGCCCAGAGCGCTAACTCTGGGAATCACTTTGGGGAGAAAGCAGACACGTTTGGGTAAATCTCTCAGGTGGAGCCATCAAAAACAGTGTCAGCTTGTACACAGAGACACGTCAGAAAGGACCACCAAGAGACAAGGAGTGACATTCATTTGAGCGTAAATTACTCAAACAAGCATGCCATGGAATGGCATTTAATACGTGATATTTCCCAGTGGGAACAGTGGCAAATGCCTCTAATTCAAATAAGGTCTTATGATATACAAACACTACTAAAAACAAACATACAGCACATTACACAGTAAGTTGTGTATGATGACAAACAGGTCTTTTGGGAGGCAAAGAAGCGACTCATCTCTGTCTCTAGTAACATGGGAAGGCATGTAGTAATAATGAGGAGGAGGGCACAAAACGAGAACTTTACTGTATTATCTTAATTTGACTGCGTTGCTGCTGTGCAGGGAATCTCTTTCGTGCACAGTTCAATATGAGTATCGCAGTAATAAACTACAGTATAAAGGTTTTACATAATGATTGTGTGCTTGCCTTTGTTTTGTTTTTTTCCTCTAATATTCTGAATACTTATGTTACATCTAAATGAGAGTAACGAAATGTAATATCATTTAGGTTCAAAACAAAAAAACTAATGTAAGAGTAACGTAACAGGAGGCATAAAACAAGAAAACAATTTGCTGAATCCTTCACAGTCATCAGCTTTCTGTACACATAACGCAGCAGGCAGGATGGTAAATGACGTTAAAAAGGAAGTGACTCATGCTGGTATTCTAATAGTTGCTGACTGAGAGTTTTGCCCGTGTCTGGTGTCAGTCACAATGTTTTTGAAGAAGTTGAGACAAAATAAATGTGTGTGTGTGTGTTTGGTTTTTTTTGACACATTTTCCTGCCAGTAAAGCACAAGAGCACAGCCAAACAAGAACATAAGCCATGATGAGTGTGTGTTTACATGTCAGGGGTTGTTTAGATACTACTTGTCTCACAGGTGTTGAGGTGAACTACATGTGTATCAAGGCAAGGTAAAAAATACCTTCCAACTCTGGAGAACGTAATGATCACAGCAGACTAACAACCCCGAACAATAAAAAGATAAAAGGCACAGTTTCCATTCATTTGACTGCCTCAGTTTTTGATACAAACTTAAAAAGGCAAAAACATTTTAATTCCTTACAGAAAAAAAAAACACATCACCATGCATCCATAAAATAAGGGTAATCACAACATTATCACCAACTACCAATGCTACCAATGATTAATGTGCTCTTAAGAAACTCAGTACATAGTATAACTGTAACACAGAGATTAAAACAGTCCTAATGTACGCAGCTCAATTAACTAAAATGTAGATTAAATCGAAATTTCAGAGACTGTACTAATTAGTTCTTGTTCAAGTCACTGTCATGAATGTATTCTACGCAGTACAACAGACTACAGTATGTAGCACCATATGGTTGACATGGCCTATGGGCTTTGTGAGAATTACTTCATAGAGAGTCCAAACCAAGCATGTGAGGCAGTGTTTTGGTTGCAACATAGCAGCAGGCTTTATAGAAAAAGAGGCATACAGAGTGAGAAAAAGGAATCTTTCACAAAGAGACAGAGAGACTACATGACCAAGTGTTACAAATAAGCTCCAACAAATGTACAGAGAGGAAGATACTATCACAAGAACACCCCAAACTGTGCAACACAATGAAGTGTAGCGTGCAGCCAATTGAAACAAGTGACATGATGTAGCTTACTACTGTATCCTAGTAACATAAAAGCCAATAAAAAAGAAAACAATGGACTAGTACAAATAATTCCCACACTGAGTAATATTTTCCTCCAAAACAGGAAAGGTGATTTCACACAAAGCTTGCTAACCTGTTAGATATTAATTTATTAGCAAGGTATCAAACTTAAAAGCTAGACTGACTGCAAGCTTAGCATCACCTCATCCCTCAAGTTGACGTGAAAGTTTATAAGAAAATAAAATTTCAACAAAACTGTAGCCTGGAAGTAAAATCTTCAAGAACAACAGCATTTAAGTTATTGACAGTTGAATACCATTTCTGTGACTTGAAAACTGCTGTGTTGCAACAACGCTAAATGTGAAACACAAAAAACACAAAGCACATGTGACTTACAAACTGGAAGTGAGTTACCAATGTGTGTCAGCACCAGGCTTCCCACATCCATGGGTTTGTACTTAGCGGGTTATGTGTGTTTATGTAAAAAATCATGCTTCCATGGGTTTTTAACTCCTAATTTCCTGACTATTTTTCAAGCACACTGCCTTAATTTTCTTCTTTTAGGTCTTCTTTAAAGGCAGATATTTTACTACTCGTAGCTTCAAAAGCACAGGTAATGACCTAGCACATACATTACACCTAAATGAAACACAGTCTTCGTTAATCTTATTAATTTCAAATGTGTTTCCCCTATTTTTACATGCTAAAGTGTCTGCTGTAAGAAGTATCCAATTATCCACCATATATATTTCAAAATAAAAGTTGAGAACAGCATGTCTATGCTATGAAATAAATAACTACACAAGCAGTCTCAGAATATAGTAACTAAAAGTAAGAATGTTTTAAACAGAAAAAGCAAATTTGATGATTGTATGGTGTAGGCTGTACTTCTATGCCTGCAGATGATGAAGATCTTGTGCCAAAATACCTTTGTATATAGATTCTTCCAGTAGGTTAGTGCTGCTCAGTTGCTTTTCACATTTGGTGTCTTTGTAACTTCAGCATGAAGTTAACTGGTGTGATATTCTTTCTATGCTCTTGCGTAAACACCGCAGAAGAGTCAAAATTGAAGGGCACTATTACACACAAATGGTCTAGGGTCTAATATCTCACTGTGATTACACATCTTGAAATGTATGTCTATATACACAGTGTTCAAAACCATCAAATCGTTAATGTGGAAAACACTGTGCAATTTATCAATCTGAATATAAGTAAGTTTAAAGCCATTTGTGGGCAACAATATTGTTATTGTGTTGTCAAGTACACTGAATGGCTTCTAATGAGACATTCAGTTGGACTTTGAGCTTGGGAGTTCCATAAGAGTATATAAGCATTATATCTTAGGGATGAGAAAGTGCATAGTTGAGTATAAACTGATGCGAATAATAGCTTGGCAGGGTTATGTTGTGGATTCCATGAATGTTTTACATCATGAGCTTTCCATTTAAAAGACGAGTTTCTGTCGATCAAGTCACGGTATGATCCCACGGCGGAAGCAGAGCAGTGAACTTTGCTTTGTGTTGTTAAATCTTCAAACCATACTTTGATAACAAAATCTTAACAGGAAAAGTTTTGTGTTTCTCACTACAAACAAAACGAACACAGGGAATATGCACACTGCAGAAGGCGAGTGGCAAGCCTGGCATGATTTGTGAAACAAAGTTTGGCAGAATTATACAAGAATCAGTCTAGTCTCAGGTACAGTCAGAGGTGAAGAGAGTAGATGTTTGCGTCACATGCAGCCATTTCCTAATTTCCAGACTATCATGAACAAGGCTCAGGCTTAGAAACAAAGGGCCTGCTAACAAAGCTTCCCACAGAGAATTGACTGCGGCCTTGGTTGCTATTTACATACAGATGCACTGGCTTGAATTTGCATAATGTTTTTTGTAGCTGGGTGCTCAGGGGAGCAGCATTGTAACATATTGGTGCCTAATGAACTCTGAAAAAAATTGATTTTCCACAGAGTAAATTAAGAAATGCATTATAGCTGTTAAAGCAATCTTGAGGGAAATCGGAGCCTTCCTCTGCTAAACTACACTTGATAAGTAATAAATTACATGTTACACTTATTTGCTTTAATTCATGCTAATTTTGCCCAATTAATGTATCACTGTAGTTCTGAGTACAGCCACTGGAGGTTTAATTATTTATTGGATTTTATTGTGTGTATGTGCTTGTGCTGTATTGTTGGGATATGACATGTGAATGAATATAGTGAAGCATTGTTTGCGGATATGGTATTTCACTACATGTAATTGTATATACAGGTTTCTACTATAATTGTAAGGTCTTGTATGTATGAATAAGAGATTGTGCATGTCTATCAGCAACAGAGGTAAATCCCATGTCTGCCGGGGCTTCCTGACAGAGGTCTGATTGTCTGTGGCTGCAGACTCACAAAGTTCTCTCTGACTCCCTCACAAAAACACACTTGGACTAATTTTGACAGTCATCCTCCCCTTCCTTCCTTCCCCTCCCATTCCTTTGCTAGCTAGCAGGGTGAGTCATTGTTTACAGGCCTTCCACTCTACTGTCCTATCACCCTGCACTGACACTACTTTTCCATTTAATCACAGCCCCTGTGTGTGGTACATGACACCAGGCCTTGCCTTGTGTTTCCTCCTTGAACCGTCTGCTGGGCCGACTTCTTTGGTCTACACGGGAATATGATTGCAACTGACTGCAGCTTTTCACTACTCATCTCTGAAGTTTACATTTTTGGCTTCCTGGTAAAGTTTATATTCAATGTGTTGCTCAGAAACACTTTGACATCTCCGTTACCCGGGATTAAACCTGACCATATGTTTAGGAGTCTTACTAGCCACTAAGCTGGCCTTATTTAGTGTAATCCAAATGCACAAATTTGTAAATATGATAAAAGCTGGAAAAGGTTGTTAGGGAAGTAAATAGGGAAAACTGTGACACATTAGCCTTCCTTGAACTGCCAAAAGATTTAAGTACAAACACACATATGTATACACACACACCTTATTGGAAGAGTGAATGGAATCTCAGGCCACTGCAGAATGTTCCTTTGCAAACATTTGGCGAATCTGCTGGAAAAATTTACTCTTGAATTAGCCTTTTGTTTCACCAGGCTGTAGCAGAGAATAGGCCTTTGCTTCCCTCCTCAAAACCTGCAGCTGAAGAAATTTCTCCCGAAATAGTAATGCATGGAATATAAAGTAGGCTCAACCAGAGAACTTAACACAGCTATGTGCAATCGTATACTATACTAAGGAGATCTGCAAGCATACCTGTAGAAAAACAAAATGCTTCAACAAGAATGACACCATGGCCTAGTTAGCTATCAGCCTGCTGTCAAACCTAATAGGAATTAGACAGAGTTAACGCTACTTTGTTTCTCTCCCCTTCAAGTACTCCCTCTACCCCAGCACTCACTTCTGAGGCATCCACTAAGTATCCACCCTCATCACACCAATATTAAAAAGCTTAGCTGGTGATGGTTTTTCAAGTAAATTAGAGAAAACAAAATCTTCCAGATTAGTCAATTAAGTGGCACATTAGCCTGAGACTTAATTAAAAGATAGCAGGGCATACAGCCTTTAAGGATATAGAGAGATGATGAGAGTGTTTAAACAGCAGATTGAACAAATGGCACTTATTAAAAACTTGACTGTGAGTCACTTGACACCTCACATATCCCCTGCACCTTGAGCTACATAAACAGAGTGTCAGCTCCCTGGGTTCCTGCTATGCAAATCTCAGGGATGAGGCAAAGGGAGGAAGTGCACTCATCACACAACATCCCTGCCTGGAACGTCAAGATGCCCTCCTACAATCAGCGGCTTAGCAACCACAGCAACGATAACGGAAAGATAATATGGACTATTTTACACGTTTTCCCCAACTACACCATTTCTGAATAGTCTGCATTCAGTGTCTTTGAAAGTGGAAAGGGAATAAAACTTTTCAGAATCGTAAATTTACATCAGGGTAAGGATGCATCTTATGCTTTGACACACGAACTGTGTCCAAAGAAAATGTATCTTCACAAACACAAACCCCGTCTGAGATAATGTGTGTGGATGTGCATGGTTAGTGTCAACCTCTCTTTGAAAGGCATCCTTAATTAAAGCTTTTGTTCTTCCAAAATGACAAAAAAGCAGACCCAGGCAGGCAAAAGGCAGTTATTGTGTCAGAGTGCTGAGACTGAAGAGCAAGGTACACTAAAACATCACAGTTCACTGCTCATGTTGCCATCTCAGCATCACTTTCTATCCAGAACAATGCGACAGCTGACAGCTCGCACCCAAGAATTATCACGCTAAACTGAATTATTTCTGCCACGTGTTAATTTATTAACAACCTGTGCATGCTCTAATGTAGCCTGCATTTGCATATACATTTTTAACCTGCAAGCTCAATCGTCTTGAATATTCTTTCGGAGATGGGAATATTTCAAACCGCCTTTTGTTGCACCGCGTGTGAATTTTGACGAATGGGGTGGGAAAAAAAGAAAGAAAGACATAAATCTCACACATGTCCGCAGGGCATGTATTCTTTAAGGGCAGATATCTGCACTTCATCACCTTGCAGCATATGAGATGTGGCATCTCCGATCTGAAGCATCCTCCTCCTCACTTGTTCTGTGCCTTGCATGCTCTTTTGCTCTGTCTCAAAGAGACACCTATGACTGCTTTCAGATGGCTTCAAATACCAGGAGCTGCCTTGTTTAGATCGCTGAGCAGAACTTTTCTGTTAAAGAAGAACAAACATACAGTATTAACAAGCGTCAATGAACTATTCATATTTGGCTTCAATACGCTAGATGAAATATGTAACTGTAAATACTCCAGATATGTCTTATGAAGACACTAATCTGTAAACTATAGATTAAATGTTTATGTTTTTTAAATTATATTATGTGCACAATACAAAAAAAGCTATCAAACAGTAAGATAGAGATTAGATATTAATTAACATAACAGCCATGTTCTAACAATGCATTCTAACAATGTCAATTTTCTTCTAGCTGCCAATGAAGATTGAGAAAATAGGTTTTTGCACCAGGTGTACCATTAAATATGCCAATAAAGTTACATTTTCCCACCCAGATAACCCATCGTCATTTACACTGGCAAGAAAGTTTGGAAATGCCGAGACATTATTGGATTTTTACACTTAAATGTAAAAGAATGAGTACCAAAACACAGAAAACATTTTCCTCATTCATCTGTAACAATTTAAACAGCTAGTGAACCATCTAACACTTGAAAGATTACCTTTTACAAAATAAATACCAATTGCTACTCAATCAGTGTGAAACATAAAGGCTTAAAGGCTTTTTTCCAAAAATTTCCAGAAAAACACTTTCCAGAAAGTGTGTGTGATCTTAAATTAACCATGCATGCCCTCCCAGGTGTTAAGACATATTAAAATAAGTTTGTGACCAGTAAACAAATAATTTGAGGTTTTGAATTGGCTCTTCCTCCAAAGGTAGAGTGACCTGTCATTTTCAGTGTAAATTAGAAATGGAAATGGCCGAAGAAAAACTGCTTTTTTTAAAAACTCATCAGTCTATACTTGAGATAGGAAGGTTATTTTCTATGAGATATCACCAAGATATCCAATCATGACAGAAGACATAGTGGAAGGCCCAAGTGCACATCTGTCCAAGACAACAAGTGTCATCCTTGAAAAACAGATGCTTCATTGCTGTTGACTTGGCGGCATCGTTGAACAAGACAAAGAGAGTCATCAGTATGCACAGACACTGTGTGACTCAGGTCAGCTGGCCTCGTGGGCAGAGTTACCAAGAAACCTTAGTATTTGCCCTACTAAGGTTGGCAAAACAGAAGAAAAGGCTGCAGCGGGCCAAGATGCACAAACAGTGGACTTTAGATGAGTGAAACTAAGTATTGTAGACTGATGACTCCAAATTTGAGGTGTATGGATCCAACCGAAGAACATACAGTACAGAGCTCAGATGCAGAGCTCATAAAAAGATGATAGATGCCTGCCTAACACCATCAGTGAGGCATGGAGGTTTAAACATGATGATCTGGGGATGCTTTGGGAATGGAAAAGTGGGCGATTTGCATCATGTGCAAGGCATCCTCAATCAGCATGGATACCAATCCATACTGAAGAGGCATGTCATTCCCTCTAGGAAACAACTGATTGGAGGTGAGCGTAGGTGTTTCCATACTTTTTCGTGTCAGAGTAACTTTGCCTCCTGTGTCTTGAATGTGTATTACTGTATAGTTCTGAAAACAGGTTTACTATATTCACCCAATTTGTGTTCATGTTCACATCTGTGCCAAAGCTTCATATCAAGTTCTTTTAATCTGAATTTCAATTTCTTAAGAAAGCCTTCAAAGCAAAGTCTGGGTAAATCTCATTTTTTCATTTTTGTAATATGAATGGGATATCATGCTCACTCACAAGTGGTAATGGCATGCATGAAACAGGGCTGTAGTTACACCCTTTACACAAGGAATCCTTGAACATGTTAATTTACACTTTATAAAGTTCTCTTCCAGATGAGGATGCAAGCAGGTGTTGCAGAAGCACACCTGTAAACTTTCCCTCGACATCAAATTCCCTGTGGCGTGTGTACAAAACACGCTGCCAATGCCTAGTTACCTCCCTTTTAATCTGCGCTGCACACTACATACTGTACCATCACAAACAAACCATCACCACGGCAGTTTGTTGCCAAACAGCATGTAAACAAAGATGCAACGGGAGATGTGTTTATCTGTAGCAGATGAAACAATTAAGGACGCCTGACAGGCAAACAAACACGCTCAGGCAAAGCATCTGGTTGCGGGTTATCGCTGCTGTGTTGTTGTTTGTGAGAGAGCTTGTAGATACAACCCTAACAACCAAGTCACTGTTTAGCTCTGTTTAGCTGTGTATTGTATAGCAACAGATCTGACAATCAATTAATACTTTATTCGAAAAAAGAAAAGAAGAAACAACAGAAATGAGTTCACCTGAGTAGAAGATGGAAAAATACTTGTGTGAACAAGTTTGTTTGATCTTGTGTTTCTGCCTGTTGTTACAAAGCATGTTAGAGCCAGCATATTTGTGTGTGTGTGTGTGTGTGTGTGTGTGTGTGTGTGTGTGCGTGCGTGTGTTTGTGTGTGTGTGCGTGCGTGTGTGTATGAGGCTGCCTGTCAGTCATGTTAACTCAATGTGAAGAGACTGCTCCAAGCGGAAAGTTGAGTCCTATATATTTGCCACAATGGCTGGTGTTATTAAGACCTTGATCCGTGTTTTCTTTCTGCATGGAGGGAGGTATACAGTGGGGAGAAAAAGTAGTTGCAATTTCCTGGTTTTCTGCAAATACTTTTCATGAAATGTGATCTGATCTCACCAAAGTCACAAATAACAACAAACAAGGTTCCTCCTGGATTTTGAACAGGTCTAATCCACAGTTACAGAAAGTGTTTGCTTGAGGTTATTGCTGCCAAATGTTTTTAACCTGTTAACCATAAAAAAACTGTTTCAATTAAAAAGAAAAGCAGGAAATTGCAAATAATTCATTTACTTTTTCCTACTATAAGTAAGTACTGTAGATGCTGTCTTTATCCTCTCTGCTATGTGTCTGGGCAGAGAGGGGAGTTTTCTGCTTATGCTTATACTCAATTTAAAGCACTTTTGGTGGACGCTGTGAAAAATAAATATGGGTTGATGCACAAAAATGTCACCGTTGATCTCACAGGAACATAAACAACCTACTTTATGAAAAAGAGAGCATTATGCGACAAGACAAGCTACCTTCACTGCCATTCTGAGTTTGTATCATGAAATGTTTCACTTGGCCATACTAGAATATTGCAAAGAAAACTGCTGATTTAAAACCCAAATTGCAAAAGTCGGCTTTATTTCAAAAGCAAACATTTCAATGTTCTTCCACTGTAAACAACACATTGAGGTGTTCTGTAAATCTGCAAAAGACAAACTAAGCAACTGATTTTACCATAAACATATCCTGCTGTGTACAGTATATGGTTGTAAATACACAGATAAACTTTCACAGAACAAGCACGCCTGCCAAACTACCTGCCAATCACCCTGAGAGATCCAGATGACTGAAGGCCAGTGAAGCCCTCTTTCAGTTAAGTGATGTTAAGAACAAACAATCAAAAGCGCTGCTTGGGAGACCGCAAGACGTCCACATCACTAAATGACATGTAACAATGCTGACATCTAATTTATAGCTCAAGGAGTGTGTACAAGCAAATAAACAGGCATCCCTGGTCCGCACGTCCCTCTCAATTTGCCTCTCCCACAGTCCACTGCCTTCCAGACAGCACGGCGGAAGGAAAATAGAAAAGTTGAAAGTCTATAACTTTAGGTTGATGCCTTATTTACGGGTTCAAGACCGTTGCTTCTACTAATCTCTCTGAAAACCTGCACAGGCATCCATAAAACACAAGCCTCCCTGAACACATGCACGCAAACACACCAGCAAAACAGAGGCCTCGACAAAAACATTCCACTTCCACGTACAGTTTAAGATGTCACAACATCTGAACTGGGGGGATGTGAGCAAGGAGGGGATGTTTTCTGCAATGACAAGGAAGAAAGGAAATGATCTGAACACATCTCTGAGTCTCTTCTCTCCTTTCATTCCTGCCTGATTCTTTCGTTCTCTCAGGCAGATGTTGTCGGTGTCGTCTTCACGGAGCACGGAGCGTGGCAGAAACTTTGAACCTCACCGTGCCCCAACCGGGGGATTTTTCAAGCTCCAGTCTCGTGATCTTGATAACTGCAACATGTTATCTTTGCATCACCGTAGCAACGCCTCCAGGTATCAAGGAGATTAGAAGCACTGAGAGGCCGATGTACCACAGCAAAGCTTTAGCAAAAGGGGGTCTTTAAATATTTAAGGAATGAGTACGATCACACATTGTTACCCTAAGACGAGAGGGGAACAAAGAATGCAAGTCTTTCACTTGGAAATCATTTACATTCGTTGTTGAGACTGTTTTAAGACTGTTGTAATTTCTTGATATTCGATTTGTATGAAAAGTATATTAATTTTAACAGACATGTCACACTTCCTGATAGCTGAAAATAAACAAAAAAAAAAAGATTTCTTATCAGCATTCTGTTAGTACCAACGCAATGTTTTGGCACTTTTCATGCTTCATGGCAACCACATCAATACTTCATGTGAGAGAAATAATAAGCAAATAAATGACACGTGGTGTAAGGAGGCAGGCTTCTTCGGCCTCTTGTCAAAGTCAATTAGAATCCTCAGGTAATGACCCTATTTGCATTGTAAACCAGGCCCTTGTGTGAGAGTGCTAATGGGGCCACTACCTGAGGAGATTAATTGAAAGTGGCATTACTTGAACTCTCCTCCTTTTTTCTTGCACAGCACTCTGAAAGATTGTCTCATCTTATTTTAATGTGATGCCACAAGTCTAAACAGTAAGGTCAAGTCAAACTTTGACATGAGTAAGGAAGAAAAAAAGGGACACTGTGTTGCATTAGAGGTCCTTGTTGGAGTACTGCCTTTTTCTTGTGCACACAATAAAGAAAAACTGCATCATGTTACATTTACAAACATATAATATACATTATTTGTAAGTTGACCTTAGGGTTATGTTGAAATTACAGGCCCAAAAGTACAACCTCAAAGTGAAGTGACTGCACCTGCAATTTTCAATTAAAGCTAACTGCACGAAAGAACCTGAGAACACCACAGCTTTCTCAATCTTGGACTTTGTTGTCTTTAACACGACATGGGCCAACATGGCAAATAACTGCCTGAACAAGCAAGAAACCACATTGTGATACTTCATAAAAACATCAGGGAGTACAACAGCATCAATAGGCTACTGATTCCAAACACCCAGCAACAATCACACAAAAGGTTTTAAAGAAGAATAAGCAACAACTATGACCCGGCCAACTGACCTGAATCCAATAGGAGACTTCTGGAGTATTTTAAAGTGAAGGGTAGAGCAACAAAATTCCTGCAGCCAAGAGAGGAAAAGAATCATCTTTGAAGAATGGCAGGGCATCTCTCCAGAGATTAGTGCAAGACTGGCATCGCCCAGCACATAACGACCTGTCATATAAAATAAGGCTGGAAATAGAAAAATAAAGTAAAATAAATACAATGGAATCTCAAAAATGAAGAGTGTACAGACTTTTGTTGCGGTTTGTTCTAAAATGTGGACCTTTCATTATCATCTATTTAGTCAAATCTTCAGTTTTTCTAATTAAATGGTTTCATCCATGGGTTTTGGCTAAAATAATAGGACATAACAAAACAATACTAAACTTATTAACTTTTTTTAATTGATTTACTAATAATATCATGTTCACTATCCATTATGATATATACTAAAATAATGCACTTAATTTTCCAATGTACTCAGGGCGCATCTGAAACAGAGTAACAGTTACTTTATCCATATGATTATCTTTAATGACACAACACAGTATAATATATAAAAATGAATCATCTCAGTGCTAACAGCCAGTTAATGATGCCTATTAGGGATCATATGGATTGACAGAGGACTTCACAAAAAAAGAATATGCCGTAACACATTCTGCCATTTGATAAAAAGGAAGTATTGATGTTACATCTGGGAAAAAAAACAGATGCTGAATAAAAAGAAGTGTCACACATTACTGCCACTGCCTCTTGTCCTGTCTAATTAGTCATATTATATGTAATTATTATATGGTTATAATCTTATCAGTATACAACTCTGAGGTCTGCTTTCAATATTATAATGAAGGAAACAAAATACCATTAATGTACCCATCTGCTTTTTTCCTCATATAAATCAAAAGCAAAAGCAGTCATTTGTTCACATGGCCGAGGGCAGGAGACTTTCATTTTCTGAGTGAAAGAGTTGCATCCCACCCAATTGAGCGGGAACAAGGGATGGATGAATGAATACACGTTTAGTCAGAGGAGCTGGCCACCGCCACACTCTAATTTATTTAATATTGTAAGAGAAATGACCTTGAGATCGGAAGTGCTGAATTTCTCCCCAGACGGCAAATAGAAACAATGGAGCCATCCTAATTGTGACATTACAATCCAGCACACATTGAGCGATCAGAGGGGGATTGATTAGAGGAGTGGAAAGGTGGACGACTTTGTGAAAAGGTCATTGCACCCTCTACCTGGAGTTTTTAATATTTTCAAATCTTTGCCTCCTCTGTGAATGTGGAATAAAGTGGAAAAGGAAAGAAAAAGTACAACTCCTATGTGATTACAGAGTTTCTGGACAGTGATATTTTCCCTAACACATTAGTGAAATAAGATGGTAATTTCCTGGGGGCCAGGGTGTATCCAGGCAGAAAATGATAAAAGGAAATAAAGATAGAATGGAAAGGGTGGGGGGGGTGGGGGGTGAATCTTCCTCTCTGCTCTTCCAGCAGGGGGGCCGATGAGGAGGTTAATTGAGGGGTTAACAGGGGGTGGTGTCGGCTGAAGGTCAGACTGCTGCTCAAGTCAGCAGGAGGTCCCTGCTCCCTGATGACCTCATTGACTGTTGTTGGCCATGTTTCCATGTTAGTGCTAATGCCGCTGCCAGGTGAGCACAGGAGTGAGACTTCAGGAATGTGGCCATCTGGAAACTCATACTTCTGCTTCTGCTGCCCCATCCACAAGAAAATACAGAACACTCATCTACCATTAGAGATTGGCAAGTCTTTTGATGTAATTAAAGAGTGCAAGCAGTTTATTAAACTATTATTTACAAGAAAATTATACAACAGATCCTGCACTGAAGAGTCCTTGATAAAATATATTAGGATTACAACTCTACAGCTATCTAAAATATTTTAACAATCTGCTGAAGTTTATTATGTTTAATTTATTGATTGGTCTATTGAATAAAAAGTTACTCTTTTACGTTACGTTGTAAATGTTGTAATTTATGATCAACAGTTCAAAAACACAGATATTTATTTTAGTATCATATGAGACAAAGAAAAGCAAGATACTGCCAAATTTGAGAAGCTGGAACCAACAAACACCCCGGCTTTGTCAAAACAGATTGCCTGATTGCTTAAGTAGTTGTTACGTGTTGCCAGTTTAACAATTGAAACATGATGAAGCAAAGACCAACACAAAAGGTGTTGTTTCATAACTTAAAACAATAATCGTTCATTTTTGGTAATGTTTTATTAAAAAAAAAAATTTGATTCTCTTCGAGACTGAAGATAATGTACAAAACCAATCAAATGAGCTTTGAACTACAGGTTTAGAAATACTGCATCAAGATGAAAAAGTATGATCAGTACAAAATTAAAACATTAAGTTTGGCAAATGAGGACAACCGCTGTAGCTAAATGTATGTATATATAGAGATAGATAAATTCTTCACATTGTCTATATAGTGTTTTGACACTCTTTAGCCCATGAGAAACTTGTGACTTGAGTTAATCATAAACATGAAAATGAGGTTTATTTTCTGTGCATTTTCTGCTGCAGAAGTGCTCATTCAACCTCCCTATACACAATAGCAGAGAGCCATTAAGATGAGCTGTACATGACAGCACATTATCTCTGTTGATGTTAGGAAGGGACATTTTTTGTTACCATTTAGCAAGCAGTACTAATGAGGGCCAGCATTAAGTATCATCACTTAAACAACATCAAAGTGGATCTCCAAGACAAGAAAATGACTCCACTGGTGATTCACCACAACCCTCATCTCGAGATACACAGAAATAAGGAATGGAAAAAAAAAAAAGGAGAGAAGAAACTGCCTTTACCCTGCATTAGTTTACCATTTCAACATGACAGTTCGTGATTCCCTTTTTGTATTGTGAGTCACTGGGCTTGATACCCCAAAAGCTGCTTATATGGCAACAAGGGTCACCATTTTTCAAATTTCTTATCACACTCCTAATGAACAGAGTGCAGTTCAACAAGTCATACTTACACAGTGTAAATGGAAAAAGCCATCAAAGAAAAGATCATATGCAACTAACAAGGTCTAATCATAGCTTAAGACGTAAGCTGTACAGATTGTTTATCTTAATGTTGCAGAAATTTGTGCAGTAGTCACTGTACAGAACGCTTTGTATAGAAAAATCTTAATATCTGCAATGTATTTCCAGTTAAGTCAAGGCTTTAACTACAGCCAAATCAAGAGATGAAATGTACATAGTATAATAGTTTTACACATTCCAGTACTTTGTCAGATTAAGTAAAAAAATTATGAGCTTGTCACCAATTTTGTGCAGTTTCTTTTCCCTATAAGTGTATTTGAATTTTTTAAATTATGAAGACGATGTGATGACCTGTTTCACCTTTGATATTTCACCAGTTTCAACTGTTCTACAGTAGATGATGTAATGTAAGTGTTGCAAAAAATACAGTATACACCTAAGAATATATCAACAGTCACATGAAACTTTTTACAGTGTTGTACAGCAAAAAATTGGAACCTCAGTTTCTGAGCATCAAAACTAGTTTTGAAATGAAAACAGAAAAACATATTTTTTATTGTGCACAACATGTTGTGCCCCAAAATCACTAAATAGCCAAGATAAGATACAAAATTAGACAGCATTCCTAATATAACAATACAATTTGGAAAGTGATAATACTTTTTTGGAAGGATAAAATACTTAAACAGTAACAACTTACTATACACTGAAGATTTAACTGACATGTTCATACTATGTATCTGGAGTTGGTCCTACGTAGCCCCTTGCTGAGCTGGTTATGATGGAGAAGCCCAGTGTCAAAATTAATTTTTAACGCATGCTTTGCTCAACCACACCATACTACTTCACACAGACTTGACAGCTAACACACATAAAAAAGGACATCCACAAACATATGCTGACCATCACTCACACACACACACACACACACACACACACGTTCCCTCTGTCTGCTGCTGAATTCAACATGACTGCAGCAGCAGTGTCCTTCTACATGTTCTTCCAGGGTCCAGTTATCCATCTCAGAGGCACAAGCCTCCTTATGTGGGGAAGCAAATGCCGCAACACTCCATACAGATTTCCAGGCAATCTGAGGACTCGCAGCAGGCATCCATGATGCCACAGTCCATGTCACAGGGGCAGTTGCAGTCATCACCCAGGTCGTCGGTGCAGCAGCAGCAGCAGCAAGCCTCTGATGTGCAAGCACCACATGAGGCCTGTGCCACCACCATGTTGCAAAGCGTCAGGAACTCGCAGAACAGGCAGGCCAAGATGCAGTGGACGCAGCAGTCTGAGTCCATGTCAAACCAGTCAGGGTGACAAGTAGTGAAGTGAAATAAATATGTGAATAAAATAAATCAAAAAGAGCCAACACAAAGCATAAAAATCAATAACATATATGCTGAAATGTAAAAATATTATGCTATGTAAAAATGAGTTTCACCAAAATTAGTGTCCGTTAGTAAAAACAGTTTGTAAAAGGTGCATGAGCAAGGACTTGCATGCTAGGCAGAATTGCAGGTGGAACAGAGACAGTAGTAAGACAGTAGTAAAATTCAAAGAAATGAATCTCCTGCAGTTTTGATTAATGGACTGTTAAATAATTGTGGCATTATCATGCAAACTGCCATGTTGATCACACCAAGATGATTAGCAAAGTCCATGAGTCTCTCCCTGGCAAATAGGTGCATTAATGCTAGCAATGCTCACATCTCTGATTAACATTTAACCTCCTCACAGACTCTCTTTATGTTGCTGTTGGCAACTTTCAGCTTGTTGTTTCAGAGCAATAAAGAGCTCCCCTTTAAACTACCAATGTGCCCATTAACCATTACAAATTTGTTTCTAAATTACTGAATTAGTTATACATTTCATTAAAATGATCCTGTAAGATGGTGGTTTGAATAGGTAATGAAACAGGACAAAAGTTTTTCTGAGAAACTTCCAATGACACAGTATGTTAGTAATAGTAAGTAAGTATTCTTTAATGCTCATTGGGGAAAAAACATTACATTAAATTTAAGCATTTGTTTTTCTTTAATATATAGACTTAATTTACCCATTCTTAAAAAAATACATTTTTTAACAGCTGAAGTAATTTTTGTCAAATGGCGAAAAGTTTGTAATAATAATAAAAATCTGATGTTACTGCAATCAAGTTGTTCCACATTGGAACTTCTCTAGTTATATACAAGTCACTAAATTATACTAAATATCATTTGGTGAGTGTGATGGGCATATACTCCTTGCAGCTGTCTCATTTTTGAACCAAGGCCAGTATAACGCCACTGCTTTGGCGTGTTAAAAAGACAGAATGTGGATGGATGCAGAAAAACAGCATTGCAAACAGAGCACATTTGCATAACTTTCATCAGTCCATCTTGAGCTGTCAGAAGGGACTGTTACTGATTGGGTTAGAGGAAAAGCGAACAGAGGAGAGTGTGGAGGACGGCACGGAAAGCAAACTGAGGACCACTGGATGCTAATGTTTGATTAATCAAAGTAGAGGGGATTTTTTTTCAGATTTTAGCAGTGCTCAGGGCTGCAGAGCTGACCAGAAGCACTAACTGACTGCGATACAAACAAGATAGAGAAGGGAACATGAAACGACCAAGAGTGTGTACGTGTGTGTCTGTGAGGGAGCCTGAAGTTTGAATACATCTTATTATCCTAATCTGAGAGCATAACACTAGTAGTGACGGGAGATGCATGAGAATGATTCCTTCACTATTGAACATGGATGTGGAAGCGTAGTAAACTGCTGCATGCAGAATGTGGATTTGTTTCATAATAACATAGCAAAACTCATACCACAATATATAGTGGTATGAGTATGCTGCCATCTGGGTGCTAAAAAATGACCACAGCTGCCTGTGCAAACCTCAAAGTTCAACCTAACAAACTTTAACGGACCCAGAGGGTACAGCCATGTCCGTGTTCAGAATGTAACAGTAGACTGTGAATGCGATATAAACACACTACATAGGCATTAAGCAACGGCCAGCCATCTCAGCTATTCACTTGGATGTATAATTCAACACCAGCGATTAGTCTGAATCTTTGAGAAGGCAGCAAGGAGGAAAGGAGCGGGGGGGGTCGTATACTGTACACAAGAGAACTGGACGCAAGGCGGCACATCTCCATGAAAACAGAAAGAGACAGACAAAAAGGCAGACAAAGACACAGAGTGAAACCAACCAACAGACAGAAAGAAGAGCACACAGTGACACTGCTCCTGTTTAATGTCAGCGAGCGGCGATGAAGCCCAGAGTTTGCAGGCCAAAAAACCACGTCCAGTGCCTCTAAGGAAATAGTTTGAGACATCTGGAAAGCTAACATCAAAAAGAAGGGAACGGCATGACACAAAACAAGCTGGATGGGCCTCAGAGCGGCAAGCTGTGCAAAACATTCAAACTCACAAAAAAGGAGAGAGAGGGCAAGATAGCTAGACAGACAAAGATAAAGAGAGAGAGATTGATCAGACAAAGCCTTGGTGGTCATGGGAATGCACAGAAGGCACACATGGGTAGTGGAAGTCCACTACAGGCACTTTAAAACATTTCTGTTTATAATGTATAACTGAGGGAAAAAAAGACCTAATATTCTCAACAAACACATCTAGGTTTATAGGCTTAGGCTAAGATAGCATTTGGGGCCTTGGTCCTAAATCTCTAAATGAGCCTAAAGCAGCTTGGAGACCTTAACTGATTACACACAATTAACAAAAACACAAACCAGATGACAACAGTTTAGACAACCCACACCGCTGAACAAAAGCAGACTGGTAAATGATTCCTCAGAAGCTTTATCACAGATTGGCCACGGTGCCAACAGCATGTGCCAAGGAACACAGAGAGCAGCAGAATCCCCAGAGCTAGCTCCTGCTAGCTTATATCTTTTATTTCCTATGTTCAGGGGGCTGTTTAGGAGGTTAATTTCACAGGCAAACAGATTATGTTAATCCATGTAAACATTCAAACACAACAGCTTGGCTGTTTTCCGAGGGGAAATAAATAGTTAGAGCATATATTGATTCTGAGAGCTCTAGCGTCTGTAAATAAGTAACACAAAAGCCATAATGAGACAGATTTGTTGAGCTGCTGTTGGGTTTTTTTCCACCCTCTCTTCTGTTCTTTACCAATTAAGATGTTCAAAACATGTGTCTGGTATATCTTTAGTGGGTGGATCCCACCTTTACTTGCAAGGTTTAGTTGGATGTGTATATGTGCCTTTGTTTTGTTCACTTGCAACAATATCTGATACATATTTCAAGCAAACCATCATCAAATAATAAAGATCTGACTGCCCACTTTTCTCCTTTATTTAAACTTATATCTCAACCTGACCACTGTAAATCATTCATGAACACATAACAGCACATCTTATTTTCCATCCTCACCTTGAAGTTAAAGCCCACATAAAAAAGACAAAGCAAGACAACAGGCCTTGGGTTGGATTAATACGTAAAGAAAAATCCCCACAGCCTAATATTTTACAGGCTACTGAAAGATATAGAACACATGCACGTTCACAAACACATGCACAGGTACGGCATACAGTAGTTGGAGGAGTGATACAGAGTACAGCAGTTGGAGGAATGGTGTCCTGTTAATGAGGGCCAGGGTGGTGCTGACAGGATGCAGGGTGAGCCAAAAAGGGCCCAGAGAGGTGTGAGGGGCCGTGAGGGGCCCGAAGAAGGATGGTCACGACTTTTAATAGGCACCCCATGCTCTCAGGCCTCGTTAGACGATCACACCTATCTCCCCAACGGAAAAGGACCAACCAGCTGCCTTCATTACTGGACTCACCTCAGCCTTGCACCTGACAAAGTGACGGCTTACCCGCATGCCAATCGGACCCTCTGACTTGTTGTTAAAGAAAATAAAAGCCACAAGATCAGGATAAGATGTCATTTGCTTGACGGGAGTGATAAATATGAGAGGTCATGCGCTCCCATCATTAAAAGGTGAGAAAAGGTAAGAATTTATTATCAATAATTTATTGAGGTACTATAAGCCTCTCAAGAATAGCCATTTCAGAGAAATCACTTTGATGGTGAAGATTTCATTCTTATTTTACTGTGACTGCAGATTACAGACAACTCAATCAGAATCACATCAGACAAGACATTTGTTTTCACTGCACAGCACAGAGTTTTTCATTTTACCAGACTTAAACCATTTTAATTCCCAAGTATAAGTTTGTTACATTGTGGTATGGTGATTGGTGTGTTCTTTTTACTTGAGAAAAAAAGTCATATCATAATATATATAACAAATAATAAATACTTTCATAATTTAATGATTGCAATTAGATGTTTACGCCACACACACCAGAAATCATTTTAAAAATGCCCTGACTGGCCTAATTTCCAGAGACATTCCTACTACCTAGAGAATTAATTTACTACCAACATAAGGTGAGATGCAGAGAGTGACGAATGCAAGCAAACAAGTGTTAGTAAAGTTATTAAGAGTATTAACGTGTCACTGCGTGTGTAAATTTGTTCTCTCCTTAATTTACTGTTGTTATTCCCTTAAGTGTGGATACACACCTTCTGGTAAAGGAGCTTTCTGTGAACCAGTGGAACTGCCTTTGCTGCGTCTGCTGCTGTCACTGTTGACTGACAAGCTAGACCTCAATTTCTTCTGCATCCTTTGCGACACAGGCGTGGATGGATGCTTTCTGGGCTGCTGTGTTGTTGGCAAAGTTGCATCTGCTCTGGTGCCCGGGCCTGATCCACCCACGGCGCCTGTGCTGATGCTGGCACCGCAGGAGCATGTGCGCGTGGCTCCAGCCATGCTGATGCCAGGGTGGATTCCATTGCTGTTACTCAGCATGGGCGTGCCACTGCTGTTGTGGTGAAAGCCATTTTGGTCTTTGGCAGCATCACCCTTGGTAGTCTCTGAGGGCACTGCCTTAGACTCAAACTGAGGTTGAGCTGCAGAAAATAAGAAGAAGGAAAGATGTGAGCTAGATGTGCGGATTCAGTGAAATTACCTAAATCAATATATAAGGAGTGTTATAAGTGATTATTACTTATGTACTGCAGATGACAAAATAGTTACAAAAACTAAAATACAAGAACTCCAAAAGTGGTTTACTTTATTAACTTACTTAGTATTCACAGTCTGTTTTAATGAAAGACAAAGAATTGTGGATTCCTTTCACTTCATGGGGTTTCACACCTGATTACCATGTAACTGAAAGAGAACTTTGTCTGCACTCTCTGCTGTAGCTTGTGATATTCAGTTTATTCAAACCGAACATGGTAGCGGAGTTAAAACATTCTCAGCAAACCTTGCTACTCTTTCCTAACACAATAATATCGATCATATGGCAAATATTTCAACCCAGAATGACAGAAAGAAGCAGAGATATACACGAACTCTATATATGACAGGTTCACAAAAGCTACTGCTGTAGGCACACAGCCCTTTGTGATTAATTCAGTAAAAAGAGAAAGAGAACCTGTGATACTGTGCATATACAAAATAGCTGCTGTCTGCAAAGGTAATGATTTCCTTTCCTCTGAAAACTCTGAGATGGCCTCAACTAGTCTTTCTAAGTTTATGTGTGACAGCCGTAGAAAGTCAGGAGACAGCGACCTGTCTGATAAGAAAGAAGGCGAAGAATGTAAGTGAGCAAAGGAGGTGGCATTTTACTGAGGGGAACACCTGCACATTCAGCTCTACTGGGAGTTACTCCTACATTACCTTTCCTTCACATCAGAGCCACTGTGCATGTGCATGTGATGCCAGTGCATGGTTAACTTGAGATTTTGTGAATTATTCATCTCTTTTTAAGTTCGTCTGTGTGAACCATACCTATTCTTTCATTCTATTCTGTAATTTCTTTATATAAATCTAATATACTGTGTCTTCACTACCTACCCAGCGTTATTTACCAGCTGTATAGTGGAAGCTTCAGAAAACATCTGCATGCTTGTTTAAGTGTTTTGCAGCGGTCCGAAAATTAACACATTTTCCGAACTCGATGCAAACACAGCACTTAGCCTAATATGATGCTGGTACTTCTTTCCATCTTTATTTTGTTTCTGTCAGCTCACCAACAAGTGCAATTATGGTTAACAAGAAAGGGAGAGAGTGTGGGAATCGGGCCTTGTGCTTTTTAACAACACATCACCCTGGGAGAGGCCGGACGTGAATGTGGATGTAAAACAAAGCAATTAAATACACACAATGGGTTTTGCCTTTTCCTCATTCAGGGTTCTGCATGCTGCTTTGATAAACAAATATAGACTTTAGGGATCAGGATTCCTTGCAATTTGAATTAGACAACTGGGTAGCACATGACAATTCATTATGCAGTGATTTAAGGCCAGGTTGATGGAGTTTCTTCTCCATCAAATGCCTTGCAGCTTGACAATGTGGGGAGAGACTAAAGCTTGCTAACAAGGAAGCTCAGAGTTGTTGTTCTTCAGTTTTACCCCTGACAGCTGCTGCTTTGTTTTCATTCCATTTTAATAATATGCACCTTGCATCTTTTTAAGCTAGGCCAACCATTATCATAAAGAAAGCTAGAAACACACAAACACACCATAGCAGAGTTTCATACATATCAACACAGTGGAGAAAAGTATTACCAAAATATGTTTGAAAATGTTTTTTTTTTCTAATGCATTATTATTTCTAAATGTCACATTATATTAATCTGGCTGCAGTGCGTCTTTTTACCTGAATAGGTTGAGTTGGTCATTAACTAGGTAATTGTTATAATTGACGAGAATCAAAAAACATGTTACAAAACCAAGCTTATTGCTTTTAATTAATGGAACAAACTTGAGACAAGTTAGATGCAGTCTGTTACACTAGATAAATCTACAGCAAATTCACGCTTATAGCTAAAATATTTACAATGAATAAATACAGAAATTAAATGACAACTGTTTTTGTCTTATTGTTATATGATTTCTCAGATGTAGCTACATATTTATGATTTGTAAACAAAATGCATTGGCTGGTTTATGGGATTGACAGGAACAATTCCTCTCTCACACTTGAGAGATAGTAATAATAATTTGCCTGCTTCTCGACTATTACAAGATCAGCATAATACAACACAGTACACTTGTCTTGAGGATGACTATTCCTTAACAAATCAATGACTGATATAATTGCGTAATACAATTTTTTTTTCACACTTAGGTTAGTAAACTAGCCACATGGACTCACAGGCATAAACACATGTTCATGCATAAATAGGTCAAAGTAGACATGGATATATATATATATATATATAATTATCTTTCCATTTGAGGAAGACAAGCTTTCAATTTACTCAAATAAAAATAGTTCAAGAAACCACCACGTCAAATCCTGAATATATAAGCGGCGACTCAGGTTTCTGACACGCTGCA
Organism: Sandelia bainsii; assembly: GCA_032362345.1. Classification (NCBI taxonomy): domain Eukaryota; kingdom Metazoa; phylum Chordata; class Actinopteri; order Anabantiformes; family Anabantidae; genus Sandelia; species Sandelia bainsii. The sequence goes on along the minus strand of JAUMHL010000016.1, from coordinate 7,405,375 downwards.
AAGCCCAAAACAGTGGTTTAAGTCTGCAGAGCAGTGCACTTCACTGGCAGGTTCTTGGATAGTCGTCAAACAGTCGAAGTCTTTATTTTTATCCTGATGAACACGGTGACTAAGATGAATGGATAGAATGGAGTAATATTCATAATCATTGATCATGGTAATGATGATAGTGTCAAAGATGGCAATGACAGACTTGTACAGTCGCCATGAGATTAATGAAGACATAATGAGGGGAAAAAAAGAAATACAGCAAGTCCTGTTTGAACTGTGCTATGCTTGTAAGTTGGAGAAACAAAAACTTTCAATGTACAGTAGTGAAGTGAAAGTTCTGACCACTTCCTTGAAAGCATTTGGTTGTTCAGTGAGTCCCGTAAAACTACACAGCACAGATTCAGAAAAAAGCCAGTGCTTGTCAAGTCTGCTTTTAAATGCTCTGTATTGTACATTGTGCATTGTATTTGTCAGTCCAAATTAATTAATAATTAAAAAGACTATGAATTTTACAGACAAATTACAAGCATACAACTTCTAGAAAATTTTACTTGGCCCTTCATAATTTCAAGATAATATAAGGCAACATAATTAAGTTTTTGAATAAAGTTCTGAGGATTCAAATGATTTATGCAAAGATGTGCTAGGTCCATTAATAAATCCTCATAGAGCAACTCAGACCTATCACTACTACACTGTTCCTATTACACAGCAGGAAACACAACCAGCAGTAAAATTTGACAACAACCACCAGCAAGTTTTTTTTAAACTTGAGTTGTGCGGTTACCACAAGCTTGTAGAGATGAGTAAATGTCCGGAGATAACTGAATGTACACAGCCTGACAGGTTGCATTAAAACACCATGTTTGGGAGGAATAACTAGATCCACACACACATACATACACTTCAAATTGGACTTGTAACCACCCTATTTCTAGCACATCAACAACTGTTGAGAGTGTACATTTGTAGTTGAATAAAACATGTTATTCTCCTACACACACTGTCACACACATCACAGGGGAAACTAGGGGGTGAGTGGTTCTTGACTGTCTAAGTAGCATCCCAATTTGGTCCCAGCTACTAGTAGCTGACAGCTTCAAATATCTGGGGAGCATTTTTAAAAGGCCAGTGTTTGATGGATTCATGAAGAACACACAAATATAATTGCCATTTGTCACAGAGTCTTCAGTGGCTGTGCCACACAGGGACAGAGCACCAGAGTGCCTGAAGAGCGCTGGAGCTGCGCCAGAGCTGTGCGGGGGATCGCTCTGTATGTAAAACTGAGTATATAAACACTTCCGTTTTTGTCACAGAAAATAGGTCCTACAGGAGGGAGCTGAAAATTGCACCCGAAAGACAGACGAAAGAAGAGGATATATATGTCACAAGCCTACTGGATCACACACACACACACACACACCTAGCAGGGAGGAATATGCATGCATGCATGTCAACTGAAACAGAGCTGTACAAACAAGAATTCTAAAATAGTCAAGAACATGAAAATATAGCATACAGGTCAAACAGGGCAGAATGGAGATTCTCATTTGCACAACATTACACTGAGAGACGCAGGTAAGGCAGGGAGCAGACTGAACAACCACACATGCTCTGTGTTTCTAAAGCTCAGTTCTTTTTAATATTAATGCCCCTGAGACAGATAGAAAGAGGAAGAAGATGACAAAAGGTGTTTGCCTAGGTTTATTAGAATGGCCATCATGGAGCGCATACAGTTATTCAAATGTCACATCATGTCACCCAAATAAAGATCACAATCCAGATCTTGTATTCTTCTCCTAATAGCCATTATTACACAATGCTATGAGTTTATGAGTTAACACTGAATGGACTATGATAGCAGAAGAGTCCCCGTTATTTTTAGTTATTGGTCTCAAACAGAAACAACCAGAATACATAGCAACAATTAGCTCTGAAATGCTAATTTCCTAACACAGCTGGTGTTTTGTTTATCTTTTGTGAATTATATTAGAAAAATATGTATATTTTCTGCTCGACTGGCCATGTACCTGTATGATTGAAATGCTAATTTGTAAATGTGCAATGACCTAGCCAGACTCCCCTTACCACCACCACCCCCTCCTCTCTCCGCCAAAACAGCCTGAGGTATCATCTCTCCTCCTAACAAACAGCAGTGTGTGGAACAGCCCCTGCCTTTCAATCCAAAGGGATATATTTTCTCATTAGAAATTATACATCTTCCCTGTCCATATTTATAGACGCAAAACCAGGGGAATTATACTGCACAGAGAGTGAGAGGGACACAGAGAGAGAGGAAAATAGTACAGTGAATGTTATTACAAAGGGCTCTGATTGAAATGTTCCTTGGGTGTATCAAAGCCTCGTTTACCGTTTGACCTTCCAAACTCCAGGACAAGGACTTTTTTATTTTCTAGCAGGGCGCCTTGGAAGAACAGACATGTGGCTTGTGGATATTCACTCAATTGTCTCATCACAACAAAAACAATTTGCGATTATGATATAAGAGCAAATTGGTAATGTCAACTGGCAACCAAGAACTGCCATATGATTAGATAATTAGGCTCCAGTTGTGTAAAGATGTGGGCGCCAAGCAAAGTCTGTGGTCTTGTCTGAAGCGTTTACATAGAGTTGACAGCGACCTGACACAGACTAACAGCAATGTCACTTGTTCCAACAGATCTGAAAAAAAATGTGACTCTGGACATCACACAGCAATCCTGGCCCTGTCAGTTAACACACACACAATATATTTTGTATTTATCCAAGATAAAATGATGATCATGGTTGCATGGATGATGATGACTGCTGAGAATAGCTAAATTACCTACTCTGATATTGGATCCTCATCAGCAAAAGTGACATGCTCTGTATGTGTGTGTAGGTGTGTTACAGTAGCCTGCAACAGAACTCTATTAGCTGTCTTCACCTGTCAAGGCTGATCATATTGTGTAGCATCTCATTTAAGCAGGAAACATCACATTTTTGTCTGTTTTTCCATCCCATTCCAGGATAGTCAGTCAATATTGCTCAGCTCATTTTCAGTGGTGACACACTTATTTTCTGCCCTGTTTTAATTCTCTGTGACAGTCACTCAAATTTGGCTCCTCCAACCCGCTGAAGGGGAAGTGACACTTGAAGACAGCACTTAATATTATTTCCAATCCCCGCCTCACTATTGCTGCCACCGCTGCTACCGCCTCCACCTAACAAAAAAAGAAGCAGGGCGTCAGGGATTTACCAATTTCAAATTTTGCTGCTGATTGAGTGGGAAAAAAATAACCCCCCCCGGACCTTGTTCTGCTTAATTACATTTTAAAGTAGCAAAGGCAACTTGAAAGACAAGAGCTTGATTTGACAATATGAACGTCTTAGCATTCTCAGTGCACGAGACTGGTAAAGGTGTGTGCATGTGTTGGAGGAGGGGTGTCATCAATTATACTTTGATTTCAAAATGGTACATTTTCCCAGATTAATAGGTCTGACTGTTATCTAAATCATTAAAACTCCCATTGAGATGCCATTTTCTCTTACATGAATCATGTTGAGGAGAAGTTATTCACACTGAACCAACCCTCCTATCCCCAATCTCCAGCCACAGAAGTCTTCAGTCTCTCCACTGTGTAGAATTCAGCACAGTGTTAATTTGAGTGCTCCTAACGTAGGAGAGCACAAGACATCAATAAGTGTTCATAACCTTACAATCTGGCTTCTGCAAGACACTAAGTGGTGCATTATTCTCTTCATCTCTTCTCCTCATTTCTGAGATGAATTTGTACAAACCTGTTTCTGCATTAAGCTTTTTATTCTCCCTCATCTGTATCTTACTATCCGAGAGTTTAGTATAAAAACTGTAGAATTTGCAACTGCAGTATCTTTAAAAAGCTGCACATCTTGCACAGATTTAGGCTTTACAAAGCTAGCTACCACAATTTCTAGAAAGATCAATTATGACGTGACTCAGAGCAGGCCTGAGGGAGCTGCCAGGCTCCAAACTCCAAAAACGTGCTCCACCCTCTCTTCGCTGACGACTCAAAACAAAAATTGAGAAACAGAGCAGGAGAGAAGGGGAGGGGAAAAGGGGCAAGACAAGGAGGGGAACGAGGGTATTTTCAGTTTCAGTTACATCCATGACTCAAATATTCCACCAGCTTCTTTTTGGTGAAAATTTTCTCACTGAAGTAGAAGTTCCACAGGAAACTCACTTGTTTGAAATTCAATGGCAGACGGGCAGACATGCACATGCGCATACTTGTGCACATATACACAAAGGCATACACACGCGACAAGGCAGACAACCACACACACACACCAAATAAATACAGTGTGCATCTGTAGCAGATCCACTAACACAGCTACTCGTGGAGTGTCAGATGAGAATCTGGCAGTTGTGCCACCACTCCCTAAAAGCCAAAATACAACAGAGGTCTGTCTCTGGGTCAGAGAGGGGATAGGCAGTCTATCAAAACACCCCTATACTTAGTTCCTTTATTTGCTCAGTATCAATCTCAGCATTAACCCTCTACTAATGGGACAGCTGTGGGTCAGTGCTTCGCATCTTCGGGATGCCAATCAAGGCCTTAAGCTGGGAGATCAGCCTTTGGGACAGAGTTGCTCGTCTCCCTCTGAGTGGCTTTTTAAACACGGAGACGCCTGTATCGATTTTAGCTCTAGCCTGAAAGGGGGAGGGGGGCACATTGGGCCCGTGTCGTGTGGCTGCCTGTGTGTCTGGACGGGAGCCATCCCCAGGTCCCTGGTCACCCTCCACTGATCAGGGGGCCTGACAGAATGACCTAGCATAGAGGCACTGAACCTGCAAACTCGAAGGGGGCAAGGAGCTGGAAACTCGAGGGGGTCGGGGCTGGCGGAGGCAACATCAGCAGAGATATCAGTAATAGAAAAGGGTTTTAACCTTAATGTTGGAGCCAAAACCCTGTTAGAGGCCAAGTAATCCCCCCTGCTCTGCTCTCATTTGAACTGGCTGATTTTTCTTACTCTACCTCTCTGTGAGTAGCTTGTGAAAGACACAGAAACTCAGAGGGTCTTCTGTGGCATTTTTTCAGCAAACAGTAAACATAAGTAGAGTGTTTCACCCACTGCTAAATGTACTAAAAACGTATGGCACATTAAGGTAGCAAAGTTAAAGAAAGCTAGATTTATTTAATCTCTATATTGTGTTATTATAAAAACACATCGTAAAACTACTACAACGCCACTGTTTTATTGTTATACAATGAACAGACAGTGAAAAAAACGTAATTAATTCACTCAAGTACTCTTATGGTTTGAGGTACTTCACCTTAACTTTGTTATGCCCATTTTTTAACACTATTAAATGTAACATTTTTCTACTACGCTGGTTTGACAGCTTCCTTATTTCTTAATTTGTACACTTATATTTCACATAAAAAACACAAGTGATGTATCACATTTAATTATATAGCATTGGATTAGATTAAAACAACCTAACATTATATAAAATAATGAAAAGATGCACAACCTAAATTACTGCATCAATGTACATTTCTTCTCTTTTAGGGACTATTTTTTTACTGCGGTACTGATACTTTCATTCAATCAGAATCAAGTTTATTGTCATTCTGCAAGTACAATGAAATTCAAAGTCAAAGATCAGAATATTTCATCCATCACTCCAGATTGCACTGCACAAGAACCATTTAGATAGAAAGATCAATTGTGAAACAACTTGGAAATATTACTCCGACTATCCAAATTCTCTGCCATAAAAAAATACACTGCCCATCTACAACTCAGATCAATATATTTTGCCCTGTCTCTACCATAAGTTCTTAGAAGATTGCAGTCAATGAAGTGAGGTATGCATATCTAATCATGTGGCTTAAGTATTTTGAATATCTTCCAAAAAAAATTAACAGTGAAAAGACTTTGGCACTTTGAGTAAAATATGCTAATTAACACACTTGAAATTTCCCATATGAAATCTATCTGGACCAAGACAATGAGAAAATAATTACAACAGAGGTAGAATTACAATGACCATTTTAATCAACCTCTACACTACCATTTCACCCTATTTATACAGTTTTTGATTCCATGACCCACTGCTAAGTAATCACTTGAAAATTACAGTTCAGTTTATAATAGGTCTATGCTTTAGACACATTATTTCTGCAGAGACAAGGCTCTGAAGATTACAATAAAGATATGAATATTGCATGACAACAATCAGAATGCAGTTCCTGACACAAAAAAACATTCTGCATTGAAAAGTCTTAAAGAAGCAACTTTGGAACATAAATGAGACAAAGTGTGGCATTCTGAAAATGGTGACACACGGCACTGATGATGAAGAAGAACTTGCCCTTAGTTTTATCTTCTTATCTAACTGTCTACTATCATAACACTTTACACTTTTGTACATAAATCTTATTTGTTGCACTGTCAAAAAATCATTTCTTGCAAGACAGGTGCATGTATTTGACACTCTTACATTAAAAAAATTCCTATTACTACATTTATTAGGGGTCACAAATTCACTTCGAAAAGGTCAATACTGCACACAGGTAATAACCTTGAAGGTGTGCCACTAAAGAGCCCAATCAGAGATTTACACAAAGGCCAGACTAATGTCTTCCTTTAAAAAAAAAAAAAAGTCATGTTATTTGACCTTCGTTTCTCACTACAGAATTTCTGAGATAAAAAACAGACCTGTTCGTCAGAAGCTAGTAAGGTCATCTTTATCAACCACAAAAGTCATTTAAAAAGTATTTGACGATCCTGTGAATAATGTGACGATTAAATTCCTAAAACTGGTGCTGGATGGTAGCAATTTATTTCAAGGCACGGGCTGGACAGCTAAGGCCCTGTTTGCATGAGATATCAGCTGCTTGAAAACCCAGAACAGTCTCTTGAGGAATGTCTGTCTCCCCCACAAGATTCTCCCACTTCCCCTAGGATGGTGGAGCCACAGAGGAACTGTTCACTGCCTACAACCTTACAGGAAGAGGAGAATTATACTTTTTTCCTCTAACAAAGTGTCTAGCAACCCCAGGAACAATCACACTTGGAGTTCTGTGGAGTTCTAAAACAACTGTAGACATTTCAGCTTTTCTGGTCACACGTCAGATGATTAATTATTGTGGTTGTGTGACAAGATTAAGTTACTCTTACGCTGTTTTCTGAATTCTCATGCAAATCTGATCTGTGTTCCATGAAGAACAGGTTTAAAGTATTACAGAACCACTGCCATGTTTACTTTGCTGCTTTAAGGGGACTCACTGGGTAAAAAGACAACTTGTCAAAACAGTGTTATCATAGCTGAAATAGGATCAGTGTTGTTATTACAACATTCCAATAGGGTTCCTCTTGCTGTGAGAAGTCACCTTCCACATACTGTACACAAGCTTCAAATTGGGATGATTGAAAAAAACAAAAAAGGTCAGGATGTAAGGAGGCGGATGATTTCTTATTGATTTCCTGTTTCTGTAGAGGCCTCTCAATTACCCCGGCCAGCAAGCAATGGGATTGGTCACTTCATCTAACAAAACCGCATTGAAACTGCCAGGATCTATGACACAAATAGGTTAACCTATGCCATGCTAAATATAAACCTTGATTTAACCACACAAAGACACAAGTACATAAAACTTTTACAGAGATTATCATAGTGTGAATTTGAGGTTTTGTCTTTATTTGACATGACTATTTTATGCTTCACAAAAGCTTGTGTTCCACCATCTAAAATTCCAGAGTCTGTGTCTGAATGTGTGTGTGTGTATGAGACAGAGAGAGAGAGTGTATATGTGAATGTTTGGTGGGGGGGGGGGGGGGGCATCAATTACAACGCAAAACTGTTTTCACAGGGGCTTATATGCTGAGATGAAAGAAAAGCAAGCCTCCCACCAGAAGCATAAAAACACTGCACCCCGGCCAAGCTAGAAAGACCTCTTGACAGAAAATCTTTTTTTTTTTTGCAACTGAATCTCTTTTCCTCACTGTTTCAGTAAACAAGCCACTGGCAAGTCATTAAGCTTACTATGAAAAAAAGCAGAAAAAGGCACCCTGGAAAAGTTAACAACATCGAAACAAAAGAACTGTTGTGTCAAGTGCAAACACAATCCTTATTATAGCTAGGCACTTACATGGATGGAAGCAATCAGCTGCTATTAGCCTTTGCTGACACATCTCACTTTTCTTAGGAACAAAAAACACACGCACACACACACACACACAAACACACAAAGCTTTTAGTCGGTTTTCTTTTGTGACCTCCAATCCACAGCTCAGTATCAAGTCATTTTACTGAACAAGGGTGCATCTAGACTTAATTAGACCTGCTAATAACCTGAGCAGTTCAATGCCACATAACCATTTTGTTAAACATCCCTGTATCTGGACATAAAACAATGCGACTATTATAGCGCTGCAATACAAAGTTCCCAACGTTTTAAAATCAGATTATAAAAGACGCAGATAAAATCCAACCATAATAAAATCTAAAGCATATGTTGCTAGTATGATGGATTATTGACAGGAATAACAAACCCCTGCAATGTTGTGACTATGTGACCAAAAGCTGAATGACACTAAAGACAAGTTCAGCTGAAAAATGCTTCTAGCAGCTGGCACAGTTCTTGTCCAATAGGTAAATGTACTAAGTGCACTAAGACAGTGCCAAAACCACAAACAGGATTTCCCTACTTCCAAAATACAGAGCTGAGGGTTAGAAGAAGAAGCACAAATGGAGAATTGACCAAGACTCGGTCATTATGGCAGAATGAGGGAGCAGGAATTTTACCACTCGCTTGCCAAGAGACTTTGGCGCCATCTTTTCTTATTGTAGTATAATAATTGGAAACACTCAAGCTAATATTTTTGTTGGTCTGCTGACTATTCTTGACAGTTGTAGCTGTTATATTAAATAAATTATATTATTATTAATTGAATGTTAAATAAAACATTGCTAAACACGTACTGCAGTTTAACTTAACCACCTATGCAAGCAAAATATGTTAATCATTTTCACTCTCTCCAATTAAACGGCTCATTGTTGTTTATCATTAAAAATAACACCAAGATACCCTGCTGTCCGCCCACAGCTTTCCCAGGTCGTTAAAACTTACTTCTTACAGGCTCGCAATAATTAGGCTTCTCCTCCGTCACGTGACTTTGTCCTTCAGAGGCCGGTTTCCTGGGAGACGGTGCTCTTCCTGATGATTCACTGTCACAAGCATCTAGGATCACAAGCATGTACTGTTAAAGATGGCTGAAGAAGGAAAACCTGTTGCAAGCAAAGTTGAGCAGCAAAATATTACACTGTGCATAAATATCAGTGAGCTTCAGTTGCTTAATTTAACGTTATCCTATAATAAGCTTAACTGTTCTAAATTAGTGTGTGTCACTGCCATTCCTCCGAAAACAGATGTAAACTTTTACTGCAGCCACAGTGGACAAAATATCAGGGACAGCTGCACAAGCCAGAGGTGCAGAGGTCAATGTGGCAATTTCTGCCAGAAAAAGCTCAGGCCGCTGGCAAATGGTTGCACAACATGGTGGGGCGGTTCAGGTAAAGGCCTTGCCAGAGCTCTGGATCTAATTTTCTCTCTTTCTGCTCCCGGGTGTGCTCTACCTGCCAAGCTTCTTTTTTACTACCATAAAGGCTGCATTCATCTAAATTGGAAAAAGTATGTGGGCAGAGACTCTAGGCCTGATAGCTGCGCAAAAACACGAGACAGTTCCACTCATCTCTCTGAGCTGTGTCTTCTGGCTTATTGAATTTAAGACTCATAGATGCTTTGCTGAATGCACACTGCTGCTTTGTTCAGTATATAAACCCTCCATAGTAACTTTATTCACTGGTTTAGCGCCAGATGTCTGCTCAAAGGCCACTCTTTTGCTGCAAGTATTTCTGCAACCTAATGTATCATGATCTACTTTAGCAGTGATCCCAAAGAAAGAACTGTGAAGAATGATTCAGCAAAACCTAACAACATTTACCAAAGCTTGATGCATTTGATCCAGTGCTACAACACTTTCTGTTTGTAAGCAGTGATGTACGGGGGACTGAAACAGATGAGTGCAGTCGAGCAGCTCTAGATAGATATGGCACATATCGCCACTTGGAGCAGATGGATGGTAGAGGCAGTTGCGTTAGCAGCAGTCCTGTGTGATGCATCACAGTATTTAGTGATTACAGTTAGAAATAAATTGGCCTATTCTCAGTACATCCACAGCCCCCTGAGAGGGAAAATCCAGTCTTAACTGCAAATACATTTAAAGGTCCAGCAAAAATCCATTCGCAGTCCAACAGTGCCAGTGATTGCTTACTTTGTCCTACTTTGCTATTTTTTGACAGTGCCATAATGATGCTTGGTATAAATAGGATGGTTAACGGTTCATTGCTTGTTTGAAGAAAAATTAAAAGGGGGTGTGGGGGTAAGCTTATTTTACATGTGATAATCTTAGGGGCAACTAGAAAGTTAATTAAAAACTATAATTGGCTGTGGTTTCTGTTAATAGTCACCAGGGCGTTTCTTCAGACTTTACTGAGGAAAAAAGCAAAAACATTATCAAGGCTTAACACTGGAGCACAGATACGGATGTATACTAAAAGTCACATGAATATAATTTAAGAGGACAAGGCAGATATTGACCCGAGCAGACTGATAAATGCTGATATGCACCAGTAATCTGTTAATGCATTCATTGGCTCATTTTCTATATTTGCTTTATAGACTGGTTCTCTCATGACTGACAGTAAGTACAAGTAACATGACTTCTTGAAGGATCATGTCAGTGATATTTACAGCTCAGTTTCATTTCATGTAATGTCAGCAGTGAACCTGATGTACACATGAACCATACAAAACCATTTATAGATTCCAGATTCTGAAATGTCTGCAAGGCGCAGAGTGCTCCAAGATGCACATTTTATGCTTGTTGACCACAAGAAATTGTGTGACAAATGACATCAGATTCATGTTTTTAGAGGTGAACCAATGCAGAGCTGGACATATTTATACTGCGCGAGGTCATCTGTCCATACTGCCCACACCACTTAATGAAATATTTGTTAAATTACATCTTGCTGAAGGAGTGGGAGCCCCACACATTCCCCATGCTACTGATTTCTGGGCTGCCTTGTGTGCCCTTACCTTGTGAGGCTGACAGTAGGGGACTTGTCTCTTGCTGAGGGCCCTGTCGTGGCCCTGCCGGCCTATCCTGAGGAAGGTATGACTCCTTGGACATGAGACTGTCGTCTTCTTGGGACACACACAGCAGAAGTTGTTCCTCCCTTTCCTCAGCCCTCAGCGCTGTGAAAACCAGTGTGTCATCATCAGCACACGCTTAAAGACACAAAGCAAATCGGTGCAAGTCATTACTCAAAACTGGAAGAGTCGTTCACTTATTCCCACAACGACAAAGTGACGTCGAGCTCCAGAAAAAAAACTTACTGGAAATTCCCCTTTTCTGGCGTTTTACACTAACTTACTTAAAGAGTCTATATGCAGGCCATTAGTTCGCATACTTCCTTTTTATCACCAAAAAGTGACTGAAACATGGAAAGTGTTGTGTATAGCTAACTTACCTTTCAAACATGACAACTCCCTTGCTTCAAATCTGACTTATTTCCATCTTTCCTTCCTCCAACTCTTCTCCCGAGACGTTGGGAAGAAGAAAAAAAAGAAAAGAAAGTGTGTAAAGGAGTAACTTCGTGTCCAACAAACTTTTAGGGAACTTTAGTTAGCGAGTAATTATGCTCAAGCGCTACTTAATCCAGAGGTTGTCGACGCATAATAAACAGCAAAACAATCCTCGCGACACGCTCGACGCTCAGTGGCGGCAGTTTCCTCAGGATAGTTGCGTCTGAAACATTTTCATCATATCCGGATTCCTGCAGCTCAGCTCGCGAAGCCACTCTTCTCTCCCTTTGCTTCGCTTGGCGGCAGAGAAGTGAAGAAAGTCCTCCCTAAAAATGTGTCTTCAAAAAGTAAAGTTTGGCAACAAAAAAAAAAAGAAAGAAAGAAAAAAAAGCTAATTAAAATATACTGGAGCTTTTTAGTCGTGTATTCTACATTACAATATAGGAAAAACAAAGTCGCTAAACTTATAATTATTGACCAATGTCAAAATATTGTATTTAAAAAGCCTGGCTTTGGGACAAAACGTTAAATACAAGTGTAAAGACGGTAAATGAATAATATTCCTTAATAATAATAATAATTCCTAATTGCTCAGTTACCATGGAGATGGTTTAATTATTGTCAGGTGACCAAATCACAGCGAAAAGCCACAAGACGTCACCAGCTTCAGAAGCATGTAAATTGAACTTTTTTTTTATACAAATATATAGAAAATACCCAACCTAATCATTTAACCATCACTGCCACTTCTAAACCCCCAAATATAGTTGGGCTGTTAAAATAACTGTTACTGAGTTGTATAAGTTTGTCTATAGGAGGTATAAGGTAATTGACTCCAAAACTCTGCTGGGTAATGTCTTTTTGGCAAACCAAGGAATGTGCATTTGTATGTTCATAGCTCAAATAACATACTGTATAAAACAAATTAATTTGGTGTAGTCATAACTTCAGTACTTCAGTGCATATTGGGTCTATTAAAGTGCTTCTCAGTATCTGAAGTATTGTTGGTTGGAACCCTGTCATCCTCAGTTACAGACTCAGTCCCTGGTCAAGCTTATCTTTGTGAAAAATGTGAAGAAACCTGCTGCACAAGTCAGCTGGAAAGTTAGCCAACAGAAGTTAAAAGTTTCAGAATAATATATAAATATACAGCAGAATTATTATCTCAACAACCTCCTTTGTGCAAACATCATCCGTTACCTTTCTCCATTTCAATTCATATATAATTCACTTTAAATAAATGGTAACTGAGACCCATGCTGTGTCCTCTGTGTCGTCAGTAGGATATTGTTAGTGCAGTGTCTTGCTGATTGCCATCATAGCCACTGAACCTTATTGGTAACAGTATAAGTGAGATTTAAGCCTTGGTACCATGAGAGTGTGGAGGTGATTGATGTGAAATATGCCCTCCCTCATTGACTGGATGAACTCCATTTTCTGCTCCTAATGCAGAAATCACTCCGGGTCCCCGGCATAATGATTTACGATGAATCTGTGTCAATGTTGAACTCGGCAAACCCCACGTAATCCATCTTGCAGATATACCTACCCCACCCCACCCCACCTTGCCTGCTCTCACCCACCGATGCCTGCCTTTGCAATGGGAAGGTAAGGAATGCAGCTCTCTCCGTCTATAAGTGTTGAATCTATTACAGGGCTGATGTGTAATCACAGAGGACCTCTGTGCCCCTTCAGACTGTAATTACCTGGATACAGATACTCCCTCACTCCATCCCCTAGTGCTGCTCAAAGCCAAGAACTCTGTTAACCAGCATGCAATGCTTTCAGTCTGCCTGTCTGGGTGGCAACGTGGAGATATGTTTGAGAGATGAGGCCTTTAAGGAAAAATCATGGATAAAATTGCATTTAAGTAATGGGATTTTGACCTTGCAGTGTGTAATGGCCACAGTTCACCTCAAAGATTGGATCATACAGAGAACTACTGAAAACCTGAGCCTCAAAAAACGTAAGGTTCCCCCCACATATGGAAATCTTCTGAGGACTGCGCATGCAACATGACTGCACCGTGAAATCAACCCCCGTTGTCTGCCTTTGTCTCTCTTTCAAAGTGACACTGCTGTTGCTGCTGACAAACATTATCTTGTGTGTGATCATGTGCGCAGTGTCATCCCCGCTCCCTCCCTCCTCCTTCAAAATAAGTCAAAGTGGAGCCGACTGTGTAGACACAGTAGGCTGTCACACGATGTCACACTGTGTCAAGCATCGATGTCAGTGTTGCATCTGTTGCATCTGTCTCAGAAGACACAAGGAAACGTCTCTCTGTTGACTTCATCTGTTTGTTTGGCAGCCAGCTTGATTGCTGGAGTGTGTAGTGGAGAGATGCCAGCTCAGTCGGTGCACACGCTACCAACAAGCCTAATCCTCCTTCACCAGGGAAGGAGGGAATCTGGCTCCATCAAACATGCATCTCTGTGTTTGGCTTTCCCTGGTACGTACACAAACACAAACACGTCCCAAAAACAGTCTGCAAGCTCATGCACACTGCAGTGGGTCAAGCACTGTAAGTCTTTACTCTTTGTCTTGAACAGATTTTATAAATGAACATATATGGGGCCAGCAGCTTAGCTTGGTTCAGTATAACCTTGAAACGTGTGTATGTGGAACCAACCTAGCTCACTAAGTATTTATGTAACACATTATATTTTATTTGCATAATTTATACAGGAAATTAAATGTAAAAACTGCAGTTTACTCTAACCAGCTTAGTATCCCGGTACCCTTAACATGCCAAATTTATGTTTTTACAAGTTTTTGCTCTGGTTAAACAAGCAAAATATAAAAATGTGTTATAGGGGTACGTCACCAATTTTCAGTGTGTTTCCCAATGGTGCTAGTTTAGGGAGTACGTGCATATTACTGGTACATTAACCAGAGAGAAAGAGTATTTGAATGATGGGAAGGCAGAGGGAAGATTAATACCTAGAATTGGTTGCCCTTTAACTGGTGAACTTTAGGCAGATTTTCCTACTTTTGGACAGAGCTTTTTGCAGTCTTTATGTTAAAAGCTGTATTTATAGTACATACATGAAAATGGTATTGAGTTTCTAACTTTTCAATAAAGTGAACAAGCTTATTTCCCTACTTGGTGTGTTAATTGTATTCAATTAACACACCAATAACTGAATGACTGTCAGAGAGTGAGCAATACAAGTATTTCATTGCTGGTACACCTGTATCATTAACTCTGAGGGTGCCCTCTTATCATGACCTTCTTCCTAACACGATTGTTTTTAGTTACAGAGTCAAACTTTTGCAGAAACTGAGCTGAGATAGAGAAATGGCTCTAGGACAGAACATCTGTAATTATCCCTAATGAGCTTTTTCCTTAGCAGACTTTATTTCTAATAGACATGCAAAATTTGGCCCACGTTGGCCTTTATGTCCACTTTAATGGCTAGGCGAAAGAGTTGAGGTGTCGCTTTGAACAGCAAGTACCAGCACCTGCACCTGATCAAATCTTCAAAGATTTTACACAAATCTGTGTAGAATGAGTAGAGGTTAATAAGTAAGGCTTTTTGAAGCTGACCGTGACACCAGATGAACCCTGACACCCTCACATGATTAATGGCATTATGGTGAGTTCTTTTTTTTCTCCACGTAAAGGATTGTTTGAGGCTGCCTGATCAAAACATTAAAGCTTTTATTGGTCCAGCTGTCAAAGAAAGCACACTTTGTGTTTGTCAGTTTGAACCAGTCTGAATTGGGAATGGAGATGAATAGGGCATACATTTGTGAACTCAAAGAAAAATCTCTTTATTACCAGAATGAGGCCAGTTACTGCAATTGATTGGTATTTCAATGCAAACAAACACCCTATACTTCAAGGACAAAGGATACTGGGAGTTGAATGATGTCTGACTTTCTGCCTGTATAGCTGGACATCTGGACTCCAAGTTTAGAGTGAGAAGAGCACACATAATCAGTTGCAAATGTTCACACAAAAGCACCAGACTTCATAAATATGTATGCCTCAGATAAATAAAGAGTATAGCAGGTGATTGACGATTAATACTGATGTTAAAAACAAGAACCCACTCAGCAGGTTATCACAGTAACTTGGGCCAGGCAGTGCAAAATCCATATGTGAAAAGCCATATGTGACACCTGCACCACAGCTTTACACTGGATTGAAAATGGCTTCTACTGGCTCCTGGAAAGATATGAGATTAAAGTTGACAACCATCTGTGATTAGTTTAACTTTATTGACAATCATCCAAAACCACAAAGACAGCAACTGCATTTGATCCATCATTCAGGCTCTGCCATATGCCGATGTTGTGAGGCTATGTGGAAACCAAAAAAAGGTGGAATCTGGATTAAAACTTGATATGAGTCATACAATTTGTCACACACTGACACACACACACACTCACATGTATGTCAACAACATATCTACTAATTAGCCACCTCTTTATTTCTTCAGCATCATAATACATGAAACAAACACATCTCACGTTGTGGGAGTGGTTTACAGTATACTAATATACCTTACATACATGCCACTCAGGCTTACAGAGGCATTGACTTATAATACCGTATTTTGACAGCTGATGCATTGCTAAATCATAATTTTGTGCCAGAAGTGACTTGCAGCTGTTTATATGATCTGAACTTTCAGGGAAATGCTCATTATTACTGCAACTGTGAAACAGGAGTAGGAGCTTAATGTATTTTTCTAATTTACAGATGTTATCGTGTGCATTTCCAAACCAAATTCTTAAAAAGTTAATTAATTTAATATATTTAAATGTTAAGTTTTTACTCTTTAAAGTTGTCTGTGTTCTTTGTCCTTCATGCCTTTCTTTGTTGTCCAACATGGACTGATAATCAAAAATGTCTGACTGTTTGGATTTCTATGATCCTTCACAGATTAGCGATTAGCATAAACCATAAGCCAAGCTAAAGCGACACTGGCTAAAATCACAGTGGGATCCTTATTTGTTAAGGTGTGATGCCTTATAGCCTGTGTGTCCTGCTTTGAGCTTTCTCACATGGTGTCAGCACATACCCCTGAGTCCTGTTAACGAAACCCCCTGGGTTGAGGCAGATGAAATTTTATCCACAGGCACGCACAGCCACCCGCATGCACATTCACCCAAACCTACAAATGATACACAAACAAAGCACAAATATCCTACCATATTCATGCAATAACTCTCTTTGTCTTTTTCTCACGCACACACACTTCTCTGCATGCTCTTCCACAGTCCACAAACATAACTATTCCTTGATTAATTGGATGCCCTGCCTAAGCTTCCTAGATTAGGCTTTGACATAGGTTATAATTAAATAAGACAAATTCAGGAAGTATATGAAATCTCTCATTTTCTGAACAGAAATGTGAGTTTTAATTTACCTCATGCCGAGATGAGCTGTGGTTACCTGCAGAGAGCCAATTCACTGCGCATCGCTCGGCGCATGATGTCTGGCTTGGACAGAATGCGTCGTTAAAATAAACCCCCAATGCCAATTTATGGAACAGCGGTCAAATATTTATCCAGTTGATGAGCTGGGCTGTGTGTTCCTCCCTGACAATAATTAAAGACAAACCCAAGTTAAAGGTGAGCAGCAGCCACGACATCACTTCACAATGGTGCTCAGATGGCCTGGCTTAAATAGTCAGATAGTGGACTATCAAAGTGCTGTGATTTGTTATGTTACCTTTCTTGAGTCATATAAAACAAATAATAGGAAGGATCGGCGTGTGATTGTTTTTTCCTTGTAATGTGTGTTAATGCATGCTGGGTAAATATCCTAAATATCAGAGTAACTGCTTAACCAAACTAACTTAACCTTCTCAACAGCTACTGGAAGAAAATGCACTGTCAGTCTGGAAAACTGAAATAAATGAGTTTGTTTTGTTGAGCTGAACCTTTCACCTTCACCAAAGAACAACACCTCCCTGCTCGACATGACGCAGTGGAATCTCACTCTAATTCTCTCATCTGGAAAAAGGAGTATATTCCCTGTCTTCAACTGCACTCATACAATAGACTTCAAAGATGTGAGAATGAGCCTCTGTGCCCTTATTCCCCATATGCTGCCACCTCCTCAGTGGAAGCTATTGAGATGTAGGCATGAATGGGTATGAATGGAACGCTGGGTTATGTGCTGTGGGAAGGGCCTGTTGTGAGAGCTGGGGTTTTTCGAGCAGAGATCACAGCCTGAGGTGATGCGTGTGTCCAATGAACACTGCTCAGCACCCTGGGATAACAATAAGAGCAGAGCAGTTCTGAAAATCAATAAACTGCTGGGGCTCTCCGTAGTCTCCTTCATGGAGAAATAACATCATGCCAGAGTCTATCTACTGTATGTCTCCTTTTTTCCATTTATTTTTACACTCTTTCTCTTCAGCTTTTGTTTTTTATACAGTATAAACACAGAAATAAAATAGACACACAAAGAGAAGATCAAAATGCAGTGTTTTACATAGAGTAAACACAAACTTGCATTTATTATTTAACCATTAAGGATAATTTCTTCATATATTTTGGTTAAATGTGCTCTTATAAATATCAAATCTATTACATGGACTCACAGTATTAACATAAAGATCATGAGACATGCATGGAAACAAGTCAGAATGGGGAAAAGGGGGATTTTGTAAATCTCCTATCAAAGTTGTCTAATTATGTTAATCAAGAATTCTCCAAATGTCAGCGTTGCTGGAGAGGAGATTTTGGGAGAGAGTACAGTAAATGATGAACCAACCAATCAGCTGGACTACAATGATAGTAATGACATTAATTAATTAAAGTTGGACATACAAAAGAGGCAGGCTTAAATCATGGCCACACTTCAAGAGTGAACACATGAATTAATGTCAAGAATCAATTTGTTGCAAGATAAATATTTTCTTACGCTGAGTCAGCATAGATTTCTTTTTTTCTTTTGAATGAGAATGAGATATCTGTGACATCCAGAGAAGAGGAGCATGTATTAAACTGAGACATTTTTTCAGCACTACTCAAATAGTAGAATGGGAAAAAAAAAATCTTCAAATATTATGTCTAGGCATGCATTCAAAACGGGATATTACACAGAACTGGCAGGTAGGATCTGTAATACACATACCTACTTGTGACCAATCTGACATCAGCACTAAGACGTTTAGTGCTTTGATTCATTAACCCTAAAGTAGTAATTCAAAATTTTTGGGAGTACTTTAATTTACTTTCTTGCTGAGTCTGAGATGAGAAAACCAGAACCATTCTTGCACCTGTCCATAAGCTGTATGAATATGAGGATACACTCATAGATAAAGACAGAGGGTCAAGAAATTTCAGAAATATAAAAAGAAAAACAACAACACAAAATAACTAGAAAACGTATTCTCAGGTGAAATAATATATTGCTGTGCACAGTGAAACACTCACTTTGAGACTTAAGTAAAGCTCCAGGATGTGAGGGGGCAGAGTACAGTCGCAGACATTAAAAACAATCAACTTGTTTATTGTGTTTGCAATAATTAGACCTTCAACAGCAGGAGACTTTTTCCCTCTGACTCTCTAATTTGATAGAGTATCATCTCATCACTGTGGCGCAGGTTAACCACATAGGGAGGAAACATTAATCTAATCTTACACTTCATTCAAAACTCCAGGGGATCTCTGCTAAGTGTTGCAATCTCTGACTATTAAATTAATGTTGTTTGTTTCATGCTGGAACAAATAGGATATGCTTGATTAATTAGTTCTTTTGTTGAGCAGAAAATTGGAGTGATGCGCTATATAGCTGTACTATTAACATACCTGTGTGTAATATTGGATAACTAACAGAATGGAATTTAAATATAGTGTTGTCTCTTAATTTCAGTATTTATATCAGTTTGATGAAATAAATCATATTGAGCCTTGAAGCTTTTCTATGATATATGATCATTCCAAAGAATCATGAATAATTTGTTTAATATGTTGCCAAGACACCCTTGCAATTCTAGATTACAGACTACATTTAATGTAGACGCAGATTAAAGCTCCTATTACATGAATTTAAAGTGTAACTGAATAAGAGAGTGAGATTAAATGCATGAAGTGTAAATGAAAAATGTAAATGTCTTTATTGTAAATGGCCAAAGTCAGATTTATTTGTGAGTCCTGACAGTCAGTGACACTGTCAGCCATTCTATAAGTCAGATTGTGGTAAAATTCCCGTAACACCTCAGAACTCTCTGGAATAGGCTAGAGACAGAACACAACATCACACCCCATTTGCATGTCATTAGTAAAATGGAAATCCACCTCCCCTATGGGTTAAATCCCTTATAAATATATTTAAATATATAAATATCATGAATACATTAATTGACATTGCCCTCACAGTACAACCACTCAAAGCACGTCACTGTCCCACAGTGGAGCTGCTTTGTCTCTCTTGGGAGAGGTCATGTGTGCAGACATCTCTGTACACACGGAAACTCGCACACGTCCACAACAACAAAAATCATTACAACTTGTATGCACATTTCACTCAACTTATCCCTGACCTTCTCATAAACACACGCAGAGACACTCCACCCTCTATAAAACAGTCACACACATGTCTTTTCTCAACACCCACACCTCCCTGTCACATAATCCCAGCCCTGGTTCTGACTTTACAACACAGACTGTCTCCCTCTGTCTTTCTCTACTTTTCCCCTTTTCTCCCTTGATTTTCTTTCTGTTTTCATGGATCAGTGGAGAGAGCAATTACATCAGCGTCGGTCTGGCGGCCTAGAGATGAAGAGCTGTGTGGCTGTGGGCAAACACCTGGCCACGGTTAGAAGAGCAGAGCAGGAGCAGGACTAGTAGGAGGCACGAGGAAGAGATGCAGTGTAGACAGATGTGTTGCAGGTTCTTTGGGCTGTGGGGAGGCCTGGAAGCAGGCGTGTGTATATGTTGGGGGTTGAGTTTTGATGGGGATCACTGAGGCACAAATGTGAGAACCCACAAGATGTGTGTACCTATTTGTAAATCATGGGTGAGTGTGGTTGAGTTGAGTCAGTGAAGCCCTAAAAAAAACCCCCATCACAATCAGTTAACATTACAATCCTTCACAGCAGTCAAAACTCTACTCTACCAAAGTTTCAGGCTATCCATTCAGCATGTGTCTGCCTTTCTACTTATTGACAGAGTCACATCCATTTGCATTACAAAAGAAAACTGTTTGAAAATATGCAGAAAACATGTCATCTCTGATATGGCTTCAAATATGCTTCAAACATGCCCCAAAACACCGGAAAAACTGCGCCGAAATTCAAACATAAAGAGGACAATAGAATGTTAAACACTTGCAGTGCCGCCATTTCCTCAAATCTGTTGCTGAGGGATATTTAACTTTTATGTGAGGAGAGAAGAAGGAGTGAAAGAAAGAGAGAAAAAGTGTGTGAATGACATGAAACAAAGTAAAAAAACAGGAGTGAAAGAAACTGAGCGATAAAAAGAAGGGAGAGAGAGGGAGTGAGGTTGCGTGAGGATTACCGATCTGCTCTTTGACCTCAGTCTAACCTCCAAGAGGCCTTAGACAGACATGTGGTTGCCATCTGGCCTGACTTACCATGTTATCATACCACCTGAGTTATTCTTGAATCATATTATCAATTATTATTATCTATGGCTGATTTAGCTTTAGTTTTCTTAATGGCTGAATTTGGTGTAACTCTGTGACATTTTATGTACTGTGTATAAATAAAATTTTAATGATTATAGAAATAACAACAGTTGAGACCAAACCAAAGTTTAGATGCCTTGTGTATGTGATCTTGTTGATTTGATCTGGTTTCAGACTGCATTAGCTAAGAGTTTGCTGAAGTTACTTCTCACTTCAGTAGGACTAATGTCTTGGCACTTAAATGTAAAAAATTTTCACCTCATTTTAGAAGGCATAAATTTTACTCAACTGAAGAATCAGATGTGCACTTTTTTAGCCAGTGATGATGATATTGCACTGCTGTCTGTACTACCAGGCAGCCAGCCAGTGTTTATAAATGCATGTTGAAAGAAAGAGTCTAAGTTAGAGCTTGTACAGATCCGAGATAGCAGTGCTAATTAAAATAGCTGTTACTAAACAGCCTATGTATGTTAGTGTGTTGTGGAGTACACTCAAAGGCTGCTTTGGCTGAGGAGAAGCACCGCTTGCAAGGAAGAAAGTGGAACTTCAGGCTCAGAGCAATGTTAACAGGTACAAATATATCAACATGTCAGTAACACATATCCAACATGGTAACTATGCTCGTAGAGGATACAATGTGTATCCAAGCCACGTGACTGTGAGCTTCACTATGGGAAAGGTTCTTTAATGATAGACCAACATACATAATCATGTCCCAACAGAAAAAAGTGAGAAATTGACTGTGAGCACAGGTTTCTGTACTGACATAAAAAAACTGACTATGAAGGCTTTGCAACTCTTTATCCACCTAATGAAATGCTCAAGTTAGCTGCACCACATCCTGTAACAATAATGACATGTTTCTTTAACATTAGGTTTCTTCTATACAGGCTCTGTAACTCTAAATTTTAAAGGATGTTTTATTTAAAAGCTCATTAATGAAAATCCATAATGTACACTGTACACTGAGCTTGTGAGAGGCCAGACCCACAAGACAGAGTGACAACAGACTCTACATTGCCAAAGTTAAATTGTTATCTGAAAAGCAGTCAGATAGTAAGAGAAAGGGGCTAAAAAAAAGGTTCTCAAGAACTTTTTATGTGAATTCATTTTGAAATTAGTTTGTAATACACTGTAATACAAGTATTAAACCCATGCAATGCATTGCACAAATTGTATTGTTAGTATTCCTGCAGTGGCAGTGGCTGGGATTGTAGATCGGGCCAATGCAGCGCTGATCTTTGTTCTCTGCAGTCTTAACCCAACTCAGATGCACTTGTTGCAGATAAGTGCAAAGCCACAGCGTGCCTCCTAGCCAATTAACAGTAAAATCAACCCAAACAGATTTCCAATTGATAAATCTTTAATGATACTAGGGATTTTACACAAATGCACACTTGACAGTGCTAAATTAAAGCAAATAGGAAGCTTGATTAAAAATTCCCCAAGCATGGTGGGGGAAGATAAATGTTTGAATAATTTATCAGATTTAATTGACGCGACTGCGATGTTGTAAACAGAAATGTTTTGATGTTCGTAATGCATTTTGACATGATGAGATTTTGGGATGGTTCCAAAGAACAGTGCAGCGGAATCTGAGAGAGTGGGGAGAGAATTGGGGAGTGGGAGAGACTTGAGGAAGTGAAAGAGACTGAGGAGGAAGAGGGAGATGAAAGGGAGAGCAGAAAATCAACCCTCACTACACTCTATTTACATATTATTAGAGATCAAGCTGCCTGTACAAGCACTGCTATCACCACTACTATATTTTATTATAACAATTTAAAACAATAAGACAGGAAAAGTGCTAGTTCTGACAGGCAGCGAAAGTGGTCAGCAAACACAATGATGCAGAAGCCTTGGGGTCGGCCTGAGGCTACAGCACTTTTGACCCTAAACAAGGATGTAAATACTGTGAAAAAGGAACAGGCAATACATGGGCCAAGCAAATATGTGTTTGTTGCTGCACTTCACATAGAAACACAAGCAAAACAGACAGAATGAGAGACTGGTGGAAAAAAAAGCATCAGAAAGATTCTTGTCATAGTCCATGAGCATATGTTCAACTGGGGACCTTCCAGAGTTACATAGCCAGCAGGTCCAGGGCTGCCGCTTGTCTGATAAGAAACCGATCTGCATGTGTCTGTCTGCTTTCCTGTCCACCCTGCCCCTGGTCAACATCTCGGTAATCTGCAAACAAACAGAGTTTACTAGTGACTATGAATGAATACATCACATTTTGATGGAATTTCCATGTTGGGCTTGTCCACGCTCCAAATGCATCTCCACCATGACACAATGTACACCTGAATACATGAATAGCCAACAAGGAGGCCCATCTGTTTGCAAGGGTAATGTTGACAGAATTTTTAAAGATGTTATTTTGATTTGATACAACTGCTGGCTCAGTGGGGCTTGGAGGGGT
>JAUMHL010000016.1:7356274-7381622 GCA_032362345.1 Sandelia bainsii | reverse complement strand
CCCCCCCCCCCCCCCCCCCCCCCCCCCCCCCCCCCCCCCCCCCCCCCCCCCCCCCCCCCCCCCCCCCCCCCCCACAAGACAGAAGGGGCAAGATAAACAACAGTGGGAGAAGCAAGAAAGGATGGAGACAAAAGACAACAAGCTGGTAAGGGATGGAATCACCATACTGACTTTCAAGGGGAGAGACAGTATAGAAAGAGAGAGGACGGGGAGAGGACACAAATATACAGAAGCCAGCAGATAAACATATCCAGAGATGACAGGCTCACAGTGACAATCCTACACATAAAGACATGAAAGCACTAACACATAAAGGCAGTCAGATGCAAAGATATATTGTAGAATCAGATGTCAGCATTACAGACAGCAAAATAAAGCCACCTAGACGGCCTGCAGGTAATGTAAGTAATTGGCACCATTTGTTTTTTCTTACGCCTTTAATTTATTCTTAACATTGACAATGCGAGTCAAAGTGAAAACCACTGCACAGCCTCCACACTGTACTGCACACACAATGCAAAAAAGGGGGCTGGGAGCAAAGCTGACATTACAACACATGCGTTTATGTTGCCTGACAATGTATCGCTTCCACATCAAAGGAAGCCTTACCTTTTGCAAAAGGAAAGCGAGGGCAAAATAAGCGGAGGCCCTCGCTTTATTAACTCCCAATCAATAAACATGCAGTCAGTGGCAAGGTAATCAGGAAATACTGGCAAATGTCCTGACAATGTATCAAAGCTGATGCTCCAAGGCAACGGCACAAACTCTAACAAGCATTTTATTACCGGTAGCTGTTACTGACAATAGTCAAAAAACCAAGAGAGATAAAATAGAATAAGGAATGCGGCGTGGCTGACTGAGAGGGACCCTCGGCTGAGAGTGTGCACCTCATACGTTTGATAACCACACGCCTCCTCTTTGATATGATAACAAATATAAACTGTTTAAAAACATCAAATGGGCAGTGAGCTGGAAGCAGACTTGCTGTGACAGATGTCTAGTTTAGGGGGCGATAATGTTGCTTGTTCGGATGCATGGAACAAATCTGCTGCAGGCATTAAAAAAAACAGCTGTCTCTTTTGGCCTTTATGGACATCTCTGTTGTTGTAGTTCATTAAAAGTAAATGTAAATATACTTATGTTATTGAAGTAAAAGTGATGCATTCAGAATCATAGTTAACTATAATCAGAAAAAATTTAAATACTGACAAATAAATAATCTTTAATTTTGCTAGCTTTACACATAGTTAGATGTTTTAGCGCTGTGGTTCCCTATGTAAGGGTCAAGCTGCCTCCTAAAATAAATATGAGGACATTGTGAGATATGAATGGGGTAAAGAATACGAAAAAGTTTTATGTCCAAATTCCTTCCAAAGTTCAGAGTGGAAATCACAGGGACAGGTAACAACTCACAAATGGACACATTTGCATTGACAAATGTGGCCGTTTAATCTTTAAAGGAATAGTTTGATCTTTTGCTGTTTGCTTTCTCATCGAAAGTTAATGTTAGATGAATAAACCAATACTACTATGTGTCTCCTATTAAAGCAAAGCTACAGCCAGTAGCAGGTTAGCTTACCACAAACAAGTGTAAACAGGTCGTAGACTTGTACTGTTTAAAGATAAAATCCACCTTGCAATACATAGAAAGCTGTGAAACATTTGTTTTGAAATGTTTTCTTTGTAGAAATAATGTTGCAAAAATGTAGAGAGGTGCTGTTGATGCATCCAATGAAGACAACAGCCTGGCAGCAGAGATGCTTCTGAAGGATTTTGAGCTAGGTTCACCTTTCAAGTCAATCAGAGAATTTCAAATATTTCTGCTTGAAGAGTAGATTTTGCACCGTTCTCATTTGTTGCAATGTGAAAGTGACTAATACCAGAAGGGCTGTGCAGAGCGTAGCAGTTGGTAGAAGAGCATAGTGGAGCAGGGAGCGTTATGCAAGCATTAGCTTAAGTTGAAATTTGTAGCTTTGACGAATGATATACTATTTATTCCATCTGTACAAAAAATGAAGGGCAAGGATAACAGATTATATGAGGTTGTGTGTTGTGTGTGTCAATTTGCACATCTAACTCTGAGTTTCTCCTAGAAGCTTTTCACATTGTTGGTGAGTGTAGCTGTCATATAGTGGACTTAAGTAATTTTAGCCATTAAAAAAGGTAACAAAAAGGGAACTATAATAAATTAAAAGAAACTTGGCCTAAATTAAGTACATAAGTAAATGTATTTACTTTTCTTTTCCAGCACTGTCAAAGACTACCCCATTCCTTTTGTCACCAGCCACTCTCTTACAAGGCTGCCTCCTCACTCCGAGGAAGCCAGGCAGGTGAGGCACCAAGATTGAAATGCTCTCCTCCTTTCAGCTAATTTGTTTGTTTCGTTCTGGGGCACAGCTGATATTAAACGGAGATCTCGAGCAGCGCGTCAGTGGGGAAGGAGGGATGGAGGGAGTCAGGGAGCGAGAGAGGGGAGGATGAGTTTACAGGCCCCAGGTACGGTGAATGGGTGACTGAGAAGATGCAGAAAAGAAGCCAGTGAGCGAGAGAGAGAAAAAAATCTCATCCAAATAATTTTCACCCCGTGGGCGCTAAAATGCAAATCACAGATCAAAGAGGTTTGGAATGGAAAATAGCAAGATTGGGGGAGAATATCATCAAGCTGGGGTTATATATGTATGTTCAGGATGTGAGAGAGACATGCTGGACCCAGGTAATGGAGCTGACCTGTACATGAACACTGCCCCCCACTGCCACTATAATTTTCCCACCTGCCTTCTACCAGGATTGTACAGTACACTGGAAAGTAATTTAGTTCTGCTTACAGTACCTTTCTTCCCTTTCTGTTTTTTTCTGTTTATAAAGCTTTTTCAACAGCCAGTCAACGTGCAGTTTAAACAAGCCTCGTCTCGAAGCAGCGCTGAACTACATGTTGACACTGAACTGATGTTTGGCGGTGGCCTGTTTGCACCAGCAAACTCCAGAAAACAGATTAATGTCAGGAAGGAAAGTCAGAGAACAGAACAACAATATGTATCTAGTGAAACTTTGTCAGCTTTAAATGTTTGGAATACCCAAGTGGTGTTTGATTTAGTTTTACAAGGCACGGGAAGAAAATGGAATCATCCTAAAATGCACGTTGCTGGAACAAAATTAAAAATATTAAGTCTAAATAGCAGTGCGGCTCACATCTGTTTCTATATACACAGATGAGAGAGAACATGCAGTGGGTGGGAGGGGTGTGGGCAGAGGCAGAGACAGACAGAGAGAGAGCCAAGCTATAGATAGAATGGAAGGGAAGGATGTGACTGGGAGAAGGTGAGGGTAGACTCAGTACAAGGAGTCTCCACATTAATGCCTAATTAATGTCTGTCTCCCCATTAATGTCTAATTAATAACTGATGTCTGTCTCATCCACCTGAAGCTGTCATAACTTTTCTTGTATCTCGACATTAAATGTGACAGGGTTGGCTTTTGGCACATACTTTTGCTGTCTGGTTCTGACTTAAACTGACAAACAAAAGCATTTTGTGTGTTGATGAAAACAAATGATTGTAGGCAGATTAAACAGCATCTTTTCCAATGCAGATTTGGATTTGTGATTATTTTCAGAATGTGCCAAGCAGGTGTAATTAGCTAAATGTCCAACTTGTTAATGATGTTTTTTTTGTTTTTTTTTATGTTTCTAAATTATGTAACCAGTAGTACAGAGACATTCATTTCTGAAAGTTTTTAAGTGAGGCTCGCCCTTCTAACCAATCGAGAATTTAAAGTATTTCTTGTTGATAAGTAAGTTTTGGAGCACTCTCATATATGGTAATTTCATAATGACATGTACCTGGGCTCCGCTGGGCAGCTCATTGTTGGGAACCAACTTAACATAGTTAAGTGTGCAGTAGCTCTAATAATCAACACAAAGTCAATCATTCATGCTAAACACAAAGAAGCCACTAATGCACTGAATATCACTGCATTTTGCAGTTTTCAAATGGCATTAAAGAAAATCCAGAATACCTAATGAAATACATTTTTCTCCACAAAGTGAAGGTCAGTTTTTCAGAGACCCAAAGTCTCCAGAGACAGAGCAGGTATTCATTTGCAGTTCTTTGCCATCTGCATCAGCACCAAAGCCTTCCACTGATGTGGATTAGCGGTTCCAGACACTTTGACTTTTTCTGCCACAAGGTTTCAAAACACAGCTGCTTTTTATGATCGGTCAGCACAACCTGTACAGAGCTGCACTCAGTCTTCTCAGTCTTCATCTAGCCCTCGTCAAAGACACAGTTTCTTCTTTGTTGTAGTCTCTTTTTCTTATGATATTTGCTTTTGAATACAAATTCTTAATCCTCCCATCTTGTCTTTTGTCTCTGTCCATCCATCCTTACATCCTTTTCTCAGAGTGAAATTCTTGTTATTGCCAGTACTCCAAATATTTAGCACCCAGTGTCACCTGCTTTGTAATCTGATTACTTGAAGTCAGAATTAGTATGTATATTTAATGCGTTTTTTTTCTCTTTTCTCCTGTCTTTTTATTCTTTTTAAATCTTGATGAGTGATGCAGAGGAACAGAGATGGGGTGGGGTTGCTCTTCTTGTATGTCTGGCAGATATGCCAAGGCCATGCTAATAAATGACAGCTGATTTATGTGTCTGTATTCTTTTATTTATAAAAAAAAATAGCAAGCGGGCTGATTTCTGATATTAATAATACAAGTGGATCCACTTTGATTAGGCTTCTGTGGAGAGCTGTGCATATTCAGCATTACAATTAAAGCCTCTGATGTGAAATAGGAATGACGCGCTAATGAAGCGAGCTAGCGAGCCTGAACCGCGACTGTCCAACAGCATTACGGCCCATCTCGGATGAAGAGTAATTATACCAGGAACACTGAAATGTCATTAAAAATCTTCAGTAAGTGATTTAACCCACCATTCCTCACTAATGCTAGATATTCCTTTTTTTTCCCCTTTTCCACCCCAACCCCCACATGATCAACTCATGGTTTTCCTTTTCTTTTCTTGTCCTTTTTTTATTATTATTTAATAAAATGTCTTTCTTTTCCACAAGGCCAATACCAAACTTCTCCTTCAGAAGTTCCACAAACAAAATAGATCCTCAGACTCCTAAAACACAAACATATTGAGATTTGACAAAGACATACAATTGCATTGTCTTAATTTAATTGCAGAACTCGATGGTGCCGGTGGTGGTAGGTAATTGAAATCATTCCATTATAAATTCCATTATGAATTGGTGATTAAGGCCAGATGTGATTACCATGGATTAAATATGATAGTTGGGTTTTTTTTCTCAGCATAACCTCTCCAGCCACCTGCACTTTATCCACCTCAAACAGCTTGATTTATCACAACTAACATGTAAGGGAAGAAAGTAATATGAGAGCGATATAAGGTGTGAAAAAAGGGGTAACACGGGCGATAAAGGCAAAGAGCGTGTTTGAGGCGTGTGTTGTTTCTAAGAGGATTTAGTTAATCTGATTCTACCCCTTCATTCTTGTTTAATGTGCTCATTTTCACATGAAGAAGATTTACCAGCAACGTAGGAGGCTTGTTGTTGTTGTTGAGGCATAAAGCAAACAAATAATGAGCTGTATCATGTTACCAAATCATGTTCATTAGGGCTGTTGTCAAGTCTCTGTTCTTGTGTGGGTGTGTGGGTGTGTGTGTGTGAAACAGGGGGAGAGAGAACTAGATAGGATGTGTGTGTATGTGGTAGATAATGCCACAGGCAAGAATTCATGAATATCAGCAGTTTCTCACCATTTTGTTGGGTTAATCCCTTGTTTCAGTTGGAGAAATAGGCATTTCTCTTGCATACATTACGCTGGAGCCTGCACATCACATCTGCACAAAGTGAAAAGTACCTTTACGTCAGGTCCCTCTGATGTAATGATGAGTGAAGTTTTATGTATCGAGGTCACACAGTTTTTTTGTCGATCTCAGCAGCTCCTTCGACACAGTGGAAACTCTGTGCGTGGCGAGATGTGTGGTGATGGGGCAGGTGAGTTTGGAATTTACTTTAACACACTGTGACCACTGGAAACCCTAACAGTGAACCAGGCATTACAGTAGTCTCATCTCATGAGGTGATGATTTTTACAGAAATGTGAGCAAAAACATGACCCAAACCCCAAAATGTACCAGAAATTTCACAGCTGCTGATGAGGAAAACCCATATCACTCTCAGATAGAGAACGTGGCACCAAATACTCCACCAACTTGGCAGTGACTGGAGCTGGGTGGGGCAGGGAAGGGGCACAAGAGTCCCTTTGCCTGCCACCGAACCGTGCATCATGCCTCCGAGCTATGCAATTATTTTTCCACTGCGTCCAATATCAACTTGAGAGCAATGCAAATTATTTAAGACGCGCTTTTCAGGGCTCGCAATTATAATAATGATGATCTCAATTAGCGTTGCCGTTGCCTCGGACTATTTAGCAGGCAATTTTGCAGCCTGAGGGTGAGGGTCTTCTAGGGAGCCGACACACATTGTCAGGTCCGAAGAAGTGGAGAGAGAAAGAAAGAGACAGAGAGAGTTGACAGTCTTAATCAATAAACTGTGAGACTAGAGATATTTACCACCCAATTCCACAGAGGAATGGTTCATAAATTGATCTAATTGGTCAGTGCTGAAGATGAAACGAATGATGCCAGGATGCCCTGTCTACAGTAATTGTCTGTGGGCAGGATATGAGACATTTGGTCTCTTACAATTGTACTAAGCTCTATTCCAAGTAAAAGGGGTTCAAGGAATAGTTTGCTCCAAATACTTTATATTATACATATTCATTTTAAGTGTTAGACAAGAATCTTGAGACCACTCTTATGCTTGTGTGGGACAGGGCCTGGGGAACAGCTAGCCTGCCTCTGGCTCCAAAGTCAACTAAATCTGCCAAACAGCACTACTAAGTCTTACAAATTAATATATTAAGTATAATTTGTCAGTTCATACTAAAACTTTTTTAAATTTCCATTTTTTGTACAGACTCCACAAATGAGATATATGTTATTTAGTGGGGTGAGATGTGCTGGAGGTGGATTTAGTTGACTCTGCACAGAGTCAACATTTCCAGTCTTTATACTAAGTTAAACTAACGGAGCTAAGCTAAGTCTCCTCACTGCAGCTTTTTATGTACCATACATATGAGAGTAGTATCAAACGAAATGCAATTATTGCTTTAACCTTCCAAAATACATTCTCCCCGTCCAGCCTCTCATGTAGTGTTCTGCGCTGCCACTGTTTATTAGGGGGGCTGCTTTCCCCCCATCATTCATGTGGAAAAGGCTTGCACCACCAGCTACCCTTTCTTTTATTCATCGCACTGTAAATAACTCCACTTTATGAAAAGCAGCCAGTGTGACTCATGGATACCTCTCTAACCACAACCCATTATTATTTCATGGCCTTTGAAAGAAGGGTCTATAGCAGGCGCTCTCACACTTTAATGTCGGAGCTCCCTCTGATGTTGTGTAGTACACAGGGGCCCTTGTTGCACTCCGTATGCGATCCCTCACTTGAATTCACAAACACTTCCAAGTGCATAAATAGCATAGAAGACGAGTGCCTTGCGAGCTGGCTAATGCTCTGGAACGACATTGCTGTGGAGATAACAGGAGCCTGCCATGGCTGATGCCTGGGACTGTCATTGGGGGGGAAGAGAAAGAGAAGTGTGTCTGTGTGCCTTTATGAAAAACGCTGTTGTTTTCTGACCTCTCGTGGGACATCATATGGTAAAGAAAAAGAACATGCATCAGTGTTACAATTAAATGACCAGCGAACATGATCCAAAGGGTCCTACGATGTCCCTAAGCACCCTTTGGAACGTGTAGAAGGCTCTTGGAATATAGGCGAGCTAATGGGCAACCTATTGGTCATGGTAGATTCAGTTTGAATCTCAATGAGGGTGTCAGTGTGTGGCTGCTCCATGACCGACAAGGTGTGGTAGGCCTGCTGGAGTTGATTTAGCCACATGGCATGTCATAGCATTTTACCAGTCAACATACAGAAATTGAAAGGCTAAAAAGCATGTTTTTTTTTTTCTTTTGAAGTGTCAAGGGGAAACTGCTGTCTTGAAGATGGATGGAAAATTGAAGATGTCTGATGAAAGTTCACATCTTTGTTTTCGATACATGATGCAGAACTCTGATGGCAATAAGGCAGATATTTTTTTTACATGAGCATGACAACAGACTTAATAATGTGGTTTGTGCCAAAACCACTTTTGCAGTATGTAGCCCAGAAATGAAGCCTAGCTGGGTAAGTCACTTACAAAAGCCTTTCAAGGTACACAACAGTACTTTGTGTATACTGGGACATGCTTGTGGTACATGAAAGCAGAGGGATTGAATCACACAAAGGCTAAACCCATTACAGGTCCAGAGGGGTGGGCAATGCCTTGTCCCACTCCTCTAAAAAAGACTCTAGGTGCTGGAAGCTGGAATAAAGCCTTGTAACATATACATTAAACTTTAATTGTTTTTTTCCAACCCCTTCCTTCACATCTCTGAAGTAGCAGCTCCTGAAACGTTAAAAGTGTAATGCCAGCTAGATTTTCATGGCTGTGCCTTTGTAGAATAAAAGATATATGTGTAACAGTGGAAGGGGAAAATGCTCTCTGATGCTGGAGGTAGACAGCTGCGTTTCAAATTCCAAGTTTTGGTCCTTTATTTTATTCAGCAGTGAAATGCCATGAATACAGAAAATAATAACATCTGTTACAATTCTCAGCCATGACCTTCTAATGTCAGAGAACCTTTAACGTATGGACACAGTACACAGTAATGAAAAGTATCAAAAAAGGAGCAGAATCTCGTTCAAAAGGAAATGAAACAAACGAAAAGGTTTTCACCAATTACATAAACATATGTTTGCTACAGTCCCAATTTACTGTATACATAGGGGGATCATATTCCCAATTATTAGAGAAGGATAGCAGTAGAAAGGATACATGACTCAACTGCCAGACATAATGCTTCATAAAGTATGCACAGAGGTACAAGCAATAAATACACACATTAGGTTAAGCCTTACAGCTACGCAAAGCAGATGCAGAAAAAGCAGGTTTGCTATTCTTAGCGAGCAATGAGAGAGAAACAGTAAAAATTCAGGTAAGTCAGAAAAGAAACACTGAGATTTTTTTTCCTCTTAGAAAAAAGTCTGGTAAATTTATGGGTCCACCAACATTTTTTTACATAAGTATGCACAGTTATCAAAATACAGACAAAATTAACCCAGAAAATCCAGACAATCCTAAAATCTAGTGGAGGAGCAGATCGCAGTTCTGGAGGTCTTTCTGGTATTATGTGCAAGCAACTATTTTAGACATTTTTTTACTTAATTTATACAAAACCCATGCAAATCTACAGGTAATATGCATTCTGTTGCTGACAGATTTTATCCCTCCCAAAACAGTATATCTGAGGTAATGCACTCCTATGCATTGTACGTACATTTAGGCCATCGACCCAATGATTTTTATTATATTCTTTTTATTAGTTCTTGTTTCCAGTCCACCAAATGATTTTAGACATGCATTTTTAAAACACAATATTCCCTTACAGGTAATCTATACATTATCATTCTACAAATGTCTGAGGACAACCTATTACAATGCAAATCTTCCATATCTTGACGCAGGGAATGTAAACGTTGGTTTGAGCCACGTCCTATGAGACAAGCTTAGTAAAGTGTAACAACTCTTGTGGCATTCTAATAACTCGTGCAATCTGTCATAATTGTTCTGAATTTATTGTGCAGAGGTAGAAGCTTTTAGAAAGCCTTTTTGGGTAAGTGGGAGAACCCTTTTTTTTGTTTTTTGAATGACGCAGCGTCCTTTTTATTTGGTGTGATAAGATTATTAAGAACGTTGTCTTCAAGTCATTTTGCTGACTCCAGCTAAGTATTGAAGGGATAAGCTTTGTTCCTGGGGCACAGTACCCTTTTAACGTGGAACTGGCATGTGTGTGTCTGAGTGTGTGTATTTTACATGCTGTGTATTAATACAGTACGGCATGTGTCTGTATGTTAAGCTCTTACAGCCAACTTCTTAGTTTGGCACAATACTTGAAAACAGCATATGCACAGTGTTTCCATTTTGGTCAAAGCAGGCAGACATGTTGCTCATTACAGCACGATACAAAGCCACTCGTCGGTTCTTTGACAGCATCCATTTTCTGCAGTTGAGAAAATGCTCTGAGATTTAACCGAAACAAGAAGTCGGCAGACCAAAAGCTTACAGTCTGTGTGTGTATGTGTGTTCACGTGCATGTATGCTAGTCTCTGACACGTTGTGTGTGGTTGTTTTAGCATTTCTTTATCCCATACAAGAGGAGGCAGAATTTTGTGTAACTTTGGTTTACTGAAAACATAAATGACCATTAAAGCAACAACACTTTTCTAGATGACATTGGCTGTGAGGGAAATGATGGGACGTAGTCTCCACATTAACTACTTGTCTTTAGTGTCAGTATAAATACCAATGTGTTATAAAAAGCTGGCCACCTATACGTACATCAGTGCTAACACCTGTTGTATCTATATAGTTTAGAAGCTATAAACCACACAACGAGCATTTGATGACAAATTAAAGCAAATATCACCTAGAAAAGGTTACCTTTCACCTTTGATATCCTCTTCTGCAATGGCTATTATTATTTGCTTTTACATGGTAACCAAGCCACATCATTTCATGTCAACTTGAAATTATGACTTATTTGGCTTCACTAGATATTTTTCATGTTTGGTTAGCAATGTTTTCAGTTTCGGTTTCAGCGCGCCTTGGAACAAAACCGCCACAGAAATAAGACGTGACATTATTTTGACAGTCCCACTCAGAACATTACATATTCACCAGATTAGAAAAAAAACTATAAAAAAAAAAAAAGAATGACTTTTGATGATGTGTAATGCAAAACAAAAAGTAAAAAATTAAATAAACTTTACAACAACACAAGGTTTCTGCACTTCCATTGAATACACAAATGTTTGTTTTGGTCATGATCCACTTTTACAGTTAGCTGCTCTCTACCAGCCAAATCACCAGCACAAAATGCCTGCAGTTCAAATATCACATTGTCTTTTACCTACAGTACGTCTGGCAGAAGATCTCCAAAGTGGACACTCTATGAGTTATCAAATTACACATTAAAAAGAGTATTTATTTCCTCTCTTTCTTGTGAACATCTTTGTATAGGGCTAAATGAAACAATCCCAGAGGTTATTCTAAGGTAGTTTGTGGAACGAAAGCTTCTCTTTGTACTAGTTTAAAGTCACAGAAGGCAGACCAAGAGGAGTTTGGTGACTTCTGTCTATAAGCTATTGGCCATTGCTAGTGTTGGCTTTGGTTTCTAGCTGTTGTCTGTGACTGTTTGCAGGTAGACAAAGCTTTAGAACGAGGAGGTAAGGAGAACAGCAAGAAGAAAATTATGCAGAAATGCATTTGTTTTGTAAATGGTGTTTTACACAAACTATTTTCCCCAACATACTTTCCAGTTTTTTTACTTTTAATCACAAACAGTTAATAGACTGGAGGCCAACTTTTTCTTTTTTTTTCCTTTTTTTTTGGACAGCTGCAACAACAGTCTTCGTACCGTAGTTCTGTTACTGGTGTGATTCAGGGAATGGCATTTACAGTTGGTGGGGTGTAAAATCATATTTTGAAATTAATGATGGTAAAAAAAGCACAAAATAATATACTCGTTTTCATAATAGTAGCAACATACAGGCAGTGACACAAATTTCTGAGACTACTCCTGTGCAAATAATAACAGAGCAACAACTTGAATTGAACCAGCAATTGTCCCTAGACATAAACAACTACTGTGGGCTGGATTATTCACAAACATAAAACGTCTTCCTTTTAGGCAGTATATGAGGCCGCTAGCTTTCAACAGAACATGATTTGCTCATTTGTTTCACGTTTTTTACCCATCCATGAGTCCATCAGCCTTGTACTGTATGTGGCCAAGCCATCTCTAACGACACAGGTCTCAAAGAGTTCATTTTTTTTAACAGACATCTCATGCCTGTCATGTTCGGGAATCCCAAAGGGCTGCAACAAAGAGTTCCTTTGGACCGGTCTCCATCCGGATGCATGCTCAGTAAATAGTCCCAGTGGTGTGAGAGACAAAGAGAGAGTCAGCTGTGGTTGCTTGGACTGTGGAGTGGTTTCTAGTCTTGTAGGAGGTCTGTGTGAGAGAAACAGTGCGGCTGGGTGAAGGGATATGTTGACAACAAACTGTCTCCTAGTCACTCCAGGTCTTCTGATAAGTTCCCTTCCTCCAGCTCCCGGTCATCGTCCAGCTCTGGACTGTGATTGGCTGTTGTTACCAGTGACATCGGACAGTCATCGTCGTCCATGTTGAGTGGCTCCTCCTTCACGTGAACTGGCCTACGACACAGGCACAGTGGCAATACATTTTAGGATTTTATACATTTTGTGAGAAATTCCTGTCACCAACAGCACTGTTTGACCAAGAATTCACACTTTAAATTTTAAGTAACTGCAAACACTTGAGTGTAGATAGAAAGTAAAATGTACTAATGTAAATTATTAGTATTTTATTTATTATTTACCTTTACTGCATATGGAATACACAATATTGTGTTTTACTAACAGATAAATATTTTGTTGTATCAAAAAACAGGCATGTAACAGCCATTACATGTATTATCTAGTGAACGTAACAACCATGTTGTTTGCAAGACGCTAATTCGACATGATGCCTCACGTCTACTGTAAGTAAGGGCATGAAAATTGCATGAAAAACATGGCCCCTGTAAGGCCGATAAGCTGTGATGTTCCAGACATGTTTGGCATTTAAAAGTTTACTGATGACACCAGGTTGAAATACATGAAAAAGGAAAAAGGAAAAAAACAGGCCACATGATAAATAATGGAGAATTTCTCATCCCTGAGCCCCCTGGAGCAAAGGCAGAGGAGAGGCTTTTTTATCTAGTTAATAGAAAGCGCAGCCACTAGTTAATATGCAGCGGCTGTGCATGTCGCTCCTCAAGAGGAAAAACCGGCAGCTAGGTTCTGCCATTAATCAACTTCAGCCCCGGCAGTTCGCTCGGACACCATGATACATGTTTTTAACTCTAAATGGATGAATATCTTTAGCCACTGTCAATAAGCGCCGGGCAGGAAGCAGCAGCAGCGCTGTGAACAGGACGCTTCTACCTTCAGAACAACAGAAGAGTGGGCGCAAAAAGAAAAAAGAAAAAAGGGTTGGGTGACTAACAAGAATAATAATGCTGTCACACACAAACAGGGTATAACATGATCTGGGGCCCTAGTCAGGGATAGGGGTTTGTGCCATGATGATAAATCTGACAAAACCTAATTATTTCTGACACATCGGATGCATCAGAAAATCCCCCTAGCCTTTAAAGAGGAGAATGGGGAGGGAATGTGGAGACTTATCAAGTAGTAGTACGTTAGGACATGTCTCATAGCCTCTCTCCTGGGCTGCCTTCATCAGTGGAAGAGCGAATGGCGGGGGGGGTTTGAATTTGAAAAGAATTTTAAAAGGTACAGATGACTTTAATATTCAGAGCCAAATAGTGTAAATTAATATTCTGATGTGGTGAGATATAGAGGGGAGGCTGATCTTAGCAGGATGCAAGTAGAGTGATGAATATTTCTGTTTCTGCTCCTCAGATCTATGAAAAAGAAAAACATGTCAGCCAGAGGTTACAGAAACAGAAAAACACTAATTCTGCTTCCTCTGACCTAACAATTCAGAGTTTACTGATAAGTAATTGTTTTAGTTTGTTGTTAGTTAACAAAATCCTTATTCTATCCTTATCCTAATCTGAAATTTAATCTGAGAGTCTTTTAAAGAAAAAAATTATAACAGCTTTGATCATTTATGAAGCAAAAAGGCCAAAATGTGGCAATTTGCTCATTTTCATTACTATAAGGTAATAATAATTGCTCCCTTCCTGTTTGTTTTTGTGTATTTGTCACACTTGATGATTCAGATAATCAAACAAATTTTAACATTACACAAAGACAATCCGTGGAGCAGCCACTGCTGACCAAAAACAACACAAAGGCTCGTCTCACATTTGCCAAAAAACATCTTTGCATATCCCCAAGACTTTTGGGCAAATATTTTGTGGACTGATGAGTCAAAAGTTGAACTTTTTGGAAGGTGTGCATCCCGTTAGATCTATCATCAAACTAACAGAGCATTTCATAAAAAGAACAAACACAGTGGTGGTAGAGTGATGGTCTGGGGCTGCAACTTCAGGACCTGGACGACTTGCAAATTGATGGAACTATGAATTCTGCGCTCTACCAAAAAATCTTGAAGCTCAAACGCATTTGGGTTATGCAGAAGGACAATGATCCAAAACACACCAGCAAGCCCACCTAACTTGCTAAAATTAATTAATTAATTAATTTGCTAAAAAAAAATTTGCTAAAAAAAAAATACAACATTAAGGTTTTGAAATAGCTTGGTTAAAGTCTAGACTTAAATCTAATTGAGAGGCTGTGGCATGACTTTAAACACGCTGTTCATGCTCAAAAACCCTCCAACAGGGATGAATTAAAACAATTCTGCAAAGAAGAGTGGGTAAAAAGTCATCCACCGCGATGTAAAGGACAGATTGGCAGTTATGGCAGACACCTGATTGTAGCTGTTGCCGCCAAGGGTGGCACAACCAGTTATTGGGTTTAGGGAGCAATTATTTTTTATATAGGGCCAGGCAGGTTTGGACAGCTTTTTTACCTTAATAAATGAAATTGTTTAAAAACTGCATTTTATATTTAGTTGGATTATCTTTGTGTACTATTAAAATGTGTTTGATGATCTGAATCATTGAAATGTGACTAATATGTTAAAAAAACAGGAAGGGGGCAAATACTTTTTCACAGCATTGTATATGAGTATTGGAAGGTTGGAAAACAACTTGAGGTCATCAGTTTGAGCTTAAATTGTATGGTGTTTTATTGACTTGACTAAATGATAAATAAATCAATAATGAACATTTTTGTGTGTAAAAAAACACAATGTCACATATCTAAAAAGATCCTGATCATCTTTTAGTCATCACTGCTTAAAAGTGATAATCATTGAATACATCGCATTTAACAGACCTGAATATGAGCTGGATCACAAATCAATAGTCTCCCCTGTTCTCATGTTCTCTGTTTAACATGCAGCTCATTAGGTGTTTGTGTGGCTTTGACGAAAAATATGCAGGACCATATTCACAGGCCTGCGCTTTCTGACACTTTATTAAAATATGTGGATGAGCCATTTAGTACTTAATGGCTAGCTGCCATTATTGAGTCACTCAGGAGTAAACGCTGGACTTTGCAGTGTAATAAATATGTGGTGCTCTGTGTATGTACGTGTGCCCTGGAGATGCCTGTTCTCACATCAATTGGAGATTAGCAGCAGTAGCAATCATGCAGAGGTATGTCAGGGATGCAAATAAGGTCATTAGTCCACCAGCCTAATGGTAGGTTGGGGGACAGGAGAGGTGGTGTAGTGAGGAGGGGGGAGGACAAGAAGGGTGGGAACGGGAGGGAGAGGTGAAGGCAGGAGTGAGGACTGCAGGGGCAATCAAAGATATTTATAACACCTCACTATGATTCATTGACTGATACTAAAGGGGGGTGTTCACCAAACAATCGGATGTGACAGCACAAGACACCACTGATAAAACACGGTGACATTAATTTTATTTGCTTTTATCTGATAATGAATTCTGTTCTCTAGGATAACCCTTCTACTCTGGTCATTTTGTGAGGTTACCAATATGCTCAAGTTAGAAACTCAAATTTGACAGAGCTGCCCTCTATCCTGGTATACAGTACTACTTCTTTTAATCATCACCCCTTAGGGTGTACATGAGTGTATTGCCCATGCACACACATTCAGCATATCCCAGGGCGATCTGGTTTGCGGTTAAGCAGATAGCATTAACCTTTAGACGTTGAGGGGAAGGAGAGGTTTGTCTAATTGTTGAATTGACTTGGTTGTGCTCAGTAGTCCTCTCCTGAGAAAGACCTTCAAGGTGATGCTATTTAGTTTAGTGCTACAAGCCACTTAATTATTTAAACACATCCTGGAAAAGCTAGTCATGAAAAACACATTTCTTCCATTTTGGGGTTGTCGTGGCTGTGTAAAGGCAGGCAGGGATGGAGGGAGGAGAGAGGAATAGATGGATGCATCTCGTCCTCCATAGCCATTCATGTCAGCATCAGGGCAGTGTGGCCAGAAACAAGAGGGAAAGTTAATGCTGTCCTCTTACTAAAAGTTAAATGACTAAGGGGGTGGTAACACTGGGATTCTGTCTAGAGCTGGGCAGATATGCTTGACTTAACACCCCATTTCAGAGAGGGGTAAACACGTCCAAATAGATTAACGAACAGACATGTAGTAGGGCTAACCAAACGTTTTTCTGTTTTCACAGACACACTCGGACAGAGGCACGGAGCTGAAGTGCATCATTTATCCATTACTGGAATGGCAAGTTAATGTCAACTGACTTTCAAAAATGAGCTTTGATGAACAATGGATAAGTATCATTAAAGTGTAATTTCAGTGTGTTTGTGTTACGCGAGTGTGTGTTGCCCTGCATGCTGCCTTCACCACAGTGACGGCTCATGCGGACCTGCAGACCAGCATTACTGGCTCAGGTTGTCTCAGACATTCCTGAAACTCACATGAGATCAATTTGTTTTTTCTTAGCTCCATTAAAACAGAGGCGGGGAAGGGAGAGATTTTTAAAGTAATTAATGTTACACTTACTAAATATTAATAAGAACAATCTTGCATAAAATATTGCGGCTAAACCCCTATAATGCAGACACTGGTGTAATTAAAGACGAATGTGTAATAGAGCCTATTTATAGAACTAGAACTAACTGTCAGGTATAAAGCACAGTGCCACTGGAAATTGGACAGGAAGAGTAAAGTCTGCTGATAATACAATAGATGCTGGAAATTGAACCTTGCCCTCGAGTCAGGGCAAACTGAAGAAAATACTTGTACTGTGGGTTAAATATCAGGCAATTAAACTAACAAAGGGCATAAGGACAGCAAGTGAATTCATTGTAAGAGTGGAAGTGGGGGAGTTTAACGTGTGCTACTTATCACATCACACATAAAAATGTGTGATGTGTGATTCGGTGAGTGCCCATTGCATTTAACCTTTCTAGGCATTATAGAGATAATCTGGTGCATCATATACTATACTGAAATAAGAGAGAAGATCCTTTCAATACTACTGATATTTGCCAAAAATATTTTTTTCTAAAGCAACACATTGGTTAAAGGATTTTTATAACAGATTTTACACACATATCCAGGAATTGTGTGTCTGGAGAATACAATGCTCACTGCATATTACAGTAAACAAGGTCGTCTTAAAATAAGGACTGAAAAGTCCCTAGAATAATAACATTCTACCGTGTTATAAATGTAATAAATATTTTTTATATATACACCTTTATAACTAATCACTAAAAAATCTAAACATGTAGGGGAGCACACACACAATTCAGCAGCATGAGTAATTCTGCACAAACTTACATGTGTACTGGTGGAGAGTATCCAGGGCTGCTGTGTCCGTTGGTGTCCAGGTGGTCGAATGAGCCGTTGATCTCCTCATGGGCTGACTGTAACAGAGTTGGTGGGCTGCCACCCAGCAGTCCTGGTGGGCTCACACCCAACATTCCAGGTGGACTTCCGCCTGTTAGTCCAGAAGGGTCTCCGCCCAGGAG
The DNA here is from genome assembly GCA_032362345.1 of Sandelia bainsii. Lineage (NCBI taxonomy): Eukaryota > Metazoa > Chordata > Actinopteri > Anabantiformes > Anabantidae > Sandelia > Sandelia bainsii. The sequence continues at coordinate 7,363,858 of JAUMHL010000016.1, read as the reverse complement.
GCCGTGGCAGCTGCCTCCCATTGGGCCTGTGGAGCCACTGTTCATGAGGCCAGGGGTCCCCAGCAAAGGCAAGGAGGTCTCTGCCAGAGCAGCCTGCAGAAAAAGGAAGAGGATGAATATTGGAAAGTGAAGAAGATGATCACTGATGAGAGACAGATAGGGAAAATAGAGGAAAATGGAACACTAAAGGAAGAGATGTTTTACACAAGGGCTGAAGTAAGATGGGGGAGGAATCATGTGCATTAAAAGGTTTGTGTAAAGGTGGCTAGAAAAGGTGGCAGGTAAGAAAATGACATTTGAAAGCTACTGAAATTACTAAAACACATTGTCTGTCCCATGTTTTGTGTTCTGTTACAGGCTATTTTTCCCCTAATGACAACTTGGTGACAACTCCCTTCCCTCAGCTGTCATTCATATGACCTTGTGTGGTGGCTATTAAAAAAGTCGCCCAAAAACTTTACCTCAAAATAATAAAAACTCTTGACACTTTTGCCTGCTGCGCATTAAAGTTATATACAGTGATTAAATTTTTAAAGTTTTTGCCATGAGCACCTCGCCAGGCATACACTATAAAGCCAAATCATTTATGACAGCTTAGATAAATATTAATGCACATGCCCTTACATTTGCACATGCTGCTATCAATCTAGGATGGCTGCCACGGCTGAAAAAAGGGGAAAAGAACGGAAAGAGAGAGGGGAGAGTTGCTTCCTGAATCAACCACAGGGTGGCCTTGTGAGTCTGATGGTGTACAGGAAGAAGAAAAGGAGAGAGGGAAGGAGTGAGAGGAGAGAAACAGAAAAAACAAGTGAAAGAGGCAAAAACCTGAGTGAGAATAAAAAACGTATTTGCTTTTATGAGTGTGAGTACTAGTATAAAGTCCTAATGTATATAACAACCACACGCACTCAGCCATTCAATAGGTCAATCAATCTGCCGCCCTGTCTGTCAGTCAGCAGGCAGCCAGTGAGTCAGAGGTTCTCTGATTCTTTCGGTTCATACCTGTAAGCTGGCGTTTAGTGCAGTTCCATAGCCAAGACTGGAGGGCAAGTTCTTGACAAGTGATGGGCTTCTAGTTACATCGTAGACAAAAAACAACATAAACAATAAATGAGTTCATCTAATAACCTTGCTGTAGACAGAAATTATATATAAAATATTAGCAATAAAGGAACTAATTTCATAGCAGAGAAAGTCAGAGAAAGGTGGAGAGAGGTGTGTTTCAGAGAAGAGAGCAGAATTTAAGATTATCGAGATGTCTAAAGAGAGGTGATGGGACTCATACCCTGTGATCTTCTGCGACCTGCGTTTCTGGTACTCCACCTCATCTACCGTCCACACTGCCCCCTTCACGTTCTCCACACGCACGAAGCACTTGTGCAGACTGAGGTTGTGGCGAACAGCATTCTGCAGAAAGTCACGACACATATCAGAGGAATGATGTAAAACGAATCATATTCATTCATTACCCATCAAGAAAAAAGAAGGCTTGGAAATTGATTTCTTTCTGGCATTTTGAAGAAATTCTTAACATTCACGCACCATTGATTTAATTAGTAAAAATTGAGTGAGAATGAATGCTCTTACAAGACCTGCACACAGTACATATCAATCAGAGTAAGTAGGCTAAAAGGAGGTAATCAGCATAGCGAATGGCTTATAGTGGTGACAGAAGTGGTAATGCCGGTCTTGATAATGGTGATGTCAGTAACCCTTTCTGCTCCAGAAAAGCATTGCTCTTAATGGACACATCGTTTTAAAGATGACAGTATTGCAAGAAAAAAAGACAGTGATCAGGAGGCCCTTGTGTCAGTGTGAGTGTGTGTATGGTGGGGAGAGTGTGTGCACATGCGTAAGGAGGATTAAGCTGAACTGTATGTGACATCATGTCCAAATATTCTCAATGTGGTGTCACATCTGGTGTTGAATGCGTGCTCACATGACACAACTATCTTTGAAAATTATTATCAAAGCAGTTATTTAAATTACAACAAGATGTATCTTTTATGGAAAAAAAAACGTTTTCCTTAATTACAAAACAAGAAAACCTATATGAAAAAGCCCTCTTATATTAACATGACCATATGACCATAATTAAAACATGCGTCAGACTCTACAAATAATAACCTTGGCTTTAATATCCCTGCCTCTCATATTTATCACCTCCCTTAGCTTGGTGTGTACAGCTCTTTCTGCAAGAAAAAGGGATTCAGAAAAAAAAAACTCATAAGCAGATCTCGCATCTGACCTGAAAATCCCAGGATTTGATTGATCTTAATGCCCATGGCTCTGAATATGATAATTTTAATATTAATGAGCAAATGAGCAGTTTTATTATGCATGCTATATAGTTAGAACTAATAAGCTTCTGGGTGAGAGAAAGAGAGAGAGAGGGAAGTGGGGTGGGGGGTAGATCCCTCTTTTGAGCTGATGAGACCAAGCTGAGATATTAAACTACCTTTCATTTCTTTCTTTTCTTAAACAAATTCTCTGCGTTAATCAAATGACAAGTCCATCGCTGATCATCCCACTAATGCTTACAAAGGGAAATGTGGTGCTGGAGATGTAAATAGATCACCTTGGTTATTGTGCAGCGTGGGAGACACTGACACAAGATATTTCTAATGTCATTGTGATACCATTGTTATTGTATCACAAGAACAGAGGAACTTTTTTCCATGAAACGAAGAAAGAAAAAAATATTTAAATGTATGCATGTGATGTGTTGTTTAGGTAGCAAACTGCTACAAAACCTCTGAGAACATATCATGTCATAACACTATTACACAGCAAAACATGATGCGTACTGTACCTAACAAACTGGAAAAGGGCACCAATCTTTTTTTGCATGCCCTCCTGAATTGGTGATCACATGCCCATGTGCTCATTTGCATCCCAAATCCAAATTAATTCACTTTGCTAAATCTAGTGCTGCGCCATGTCTTGCATGCTGATGAGCGGCTGGTTGAGTTTTCCCTTCAGTCCTCTGTACAGCTACAAAGGCTAAAGGCAGCTAACGAATGACGTGCAGGGGCCACAGGATAAAACACAGAAGACGCTCAGCCAGGCTTTCTTTATCAGCAGGCAGACACACTTCTGGTGTGTGCTGCGGGAAAGACATTTTTTACCATCTTTGTGGAGGCAGACAGGACAATAAAGTTGTAAAGACAGATATACAAATGGGGCCTTTTGTGTGGGTAAATAAAGACTGCTCCCTCCATGACAGGCCAATTCTCACATTTCCTCCCTGCTTTAGTTCCACATGAACACACCCTTAACCCCTCTCTTAGTGACAGTTGATGCGCTTGTGTGTACGTACACGGGAGCTCCTGTGTGCATGCATCTTTGGCCTACCTCCCCTGCACATGGCTGAGAGCTGGTTAACAGGCAAACAGTCATCTTTCTTCCTAATTAACCAATGATATGCGAGAGAAGGTGGTTTCGGGAGTAGGAGGAGGGGTGTCTCTCTTAACAAAAGGTGCTGATGATGGAGTGGCTGCTGTATAATTAGTGCGTCAGAGCCCTCTCCTCTCCCCGCCAAGCCTCTGCTATTAATTGCACCAAATTAGAAAACGATATCTGAGGCAGAATAATTCTTTCAGCTGTCATTTCCAAACAGAAAAGGCGGAATGGTGGAAAAAACAAATAAGAGACAGAATGGGCTCTATTCAAGAAACAGGTTAGAAAGAAGGGGAGAGGAGTACTAATCACTCGGTGCTGAGTAAATATATGCTTTCTTAAGGTTTGTTTTTGACTTCAGTGAGAGGAAGGAGAAGAAGGAGTAGTCTTTACTGTAAGAGGAGTGAAAGGGCACAGCGAGGTGGAGGCAGAGGGCTGAGTAGGGCGGGCGAGAGCTCATTGAGGTTACCTTCCAAGTCGCAGCGTTGCGTCTGAAGTAGGCGAACGTGCGCGTGAACCAGCTGTAGATTTCATTAAGCGTTAACTGCATGTCGGCAGAGTCCATGATAGCCTGAAATGAGATGACATCAAATAATGGTTTACTAACGAGACTGCGTAACTGACTCACACACACACACATCAACAGATTGAGAGAGGGGAGAGAGAGCTGCCATGATTCATGCAGCAATTAATTTTAATCTAATCAGGCAAAGTTAATTTATTTCCCACTCACCTGTCTTATGAGGGTTGCATAAGTAAATGGCGGTCTGACATCTGCATTCTTATAAAACTCGTAGTTTGGGGCAATCTCTGGAAAAATAAATACTGTGTCACCACCTGAAATAATTGGTAAATTTTTATTCCTTTAGTTATTGAATTTACTCAAGGTTTCATCAAATTAAAAGAGGGGGGAGAGGAAGGGAAGGAGGGAGAAAAAGGGAATGGGGGTGGGGTTAAAGGAGACACATCAAGTCAGCATTTTCCATGTCTAACAAAATACATTTTTAATTAATCTCTCTCGTGAGAAATCTTAAACACTAATACATCCATAAAATGGGATCCATGTAGTTAGTTAGGGTGAAGTTGAATAATTTATGTCTTCATACTAAACACAGAAAGAGTAAATATAAACATCAAAGCCAGACCGTTTAAAATTCAAAGCTTAATACATGGAATGTCTTCATGTAATAAATATTGTATTTTTTAACCATTATTTGAACTTAATTAACATTCATGTAATATTTATGCACAGAGGAAGTTCTTGTCTATTTACATATAGGATGATTAAACACAGCCTTGGTTTTGTAAACCCACTAGACATCTCACATTGGTAAGACCAAGAAGCCTCAAAGGTTGTGTGAGTTTATGTTGAGCACTGTATGCAGTGTGTGTGAGAGACTGTGTGCGAAATTCCATGTCTCTGTGTTCAAAAAGAAGTTGAGTACTATTAATAGTGCAGTGCTCAGGGTTGAGGTATCACATGTAATTTGCAATTTCAACATTACATTAAAACTGAAAATTCCAGTTAAATGAGGAACCAAGGCAGCGAAGTCTGAATTTTATTTTAATTGAAGTCAAATTAGTGGCACAATTCAGAATGCGAGCTAAATTAACATTTTATGCAGTAGTGTGCGTGTGTCAGGTTAGGCTCAATTCAAGCCTACTTCAAGCAATTTAGAATGTGAATTTTCTGCACCAACTCAACATTTTTATGTTTCTGTGTTATGTGCACTGCTGAGTAGTTGGTCCTACCTGACGACAGAGGCATGGAGTATTTGTCTGAGTGGCGTCTGCGCATGGCTCCAATGCTGGGGACGTTTGCACCTCCAAGTACCGATGGCACCTGGGGCATGGCGGCCATGGGTGTGATAGGTGCTGTGGGCGTGGTAGGTGTCTGAGGTAAGTTTGGGGGAGATGCTGAGGGCAGGTTCTTGGACATGGTGACGCTGGACACCAAGTTGAGCTGGAGTGGAGGAAGAGGCAGCGTGGGAAAGAGGTAGACACAGGCAGCAGGGAGAAGGAGGGAGGGAGAGAGAGAGGGACGGGAGCGTTATTTTGTGGTTTCTCTGACAGAGCTGAGTGTCTGCTCTCCTCCTCTCTAACACAGCTGTGTTTCCACTAACAAGGCTCGTGGAGAGGAGCCAGCCCATCTCCACTAATTACAACCACCAAATTGTATCATAAGAATTCTAATTAGAGCACGCTGTTCAAGATTATCCAACGATCAGCCTCTGTGTTATCCTGGCCCCATCTCTCTTTATCTCTCTATTTATCACTCCCTCCCTCTCCATCTCCTCCCCTACAACCACCCATAATCCTTTCACACTCAAGCAATGAGCCGGTAAAACCTTGTTTGCTGTTGGTGTGAATTGGTCAACATGAGTTGCCTGACCCAGGTCCAGAACCACTACCCTAATGATGACATTTTGTTGCACTTTGCTATGAAAGCATGAACCTGTTGTAATAGATACTGGCAGCAACTTCAGGCCATCTCAGGCAAAAATCCTGCTATTACAAGTAGGACGAGTGAGTGGTAGTGGAGTGAGAGCGTCTCAGATAAACCAAAGTGGCTGATGACTAATACTGATCACTAATAGCAATACCAGGTTGTTGCGGTCCACTAAAAATCTTGAGTCTACATCTGTGACATCTTTCATAACATTGTGCTGACAGGAATGATCTAATGTAATTCACTCGAATCACTTTATGTTATGTGGTCGTCATTTTTTTTGTCATGCTTTACAATTAAGTGATTTTTGTGATTTAGAAGGTTTCGTGGCTATGAAATCTGCACCAACATGTACTTTAATAGAGCTGCTATTGTTAATGTAACACATCTTAAAACTAATGTAACTCTGTAGTTACTATAGCAACCCATGGCCCCATTTCATACCAAAGCAGAGCAGTTTTCGATCCATATATAGCCTTTGTCATGGCCGTGTTTTGCAGATGTGAGTTTGATCATTTTTACTAACTCACATCAAAGGAAGGATTTTTGGGCTACTACTTAAATGTAAAAGTTAGGACAATCAAATATTCGAAACATCATTGTAGATAGTTATCTATGCAAACTCATTTGCCATACATGTAAAGACAGTTTTATTTTCTTGACACTAAAAGCCTCATCAGAGTTTGAGGCTGTAGTCTACTGTAAATTACTTCTAGCAGTCTAAGTGCAGGACATATTACTGTAATAGTAGATTTATGTCCTCTAATGCATTGAGACTTACAATGCACGAGGAAGTATAGAACGTAGGGGTTCACGTTCTTTCTCAGAGTAAAGTTGAAAAGATACTTCAAGTTCAAAAAATCTACATGGACAGTTATGATGAATCTAGACACACTCACTCCTCCACTCATTCAACATTAGGGACCTCAGAGTGTTAGTTACCTCTAGCATGAAGGCCAACTGTGCTCGCTAATTGTCCAGCTTTTGCACCACTTCTGCGATTGCTGCCCAAATCTCATGTGAGAGGCTCTAACCAACTGGAAAATTCCTAACTGACCTTTTAGTCTCAGCGCTAATTTAGTTGGAATGGTAATGACATCGTTACATATTCAATCCAAATTGCCTTAATTGTGAGTCTACAAGTGGAATGCATCCATTGCAAGAGTTTGAATTAAAACCGACTTGAAAGAAGGAGGAGACCGGCAGGCCGAAGGCAGTTAGAGATGGAGGAGTGAGGTTGAGATGTAGGTATCAGTGGTCTTTTCTAGCATGTGTTGATAAATACGACAAAATGTCAAGTTTGAGAGATGTTGGATGTAGGGGTTTTCAGATGATAAGTGTATGCCCACTTATTTCTAATGAGCTCCTACAGTTACGGGTTAGGATAAGGGCTTGTTGCATACAGGCAGAAGTGGGTAGAGTAGCCAAAAATTGTATTCAAGTAAGAGTAGCGTTACTTCAAAATAATATTACTACACGTAGAAGTAAAAAGTAGTCATCCAAAAAATTACTCAAGTAAGAGTAAAAAAGTACTAGTGAGTAACTGTTTGATCGTAATGTCTGATTTATATTTAAAAAAATGATGCAATCAGACAGACAAAAATATAAAATAATGTGCAAATTCTAGTATTTCCAAGTAATAGAATAAACAATGAGTAAAAATAACATCTTTACAAAATAACAAATTAAAGCACAAGAAACACAAATTTCCAAATCTAACAATCAAACACCTACAG
>JAUMHL010000016.1:7297988-7356174 GCA_032362345.1 Sandelia bainsii | reverse complement strand
GTGCAGTAAAACTACTCTTAGAAGTACATTTTTTTCAAAAACTTACTTAAGTAAATGTAACGGAGTAAATGTAACTCATTACTACCCACCTCTGCATACAGGCCTCAGCTGGGTACAGAAACTGAGGATACTTTGTCAATAATGTAAATATGGGCATGTACTGGCATTATTTTAGCATTAATTTTTCAAACAAGTACAACTAATTATACTCATTCAAAGAGTTCCCTGTTGTCTGTAGTTTTAATATTCCCTAACGGTGGTGCAGTCATGGCTACATATAAGGTGGAAATCTCCCTGTAATTCATAGAGGGTGATGTAGAGAATACCTAAAATATGCTAACTAAATTCAAAATAGATGCCTTCATGTGTGTGTCCGTGCTTGTGTATTTATAATGTTAAAACATAATTTCCTGTCCTTTTTGCCGCCTCTTCACCTACAAGACACAGCAACAAGCGTGACATGTTTGCAGGCATGCAATCCCATTTTTGCAAAATAGAATTGATTCCTGATGGAGGAGAGAGAGGGGAGCGAGCACTTTGTCACCTCTCGCTCATCTGAATACACACTCATGGTTGGGGGGAGAGAGAGAGAGAGACAAGGATTTTATTATTCAGAACTTGTAGGCTTCCTAACTTTGATTCTCATCCATCCATGGCATGGCCAAAAGGTAACATTTAATGAAGTGCAATTCAGAGAATAAATGGGGTCATACTGCAGACAGTGCACTGGTGTCTTAGATTCAGCAGATATTGGTTGTTCGTGGGCTTCACTAATGAAAAAAATCTGACTTATTTTCAGCCCTGATAGGCTAACACAGACTGTCCATATTTATCAAATGGCTGGGTTATTTCTATCTTGCATCTGTGATTCTACTGAGTGTAAATCCATGCTGCCATTTGAAATCCACCAACCATCTCTCTTTTGTTAGATTACACACACACACACATGTAGCAGCATGTTATTCCCTACACTAAATTTTCATCTTACCTCCCGTGAAAAACTGGGGGAGCCTTAAAACTGAGGACTTAACTGTTCATTTAAGAATTCTGTCTGAATTGCCCCCGCCATCAAATGCAATTAGCTGCTCTTTCATGTGTGCTTTATGTAATGCAATACTTCATTAGCATCATTCATTCATATTCTAGCATGGATTATAGGCTGCAAATTCTTTATTGGCCGGGATGGAACCAAGCTGCTGGAGTTTTAAGGATAAAAAAAAGCTACAGAGAGAGAGAAGAGGAGAGAGGGAGATTGAATAATAAAAAGGGAGTTTGATTCCTGATGGAATTAAGGGATAATTATGCTATCTTGTGATTATCTACATTCTATGATGAGAGGTGATGAGGAAAATTATTCTATTGAAAGTAGGCACTTACCAAGCAGCTGAAACACACTAACAATGTTTTGGTCTCAAATATTTCAAAATGTCTAAAATTGGAAGAAAATAATGTTTGCAAAAATGTATAATCTTAATATTAAATTCAAATACTGGTTGGGAGAAATGCATTTATTATGATTTAATAGTATAAGCCAAGAGAAAGAAAATGTGGAATGACATCATTTTCCTTCTTTGGTGACCCCTCTCACAATTTTGGATTTTTTTTTCCTGCAAGCAATTTCAGCAGCACTGTGGGTATTTATGTCAACATCACACTATCTTCGCCACTCGGCTGTAATTTTCAGGTGTTTGTTGTTAAAATGACATATCTACTACTCTTTCATTCCACTTTTGAGTGCTGCTGCAGCCACTGAGCCAAACAGTCATCAGCAGCCAACAGGTTGTTTTGGCTATTATATCTATCACAAAGAAATGACCCTGCGTTTTAGCCAAGGACTCCACCGCTCTGCCATCTAATACACTTCCAAACTCTATTGTCCTCTCACAATACCTGATAAGAAGCAGCTGTAACTCCGTATTACAAACCCCATTCCCCCTTTCATCTTCTGTCACTCACTTGCACAACTGCGATGGTTAAACTGTTCATTTTCTGTGTGTGTGTATAGTCAAGGCTGTTTACGGTAGCAAGAGCAATATGCACTCACTGGTTTGGGAGACGACTTGGGTTCTGAGGGCCGCATGTGCAAGTGGGTCATCATCGCCTGGAGACGCTCACGTTCTTTAGAAAGCTGTTAAGAGAGAAGAAGAAGAAGAGAGTACGTTAAAGCAGATTAGAGGAGAGGAGAATACACAAAAAAATGAGAATTATTAATATGAGACATAAGACTGTTGTGGCAGAGTGGAAAGAATCAAAGAAAGAAAAAACACAAAAAAGAAGGGAAAGGCTTGATATAAACCAAGTGCTTGTGAGAGGATGGGGGATAAGAGGGGAGAGGGTGCAGACAGGTCAGGCAAAACAAATAGCATTTCATCTTTTTGTCAATAGCAGAATTTAGGTCAGCAAGGCTTTGACAGTAACAAGCTAGATGGGCCATAAATTAGGTGGTCCTGAGTGTCTGCTCAAAGTCCTGTGGACACTGTTAGGGGGATGGAGCGCAGCCAGCAGCTGCTGAAAGGTGAAGGGGTCTTCCAAACAGGGTGGCAGGCGGGCCCGCCTCCCTGGTCCAGTTAGTGGCCCCAGCCATCGCCTATCATCAATCTAATTGACAGGGAGTGACAGTGTGAAGGCTCAAACCCTCCACACCCCGCCCCACCCCACCCCAATACCCTTAATATATACACACACACACACACAAGGAGCAAACACACAGAGAAACACAGAGAGAAGCAAGTAGGTGTGCACACACACACAGAGATGCACACGTACACAGAGCTGGTCCTCATTACTAGTGACGGCTCTCATGGAAAAAAAGAGGAAGAGAGGGATGGTGGGAAATGAAAGAAAAGGAGACAAGACAAGAGACAGAACAGACAACACAAGTGCACCACTGTAATTGGTCACACTGTAAAGAGCAAGTTTCAGTGGTTTCATCTTGCAGTGAAAAACAAAACATGGAAAATGAGAAAATAAATGAATAACAAGCAGCCTTTTATTTTATGTGCTTTTAGATAACAGTTGTTTTTCTATTTTCAAATCGCTCAGAAGCACAACAATTAAACACAAACTGTTCATCAGACAGGAGGACATGTTTGACTGTTGAAAACAGGAAAAGAAAGGATGAGAATACAGGTGAGAACAGGAAACAGCTGGATCTCTTCACTCGCTTTTGTCATAATGTTCCTAATATTTCTAGGAGAACCGATCCCATTTTAAAAGCAATAACTTTAAAAATTAATGATGGCTGGGCAGCTTTACTCAAAATGTGAACACTGAAGAAAACAGGGGTCTGGCTTTAACTGGCAGACTGAATATTTCTAGCTGGCACTTTGCTTTATCCTAGTTTAAAACATACATTTCTATTTGTTTCTAAAGGAAGAGTGAGCAGTTGTCGGCAGTGCTGAGTAATAATGTCGCTCAATCAGCACTCTCATTATCTAGCCAGCGTGACTTCTTAATAAGGTCACGCTCCACCTACTGAAAATAGTTCCCTCCTTTTGAGCTTTCTTCAGGTGCAAAGTGCAGTTAATTAACACAGCAGACTGGGAGAGATGCGCTCGCTATTAATTGGAAAGAAAAAGAAGAAAAAAAAAAATAAAGCAGAGAAAATAAAGCACACGCTTAATTCAATTAAAACACTCATAATGGCTTTCGTTGTAAGGCCTGAGGATTCCTTTGTTTAGTGGCTTTGTTGAATTCAGTAGGTCCTGCTTGTCTGGAAGTATTAAGCAGACCACAGTATGGCCTTTCTCTCGCTCACACAACTTTCAAAAAATAAAGTTTTGACTGGATGATCGGTGACTTAAATGAGAAATTAGTTCACTATAGTAAATGTGACAATGGTAAAACTTTAACAATGCACACAGCTAACAAAGCATAGCTTTGTTACAACTCTTTATCACCTGAAAGAAAACTTACTTGTATTTCCAGCTGCTGTACAACTTGCATCTGGACTCTACACTGGGCTGTGCTCCGATCATCGAGGGCATGTTCATTGTTTAAATGCCTGGAGGTGGAGGGACAGAAAGACAGAGAGATATGTTACACACCAACTCTATTGGAGACAGCAAAGTCTATTCATTTTCACTTTGCTCAAAATTGTGGAAGACGATATTGAAGTATCAAGTTTGTTTATCTAGTTTACCATACTAGGACAATTATCTATAGGATTCTGTTAGGAATCATTGTTACGGTCTGAAATTAGGTAATTAAAAGTAACATGACGGTGATGGTGCCATATATAAAAAGACAATAGGTCTGCACCAGTTTAGATGGCTAACTTTAGGGCCACCCTGAGCACTGCTTTCTACAGAGAATAAAAGGTGCTAGCCCAGCAGAACGGCTTTGTCTCCTTCGTTTACTGAAAACAATACACACAATTTAACACCAGCAACATTTGACATGCAAAGGCTGCTCTTCAGCTGAAGGTGCATTATCCAGCAGCATGACATATTAAATGTATTTGGTGTGTTCGCCTCATTAGAAGAAAAAGGCAGCGAGACAGCCATAACAGTCAATGAGGGTTTTTGTCTTGATTGGATTTCGTCTGTAGGACACAAAAGAGCCTCACCATTAAGATAGACCTTTATTCCTGGTAGAGCACACACACACACACGCACGCACGCAACAACACAGTACACAAATATGGGGTGAAAAGGGGTTTATAAAGTGTTGTGATGCTGGGTAATGAGCCTCTATCTAAATGATCATTGGTGACAAACTCACAAAGCAAGCTTTGAGGAGGCATGCTTATGAAATGCCAGAGCTGCCACTTTATCTCCAGTAATTATAGGTTAGCTTGCAGACCCTTCAATGATCATTTACAGCGCAGCCTCCAGTGCATTAGAGGGAGTACAAAATCTCTCTCTCACTCCCTGGCTTTCACGTTATCTAAGAACACACACACACTTGCTTACATTATCATGAACTTACAAACTACTAACTCACAAACACTGATTGGCACACAAAAAAACTGCACACACACACTGATATACAAACACACACAAGTACACACTGCCAACACATATTACTCCATTCTTTTCCAAACCTCTCACTTCTTGTTTATCTGCAACGTGCAAAACAAGACAACTCATCGAGCCAGTTTCACTTGGCCTGCCAATCAAAAACTGAATAGAACATTTGTAATCACAATAGCGCTGTACCTTTCAATTATGCTGCACACATTTAAAACCATTCCTTTTCATCCCTGCTTATACTTCTGCAACCATATCTGGTTTAATGCTCAGAAATATTTCATTATAAATCAAGAACGAGGTAGTATTAGAAAAGGAAGGGTGAGGAGTGGGATGGATGAGGGATAGAGGCAGAGAGGGGAGGGATGAACTGGTGGATTTCTCCAGCCCTGTGCCTAATTGCTGTTTCAGAATGCACATGCAAAAAGGGGGCATTTCATTAATCATTTAATCACGTCCCTCGCAGGATGAAGGAACTAATGTTGCAAATACCCTTTTCATTTCACTGCCCATAATGCTATCTTATGCACATGATGTATGGTGTATGTCATGAATTACAGCTGCTTCAAAAGCACAGCGCAGGCTGCTCGCTGTCCCTGAAGATACCTCATTACAAAAAAAGAGAGGGGGAAAAATCTATTATTAAGTTTGTCTCTCATCGGCAGGCAGCTTGTTTTTCTTACATTTTGTCAGTGCGTGTATGTTTTTGTGTGAAGGCCTCTCGACAGTCCTCCAGCCAGTTATTTTCCTAAACACACACACACACACACACACTAACACACTTACTTTCCACCACTGGCCAGTTAGCAAGGTGATTACAGGCAGATTAGTACATGCATTTATGAAATATTCAAACAGCGGCATGTCCTACTGTGCGTTAATAATGCCACACAAAGAAAGGAGGAGGGGCCAGAGACAGATGGGCAGACAGAGAACAATAATGAAAGAAGACCTTATTTACTGAGATGTGGGCAAAATGTGGGTAATATGTATTTCTCTCTTTCTCTAAACTATAAACTGTCTTCTTTAATTACCCCAAATCCCTTTGTTTTTATGTTAGGTCCCTCCAAACCCTTCACTCTTATGTGATTGTTTTCAACCATGTGACAACATTGCCATTACACTGTACTTCAGATCTTTGCTATCTTATGACTGCCTCTAATAATAAGAAAATTAAAATTTAAATTAATTTGAAGGTGAAAATCTAAATTACTATGAGGAAACATAGCATGTAGCATCCACGTCTAGCTATTTAAACTTACAAGAAGAGAACAAATATTTCACCGTCCTGCCTGGCTGGCTACTGTTTGTGTTTACTGTTCATGCCTCATTTTAGGGGAATTGATTTTTTCCTTGAAGATAGAATTACACATGTGATGAAGGCCACGTGAGAACAGAAAAGAAAGGATAGAGATAGAGATTGAAACATGTAGCAACGGTAAAGAAATCAAAGTAAATAACAGCAAATAAAAGGGGAAAAGAGAGCGATAAATGGAGAGAGAGACACAGATGTTGTTTTTCAACCGTCAGATAAGATTTCCTTTCAGTAAATGCTGCAGTTTCTTTCTTTTCTAAAAGAGAAGGGAATAAAACATCTCAAAGGTTTTTCCCTGTAGTTCTGTGTATGAATATGTATAGGCCATCAACGTCCACTAAGGGCCCAATAATAAATCTACTCAAACCAGCATATATGGATGATATGCTTCTACTAATTGTCTGTGTGTATTATCAGGGGCTACAAAGATCCCCTGTCTATGTCTTACACACCGATTCAGTCAAACTAATACATACACACACATAAGGAACAGAAGAAACACACGCACAGCCATATGTAGCTACACACATACTGTACTTACGAGCATACATAAACAAGCACATGTACACACACACAAACACACATTCTCCCCATGGTGTTGGTGCATAAGTAATGTCCTCCGTTTTAAAGGTCTTGTCACAGAGCAGCAGACATGTGGAGAGGTAGAGGGGAACTCAGCTATCCAAGGGCCAGGGGCCTGCCTGCCTGCCTCCACAGTGTGTGTATGTACATTACATAGAGACGAAGACACTTGGCTGTTGCCTTGTGGGTTTAATTAGCAGTGGGTTACAGACACCAACGTTCAGGTTAGCAGCTGAGCTTGCCATTTTAACACGGAGCCTGCTTTTCTGCCAGTAATAAGGAGAGCGGAGAAGTGACAGAGTGGAAAAGTTAACTGTGTGTGTGTGGGACCAAGTGTGTGTTAATTTATAGATTGACTATCTTATTGAGGTGCGGGGACATTGATTTAAAAGAGGTGAAAGGCCAAAGTAATGGAGAAAAGACAGGTATATGCTGGTGAAGAAACATCAATGAGTGTAGTGGTCTATACAAAAACTGCAATAAGAAGGAGGTTGTATACAGACAAATATGGATTCATACAGCTATGTATACAAATTATACAAATAGCTCAAGCACATGCACTAATAGAATGAATGTATTCCTCTTTCTTTCTCTTGTAACTAACACAAATACCACACACACACACATCCTAGTGCACACACACACGCACACACTCCAACACCCACTACTCAAGAAACATTCCCAGTGATATTATTTCATTTTGAACTTCAGAGAGCTAATTCAGGGTGCCAGCCACCTCGGGGCTACCTTTTCCAGGTGAGAACACTTAAAAGCACATTGAAGAGCTATTAAATGCTGATCTTGACAAGTTTCTTCATGCAACAAAACAATAGATGACTAAATGTGTCACCGCCGCTAAGCTGAGCTCCTACAGCGAGCTATGAGACTCCAGCTTGACTTGAGCCCGCGCCCCCTCCCCGCACACGTAACCCACACCCAACATATAAACTGTCATCCAAATCTGACACCCGCTTTATGTAACCCCGTTTAAACTGTGTCTATGTGTGTGTGCGCATGTATGCATGGCTGTGTGTGTAGTTGACTGGCATCTCTAGAAACATAAAAGGACTCCCTCTGACACCGACAATCACTGCTCCAAGGCACGCCACCAAGCAGCCATCTTTGTTCTGATGACGAGCCTGCCTGCTTTGTTGGTGTCTGTTTTCATGTGCTGGCTGGGTTACAGTATAGAGTCAGCCTCTGACTTGCAGGGATGTGTATGGAGGGGGGGTGGGCTCAACCCAGACACTGTTCTGTTTTGTAGCATCCAATGTTCTAGCAAACGTTCTTACAAAACCGTCTGCCAACCTGGGCTCTTGTTTTTCAAGTTTGAAATCTACCTGTTTTCTCTCTTTCTGTCTTTGTCACTCTGTCAGTTTGTCTTTACAGCCTTGCATTGTTTTGCATTGGCTTACCAGCTTACTGGATTCACAGGCACATCACTTTATACAGTGCATCTCTGCTCCTCACCTAAATAACCAGCTAAGCTACCTAGGAACAGTATCCTTAGAGCACACAGACTTATGTGGGTTTGTGTGTGAACAAAGCGTACAGTGCAGAGGGATAGACTGATGTCTTCTTTAAGTAAGTGTACTGAGGTGATAGGACAAGATATCAGAAAACCTGCTAATCCGATACAGGCTTGCCTTCTCACACACACATTTGTTCCCAAGCTTCAAGGCAAACTCTTCCCCTCTGGACTAATGCACATCTAGTCTATGTTGGCCAATGGACTGCACATAGAAAACTGGGTTTTTATATAGACGATACCTGGACACATATGTGACACAATGTCTACAGTGGATAAACAAACACACTTGTTGCAATATATATTCACATCTGATTCATTTAAATCCACTGCAATCAATTGGTTCCTTTGAGTATATTGTATGCTTTGACAGAGCATGAAAATGCAGCCTAATGTACTGCCTGACTGTGTCTTTGAAAGACTGGTAAACACCGTATTTATGACACTTGTTTCATTTCACAGATACACCTTTTGGCTTGAATTCACAAACTGCTGTAGAATTAGCAAAGGCCTGACCCAAATCCTACAGCAGATCCCCATGGGTGAACTAGTTTCTTGTATCAGTAATTTTTTGGCTTTCTGCAACTTATTACAGTCACTACTGTAGAAAAATGCATAATTTTGAAAATACGCTGGAACAATGTCCTGATTTCAAGAGTTTATGTGAATTCACATGGACATTTGCAGCCTGTGAAAAACACTCGCCAGATCGTTATTTCACAGTTAATTACAAATCTAATTAGAATATTCAAATTAAAGCTTTCCCCTTCTTTTCTTCTCTGTGTGAGAGCAGGGAATCAGGGAAAGAGTGATAATGAAAGAGAGAGGGAGAGAAAGAGAGAACGAGAGAGAGAGAGAGAGAGAGAGAGAGAGAGAGAGAGACTCTCAGTGAGTGGCAATGTGATAACCTGTAATCGGCAGTACTGCAAACACCTTCTTCCTTTGATGTCCCCCAACTAACATCCTGGCAACAAAGCCGGCCAATTACAAATGAGCTAATTAACTAAATTGTTGATGGAGCATGAAGAGTTCATTCGCTCTGGTGCCTGCACCATGACAACAGTGAATGGGGGCTTTTGTTGTGAAGGTAAGTGTGCGACCGTGCGAGTTGCCATTAGCTTTTGACGCTTTTTCACAAACCTATCAGGCCCCTCCATGCCAGGAAGGAGATTTGTTATGGATCAGAGTTGGTTTGAATCCTGCGCTGCTAGAGCTGAACCCTGTCAATTGGCTGTCTGGAAGGTCAAAATGTGCTGTTTGAAAGGCAGTGATGTTTTCTTTGTTCGCTCCTCTGTACCCATAGAGAGGAAGTGCTGTAGTGTAGGGGATAACTTGTGCGTGTTTTTCAGTAAAATAGATATCAGCCTCTAGTACAGAAACACACATACAAAACCACACCTAGTATTAACGAGAGGAGAGCAGACACCATCTCCAGTATAACATCTGTGTCACAGTGCATGTTCTTACTTCAAAAACTGTCCAAAGTCCTCACAGATGTTCTCACAGCCGGGCCATTTACACACACCATGACCGTACAGGGGGTGGACCCCTCCAATTTCTTCATGTAGTGTACTGGAGAGAAAAAAGAGAAGAAGACAAAAAATGACCAAGCAAGAAAGCAAAGAGGAGGAGAAGAGAGAGGAGGGAGGTAGAAGAAGGTAATAAGGAAAAGGAAACATCACAGAACCTGTAAAGGTTTGGGAAGGTTACAGTCAGAAGGAAAGAGGTCAGAATAGGCCAGTTCAGGTGAAATGGTTCAACTAAGACTAGAAATGACAGATGGAGTGGAGGAGAACCATAATCAGTTTGATAGTAACATACTGACAGACCGATTAAAACAGAAAAAAAACTCAGCTCAGGCCGCTACCATATCTAACTTTGCATCTAATGCATCTAAATAAGCACAATGTGCGACTGCATTAACTTACATGACAGTGTAGACTAATGTGTGAGAAATTAAAGTTCAGCTAACATCTAACACCTCTGAGCTGTAGCTTTGTCTCCACCACAGCCTCCATCCCATCTTGTAAAGCTATTACAGGGAGGAGGGGCGGAGGCTTTCAAGTAAACATTAAAAATCCAGACAGCCATATAATTTTCATCAGGAGATTAATACTGTGTGTAACTTATGTTCTTTGAGGACAAGGGGAGCAGGGGTTCTCTGGCGTTTTTCAAATGGCACCCAAATAAGTTACGACCCTGCCTAGACAGCACATCCTATTAAAGATGACAGTTTAACCTTTAGGCTTGGCACTGGTGTGTGCATCTGTCTGTGTGTGAGGAGTGTGTTGCGTTGTGTATGTGTGCATTTGTCTGATTATAGGTAATGCTTGTGCATGTTTGTGTGTGGTCGATGACTACAGTATGTGCATGCATGCCTGTGTGTGGCCCATGAACAGTGCCGGCACAGCTCATACTGTGTTTTACAAAGGGGCTTTCCCCACATCGATCCATGACATGTTAGTAAGCAGTGCTCCTGACAATATTCCTTGTTCGATCATTATGAGACGCTACACACCCCTCGGGACACAGGCAGATAAAAAGTGTTTTTTTTCTTCCTTCTTTTCTCGTTCTCTCCCTACCTCTCTCTTTCTCTCTGTCTTCCATCTAAAGATATCTTTTTCAAGCCTCCTTTTAGTAGTACTGGAGAGATACCATCTACTTTAAACCAATTACACAGCACTTCCACCTCCAGTGTGAGTCTCTAGCAAGCATCCACACAGGCACATACACACACGCCACTACCCTAAGTCCTTATTATAATATCGCCCAAGAAAAGCCTTTGAATAATGCATGGGCCAGATAGGCAGATATGTGAACAGTCAGTGTTTTGGTGCTGGCTGCATTTATAAAAGACGCCATCACAAGGATAAACATCCTGGAAACGCCACTCAAGGCATCACATATTCTGTTTACATGACAAGCAAGCAAGGTAATTTTCAAAAGAGAAAAAAATAGAGAACGCACTAAATACTTAATGTACAAGGAGGTTACCTTGTCTTGCCTGCCAGAGAGGCTTGTTGTAAGTGCGCCTGCCTGCATGCCGTCTTCCCCCTGCTTTTGATATCTGTGTGTAAGCTAAGTGCGTTCAATGGCACACGTGGTCCCCTGGGAGAAAAAGGCTCTTATTTCTGAATATTACCACGGAACTAATAAACTATTGAACAAATAAACAAAACATTGTGTTTCCCTGTAGTAGCGATGCTGTTATTTTAAACAAGGACAAATACTCTGAATGGGAGTGCAGAGCTCTGATGTGTTCCTACACTGAAACAACAAGCTTGTGTGATGAGTAACAAACATGCCTCTGTAAACGTTTCATCTTCTTTGGTTTTTTTCTTTTGGTGCTGCAAGAATGTGCATGGATGACATTTCAGTTATTTTACCTCTCTCGCTCCCTTTCCCGTTCCCTTTCCCTCTCTCTTCTGTGGTTGAGGGCGGGGGACTGTCCGTTGGCGATGGAATGGTGAGAAATGGGCGGCGATGCTTTGGCGGGATTGGAGGAGGAGGTAGTTGAAGAAGAGTTGTTGGTGGAGAGGTCTAAACCGCCGCCACCCCCGCCGGTGTTAGCGCCACTGCTGCTGTGTTTGATGCCGTTGTCCTCCATGGCGTGACCGCCGCCTCCAGTCACGTCCTTCCACAACTGTTGAAGCTCTGCGGGGCTCAGACCAGCTAGAGAAATCAAGAGGAAGAGAAAGAAAGGGAGGGAGGGCAAAGGAGACAGAAAGAAGAGTGAAGGGAGAAAAACAAAGGTGGGTTGAGTAGGAAAAGGACTCTATTCAACAGCTTGAAAAGTTGTATAAGTCATCCTGTGTTACTTCACTGAGCTCTTAGTCTTTTCTGGCCAGTCAGAAAATAATATTACATGTTTATAGACCACTCATGTGGTCCTCAGCTGCAAAGATTTGTGTGTTTCCAAAGAGTAAGAACTATAAAACATTGATTGTGGATGTGCTTACGTTGCATCTGAGATAAACAAGCTTTGTCCACAGCTTGTTTTCAGCTTGGAAACTAATTATGCAATATTCACTCCTTTGATTTCCTTCTCCATGCCTGTTGTTGTTCACCATTTTGGTGGTAAACAACAAACCCAGGTGTTTATTTGGCTCATGAGAAGAAAATGGAGCCTACTCTCTTCTCTCTCTGTCCTTTTATTCTCTTCTTTCTTTTCTCGCTGGCTCTTGGTGAAGGCAGTAAACAACAACAACAACAACAACAACAACAACAACAACTGGGGAAGGAAGGAGGGGGTCGGGGAGCATGGGAATAGAAATAGAGATGGAATACACAACAAACAGACAGACCAGAGCTAAGAGAGAAACAGAGGTAGACAAAGAAAGCCATAATCAGACAAGAAAAGAGAGATAGAGATAGGAAGAATAGAAGACTAAACAAAATGATCATATGGACAGTTAGGGACAGAATGGATGGCAGACAAGCATACAAATGAAAGCAAAGCAGACAGACAGACATACTTGGAGATATTGCACAGGTGCATACCAATGAGAAAAACAAAGACAGGCAGAGTGGAAAGACAGAAGAAGAATGAGAAAAACAGGTTGGGAGAAACAAGACGGAAATCTGACGGCACGAAAGGCCAATGAAAGACCTGCAGACAGTGACACACATTTAAACCTGCAGACAAAATACAGGAAGCATGTGACCACTACTGTTGCAAGTCACGTGCTCAGGATGTACACGACCACATCCCACACTTCCCTTCTCCCTCTTCCTCCCGTTCCCCCCTGCTCTTACCTGGCGGGGGCAGGGTCTGTCCGGGCAGGGCGGCTTGCCCGGGAGCGGGCCCGGGCAGCGAGAGCAGGCCCTGCCGCTGCATGTTGAGCAGGTGCTGCTGCTGCTGAAGCTGCTGCATCTGCAGGAGCTGCTGCTGGAAGACAAGCTGCTGGGCGGCCAGCTGCTGCTGCTGCTGCTGCTGCTGCTGCTGCTGCTGCTGTTGCTATAGAGAAGAGGAGGAGGAAGAGAGGAGCAAGAGAGGAGCGGAGAGGAGAGGAGAGGAGGGAGAGAAAAATTATAGATGAATTAACAGCTAAGGCAGAGGGAGAGCAGAGAGAAGACGGAGCAGTGTTTGTCTTGTGTGTGTGGAGAGTCTGCACTCACTCGCCTCTGCTGTGACCTTAACTACACCTCTCTGCCTCTTCACATACTCTCTTTCTCTGTCTGTGCTCACTAGTCTTTACTCCTGTTTTTTGGGCTGTACCACAGTGCCGTTACCTTCTTCTCTTTTTGTGTGGGTCCATGAGCACGCATACGCAAACAGATACAAGGCAGTGCTGATATACCAGCTCTCAAGCCTGTCAATGTATGTGCCTTGTGATTGTGTATGATACTAAGCCTCTGGTATAATCCCCCATTCCGCATACCCCTCCACCACCTCTGATAGTTAATTGTCTCGCTTTCACTGATGGTCTGTTACAGCTTATATGGCCAGAGGGAACTGGCAGAATGAGACATTTTACAGCATTACGTGCGTGTGAATGCATAGACAAATACACATACACACACACACACACACACACGCGCACAATGCCTCCCTCTCTTCTACCCCCTTTCTGCTCTCCTCACTGCCTCACAGAGTTGTTTATTGCCGGGCCAGACAGGCAATTGCGTAAGCCCTGTGCAAAAACAACAACAAAAACAACAACAAAACGAAAAACATCACACTCAGTGTGGTAAAACAAGCCAGAGAGAGAGAGAGAGAGAGTGAATTTTAGGGAAAGAAAGCCTGGCTTGAGCTGTAAAACAGTGTCATATCACTAATATCTACTTTAAATTAGAAAACACATAGAAGTTAGGTAATAATTGGCTACATCTGCATTTATTCCGTCTTCATTTTTTGATTTTCCTTGACATATAGATGTGTATGTGCGCACAGCATGTTATGCTCATATATTTCTACATATTTATATCATGGTGGACATGGAGAAGAAAGCATGGAGGTGGAGGGAAAGGGTGCGGTGGTGGGGTAAAACTTGTGATGCGCTCACTGGAAAACAGGCTGCATAATGGAGTGATGGAGGGAGGTAGTTTGCTCCCCCATACGCCTCCACCCTGCCTCAAGAGAAATAAGGGAACAATTTCTATTCCATATTTGATGGCGGGGCCCGTGAAAAACTCTATTCACAAATCCAAACAGAAACAAAGCCGCCGGGAGGTCAGTTGCAGCTTCCTGTCGGGGCAGCATAATGGGCTGCTTGAGGAGTCACTGAGAGGTGTAACACAGAGACAGCAAAAAAAATGACAGTGTGCATGTGATTTTTTTTCTGATCAATTTAACTGCTTCCACACATATAGTGTTGTCTGGATGTGGCTGTGAACTGGCTTTTACCAACAAGGTTACGCAAACGTAGCTAAGGCTGTCATGCTCGTCTCCTGTACTCTGATAGTCAAAGAGAACGAGACAGAGCCACGTCTGTCGGCCGGCTGCCTGTCACTGTGATTTATGAGTGTCGTACACTGTAACTTTAGCAGTGGTGCATGTGTTTGTACGCCCACAGAAACAGTTCATTAATGACTTAGAGCCAGGACCCTTTGTTTCTGGGCTCCTTTCAATAAATCAGCGTATGTATGCATACTTTGTGATAGCTACTTGAAACGGTTTATAAATGGAGTGAGTTCCTGTGTCGCCATTATGCATGAAGATAGCTTGAACAAGAGTATAGCTGATATTTGTGTGTTATGGGGTTAAAATTAACCAGTTTAATTAGTTTATTTTAAAAGAAGAAATCTGTCAGTGAAAGTGTAAAGAGAGCTCTGGGTTGACAACATTGACATTTAAAATACAGTCTACAAGTACACCTTTCTACTGAATATCCTTTGAGTTGCTTAAATTCTTGTGTGTGGACACCACAGGTGGTGTAAATACGCGTATGTGGAGCACCTACCTCTTTAGCCTGCTTGCCAGGGTGTTGCTGCTGGAGAAGCTGCAGATGAAGCTGTTCTTGTTGTTTCTTATAAAACTCCTGCAGGTGTTGCTGTGCACGCACGTACATACACACACAGAGGGCAGAGAATGTGTAAACACATATTTATCTTGGTACACATACAGTAAGTACACAAAATCTCTTAGATATAACCCTAAACAACCCCATAGTATTAATTTTTTTTCAATGTTATAAATTATACAACTCAGTCATTGTGGGGATATATAGCTAACTCTAACTGATTTACATGCAAAAACCATCAAAGTAGATCCCTTAGAATTAACTAGATATTTGCTCTTAATCTTGTCTAGTTCTGCAGCAGCTGCACTTCACGTGCTGGTTATGTAGAAACCGTTGCACAAATAATAGTTTCTGTGGCCGTTGTATTCTTTCTGTCTGACACTGTTTTCCCCATATGGACTTTTAATAGTCCCAGATTTCTGTAGAGGGCAACAATTCATCATATTAACTACACATTTGGCTGCCAGAGCGCTCTGACTTCCTTTGAGTGGCTGAAATAAACAGAACAAACCCTCTCAGGAACAGGTTCACTCCATTGAAATTCTCCCTTTAACACACAGACAGTGACAGCTATTTAAAAGATGATTTCAGTTTTTTTCGAAGTGAACTTCATATGGCTGTTTGGCTTAAAGGAGAAGGCAGGCAATGAAACAGGCAACTGGAATGTATGGCCCAGTATATGCTAACTACCACAGACATATCCACGAGATTTAACAGTCACTAACATTTAAAATGAATGAGAGCTCATGGAGCAATTTGTAGTCACTTAATGAACATAAATCCACGACAAAACTTACTGTACTATAGACAAAAGTGTAAAGTTCCTTTAGTTTCTTTAAAAATGCTGTGCAAAGGAACAGCATTGTGCTGAAACCAAATCTACAGTCTGAGCGCCGTTAATGAAGAGGAATCATCAGAATGACTGACAATCTTAATTAAACAATTCTCTTTCCCTTAATCAAATCTGTGAATGAGAAATGCATTTCAACTCTGACACCAGACTGTGCCAAGCGTGTGCTTTCTCAAGCTGATTCCAAATATTACATCATCCATCACCTATCATTCAGCTTCTAGCGTTCAGGCTAACTGTGCCCCACTCTCTTGGTCCCTGATGGATGCTTGTCAGGGAATTGAACCAGCAACACACAAGAGACAGTTAATTAGAGGTGACAAGAACAAGTACGTCAATTTTCAGATTCCTCTTGGTAAGCGTCTCAAGGACACTGGGTTGTGGTGAGTTGGCATGAGCGACTGGTGGCTGTGTTACATGCACAGCAGTGACTCAGGGATGTGTGGGGCCATTTGGGTGTATTATTGTGTTTGGTGCACAAACACCAAACAGTAATGCCAAATGAGGATGTTTTAAGGTTTAAGGTAATATAGTGTCCTTGTAGGAGTGCATTTGAATGTGTGTAGTTACTATTGTATATGGTTATTTATGTGAATATTTGTGTGTGGGTAATCATGTAGTGTGTGCCTGTGCAGCTGCCTGTTTTGCTGATGGGGCACATCTTGCTTTAAGGTCTGAGTGTGCCTGCATGTGCCACAGTGTTAAATGTGTCTAAATATTTGTCTAAGTGCGTTTACATTTCAGTGAGTGTGTGTGTGTGTTTGTGTGTATACCTGCTGCAGCATAACAGCCTGCTGCTGCTGGAGCAAGGCCTGGAGCTGCTGGGGAGAAAGCACCTGCTGCTGAAGGATCTGCTGCATCTGTTGCGGCGTGATCACCTGGGGACTCATCATGGCCACTGACACTGGAACCTTGACAGGGAGGATGACAGAGGACAGGGCAGAACGAGAGGCAGGAAAGAAAGAGAGGGAGAAGAGAGAATGAAACAGGCAGAAATGAAGGTGGTGAAAAGGAATGGGTGCAAAGTGAAAGAGGAGAGATGGACAAACAGTGAGAGCATATTAGCAAAATGGATGCAGCGATGAGTAAAAAGGGAAAACCTAGGAAAAATAGAGCATCAGAGATGTGCGTCAAGCCTACTGGCATAGATCTACTGGGAATGTAGTAATTGGTGACTGAGAGGTAGGGAGAGCAGGCCTCCCATGGCCATGACGCTTGGCAGCCTAGAGGAGATGCTGAAGGACAGATAGGTGCTGTGCCTTTGTGTTGCTCATCTTATTGTCCTGCTTCCAATCCACTGGGAAAAGTAAGGGATTTAAATAGACATAGTCCTTAATTAGCAAGACCCTTGAACTCCCCCACTTTAACATGCCTATCAGTGCTGCTATTGTAAAACAGCATGAAAATGCACAACTCTAAAGTTGATTAAAACTACGCTGATGAAGTGGACACACAGCGGGCACAATCAGCGTGATGTGGCGGGTCGTAGCTGGGAGGTTGTGGGTTCACCCCAAGCAATTTCTTCTGTTGGAGGGGAGGGAAATACAAAAAAGACTGTTTACATAGTTGGGATTTTTTGCTTCACTAGATGGCTTCTCCAGCGTGCACATTTTTCAAGTTTTACATTCTCAAAAAGTGTCTCTTGCTCTCTGCTGACATGCCATTTTGATAAATTGTCATTTTTAGATGATAATCATTAAAATACGAGCTGTCAAACTGCAATACCGAAACAAAACAAAGATACATATGCTGTATTTCTGCCAAATTCTTCTAAGGCAGCAGTGCAAGCAACTTCTGAGGCAGCAGATAAATAGATTGAGAATATGTTTCTCTTTGGTCTTTGATTGTGAGCATATATTCTAACAAGGGAGTGTGGGCTAATAGTAATATTTTGCAGTTTCAGCTCCTCTCTCTGCAACTTTCCTATATAAAATTCTTTTGAATTTTGTTTACTTTTCAGTTATGAAAAATAAAATCAACATGAGTGGATGATTTCCTGTTAGGTGCAAGTATACAATGGTTCATTAGTTTGTTCTCCTTGACTGAGTAAGACTTATGTAAACACACACACACAGACACACACACTTCACTAGCCTGATTAAATCACCTCTTCCTATGCCATATGACCTTTAAATGTAGTGTAATCAACTTGGACACCAAATAGTTTGATGTTTCTTACACAGCAATGCACTAATATTGCGTTTTAAGACCAGATGCTGCATCTTGTCAACAAAGAGGCTTGACAGACAAGCTTTATATTATTTCAACATAATTAAAATATCAACATATAGTAACACCTTCAATGATGCTAATTGTGACAGTGTTTTGAATAGAGCTGCTGTGACAGTAGCTAGCCTATATAGTGTGTCAAGGGGCCAATAAGACATCCCTGTCCTCATCGCCAGCTAATCAAGCTGCCTTGATTACTTTCCATGCATGTCTCTCCTCCGTCCCTCCTTCTCTCTCTCTCCCTCTCTGTCAGGCCTTGACACGTCCTTGTTTAGCTCTCCTCTCCTCAGTGCCCACCCCCCACCCCAGGTTTTCCCCCCTCTTTGATTAGCCGAGACATTTGCATGGTCACTACACATTTTTCATTTTAGAAGTCATTATGCATTAGTGGCTCCTGATCGCCCGCCTTGACTAATCCTGATGAACTGAAAATCACAGCTGAAGGTCAACTTCCAGCCAGGCTTGCTGCACATTCATATTCATATTCAAACAAATCCTGCCTCCATTGTTCATTAGGGTCTTAGAGAGAAGAGACTCCATCTAAGGTGGAAGAGGTGGAGGAGGAGGAGGATGTTGTGGTACATGTCTTTTCTTCTTTGGACTGCTCAATGCAAGAGAGCGCAAAAAGAAAATGCATTCACAATAAGCATGGTGCTGAACAAAAGCCGTCAAAAGTTGCAAATTAAACAGTCCGTGTGTAATTATGCAAATGCTGTGCTTACACCTTCAATGTTATTAACCCTTAAAGGTACATTTGCTTGGTAAGTAATTACCCCCGCAGTCACTCCTGGTTTTGTGTTGGATGCTATGACAATGGGATGAGTGCAGCTGAGAAACAACATGAGAGATGCACTCATTAAGACTATTAATTGGATGCAAGCTCAAAGATGTGTTGGTTCACAAAGGGGATTCAGTCCTGACATTCAGGATTTTACACAAATGTAGGCACATGCAAATATAAAGTGGAATTAAATAAATTCTATATTGTAGTTCAAACCGTTTTTTTGTTGTTGTTGTTGTATAAGTGATTAAATATAAGGATTTACACACTAAATGAAAAATGAAGGATTTCAGGAACAATGAATAAAACTAAACAAGACTTCACCAAAGAACAGCAGAAAAAAATAGCAAACAATCAGGTTTTGAAATTGGGAACTTCCTTTTACACTTTCATTAGCTTTTTAGAGATGTAATGGGCGATAATCATCTTCATTTCACCACTGCTCCAAACAAAAAGAAGGGAAGAAAAAAGAGAAAAGGCCAGGGAAATAAAGAGAGGAGAGAAAAGGCACTGGCCCACGTCCATTGTGAAGTGCAGCACAATGCTAATTCCAGCATTTAACTGCATGCTTTTCTGCTTGACGTATCAGAGGCTCCAAGATGAAAGCAGATAAGTAATTGCTCTCCTGGTTCTTATTCTTCACTGACAACCCATAAATTTAATTTTACACACACGTTCATTTACATTTTCAAGTATATGACATGATAATTGCAGGAATATAACACCTCCATTCTGCAGGATACTGCACGAGGGCTTGATTGACATGAGCGGTGAATTGAAAGGAACAGGAGGCTGAATTGCCTCTGCTAGAAATGATTTTGCCACGAAGGGATAAAATTAATGAGCATTTACTAGGCGATGGCAGTGGCATAAACATCCACACACCTTCTCTTTCGTAGAAGAGGAGCCATGATATCCAATTGGGCTGTGCCTGTGTTTCTCTGTAATCCAAAAGGATATATTTCCAGTACTTGTGCACACAAATATTAATGGGATTTATTAAATCATTTGAAATTAGCTGTAGCTGATGTGGCCACTGGGGACCTTACTTAATAACAGAAAAAGTGATTCTCCTGGAAAAGACTACCTTGCAAATGACTTTTGAATAAATCATCTGAATGTTGCCCCTGCTTAACGGACATTTGTAAGAAAGGTGTTTGTTTTTAACTGTTTTTAACCATTTGAACCCCAAGATGTGTATTTCCCTTGTCTTAATGATGAGCTGTATTGATATGAACTTGGAAACCATGTGGTTTGCCCTCAGAGTTGGAGAGCAAAACAAAGGACCTTTAAATTGGCTCCTGATGTGAAAACATTGGTGGGGACCTCACCAGAACAAGCAGATCATTATACCACTCTTGTGACACTCTCAGCCTTTAACCAGCCTTGCCAGTGCCTCACAAAAGGTCAAGCTCTTCTCCAGAGAGCTCAGGCATCTCTTCCAGCCAAAGCTGGCATCCAAGTCCTTATTTATGTTTGATTTTACTGGGCATTCTTGCATTAAATGCAAAACACCCCACCTCCACTTCATGCTGCTCGATGGCTGCCTAACATAACCGTCTGCCTCTAACTGTCTGGACCAATAGACAAATGCACTTCCAGCAATTACACCCACTCCACTGTATGGTGCTTTATCTTTACAGCAATGAGTTTTTATTAGCAAACTCAAATTACCTAAAGCTGGAGATAAGTAGTGTATCAGAGTTCAAACTTAAACAATTAAAGTCCAGCAGAGAGGAATTCCTTTTATTTGATTTCCTTCCATACAATTCACTTAGCACTAATGAACGGGGGTGTAGTGGTGATAACATGTTGGCCATAAACATTGTGGAGGCAGTGAACATGGGGCTGTTATCAACGACAGAGGTTGTTCCCACAGTACTGGACATGGGACTGAGCTGTGCTACAGACACAGCTAAGATAAATGCAATGAGAAATGGAAGGGTCCTAGCTGGTAATTACTGTGAATCCTTGGCAGACAGAGTCACTGCTAATTAAGCCACTAGCTTCATTTTATTCACAGAAAGAGAGAGAAAGAAATGAAGAAAAAAAGTGAGATACCTCTCTACTCCACCATCCCCCATTTCATCTCTATGTCCTCATCATCCCAGGGGGTGCAGGGCCCAAACTCAGACTCCCCTTGTTGCTTGTGGACTTCTGACCTCTCAACTCCATTTTAGCTGACACTGCTCAGTTACTAGCCAATTACTGCCAAATGTGGCCACATGATTATTGATAGCTGGGACTCTCTGCTTGAGGACCACCTAAGCTACAGGGCAGCTGGCCAGGCAAGTGCCTCACTCTAGAGATCAAGTGTGTGGTATGTGTGCATGTGTGTTTATTATGCAAAATCACACATGCATACATTAGAGCCTCACTCATTCAATCACATGCTGTGTTTTCAGCTTAGAGAGATCAATACTCCAGACTGTCAGGACTGAGGCTAAGCAGATTACTCAATATTTTTCTAAATCAATTTCCATAGCAGTTTGGCAGCAGTGCATGGGAAGAGCAATTTATCATAACATAAAGAGCCATCATGTAAAAGCCTCTAATAGAAAGCTAGAGGAGACTCGGATGGGCTTACCACAATTTCCATATTGATTTATCTCTACATGCAGATAGTCATCGATTAAGCCTCTCAAATGTAGTTTACACTGGTGTAGGTGTGTGACATAGCTTGTGCACATTGTTTGTCTCATTATCAGTACAAATTGTCACACCTTTATAATTACACTGGCACGATTCACTCCCAGCGTATGCCTCCTGCAGGTATACATATTTCAAGAGCAAATGGGAGCAACAGAAAGAGAGGGAGGGAATTTAAAAAAAAGGGGGAGAGAGAGAAGAGCGCTGAAATAGAAAGAAAGTGAGAGAACGCACATGTGAGAGTGAAGGGGAGGTGGGGTGGGGGTTGACACTTCCCTCTGATGTTGCAGGTAATATGGCCTCCACTGGATCAGCCTCTTCATCAGTGACACACAGTAAATTACAAGTGCTTCAAGCAGCTCAGTGAATTATAGTTCATCACTTGGAAAGGCTTTCCCCCTCACCACCGGGGCCCAGGCGTATCAGATCTGCCGGTTAGGATCCAATTAACACCCTGGCCAGAATCATCTGATTGCATGTGTAAGGGCTGGTATAACTCGTTTATTGCACCCATGTATCTTCTGTCACAAGGTAAATTTGTTGCTGCTACATCAAAGGTCTGAACTACTTTTTTTTATCCCTCCCCTCCCTCTCACTTTCTCTTGATCCCCCAAACTCAGCTACCTCGCCTTGGGGTTGCATTTCAACTTCTTTTGCATCACAATGACAAACCTGCTCTGTCCTCGCAATTTAGCAATCTTGTCCTGTAGGTGTTGTAAATGCAGGAAAAAAAAGAGAGGTGGAGAGGGAGTGGGAAAAAAAAATCTTGTTTTCTGGTTACAAAAGCAGTAACCAAGGGTGTTTGACTTAAAATGTGCTGACGTTCTTTTTTTTTCTTCTCTCTCAGAGTCAACAGAAGTTTTCCTCATGAATAACATAATATTTTCTTGCTCTCTTTTTTTCCCCTTCGCTGTGATAATTTTTCTCTATTTTCAGATCCAACCAGAGGGGATGCAGTGGAAAGATATATTAATAAATGTAAATGTGAAATACCATCCTTTAGCCATGCATGCTGGAGTCAGCTAACCTACGCTCAAGCCTAGCGTCGCAGCCCTTTTCCCTGCATCTGTGTGTGTGTGTTCCGGATGAAAGCAAATAACCAGATGAGTGCTGCTATCAAGATGGTATTGGGTCAGTGGTGAGACATATGGATGTGACCTTTAAAAGTGTGACACTTCCTAGGATGGCCCAGCGCTCACACCCAGTGTGACTGGTCTGGGCGGAAAACTGTAAAATTTACAGAAAACAGGGCTAAATCAACATCACATCCCATCCACGAACCACAAAACCTTAAATATTTTCATGCATACAGATGGGACTGAAGTTATTACTTCTGTAAAAAGGAATTCACAGCAGCAGTCATAACAGTTGCTGGGGTAAGCTTTCAGGTTTTGCATGCTTAAGAAGTGGACGTTCTTAACCGAAGAGGTCAGGGAGTACCTTCACACTGTCAAGCCCCCGTGAGACAGGGTAACGGGGTCATTCTAGCTGTTTTATATGTGTCTTATGACATGGAGGTGGTGGCTGTCACAGTGAGAACATCAGGATGACACGTTAGAAGGAGGGGTAAGGCAGGTAGTTGGGTGTGTTTGAGTATACGCTCTATTTTCTTTGATGTCTAGTTTCTCCAACTAGATGTTAACCTGCTTTAAGTTTAGCTCTGTCCTGTTCCTGCATCAATGATGACCAATGCAGCCATTAACAAACAAGTCTTGCACAAAGTCACTTCTAGCAATGAAGGAACTTTAAGTTAAGTGCCATTGCGCTTGTGTTTGTGTGTAGGCTGTGTGTAGATGCATTATGTACGTGTGAGGGTGTGAAATAACTGTCAGATTCAAAGGCCTAAGTAATCCTCCCCGCCTCTCCTTGTCCGCGTTTCTTTATTTGTATTCCAAATGTCAGTGTATAAATGCCTTTCAGAGGGGGGAATATTGCCACAGAGAGGAGGAGAGTGAGGGGAGAGAGGAGCAGAGGAGAATGGAGCAGAGACAAGAGGGTGTTGTGTGCCTTGGGAGAGCCGTGTAAGCAGCATGGCGGAGGCAGAGGGATTTACAGGGAGAAATAGGTGTTTATTGAGTGCTCCCGTGGGCTTACTGTGTAATAATAGACCTGTCACATTACGCAAATGTGGAGAAGCAGCTTGTGTGTGTGTGTTTGTATGTGTGTTTGTGGGTCTGTTTTTCTACATGTGTGTGTATGCTGGAGCTGGCTGCCTCTGCATCATCAACTCCTGAGAAGCAGCAATGAGCGAGCGGATAGAATTAGTCAGGCGAGAGCCTTTAGCTGCTAATACGCGTAATTAAAACTGCAAGCCGAGGCACTTAGATGCTTGTGTACTAAATAATTTACATGCCATGATCTATGGATCATTTCCTGCTCTTAAATACCAAAGATGCGAGAACAACAGGAAAAAAGACTGGCAGAGGATTTATCACTATCTGTGCCATAAGCAGGATGTCATGGTAATATTAATCCTTTTCCCACTTTCTGCTGCACTAATCATACAAGGGGATCAATCTGTGTGATTCCTCTGGTGGAAAACATGTAGCTTAATTGCCACTCACTCTTATCTAGCCACAAAGCTAATAAAATATTGGTCTATAGCATCTTCTGTGGCATCATAATCCAGGTAAATAATGCAGCTTTATTGGGTAAACTCCCTCCAGACAGGAATAAAAGAAAAGAATCTGGTAGTGACAAGAAGGAAGAAATAGAACAATAAGAATAGCAAGACAAGGCTTTTTAATCAAGTAAGAGTTTCCAATGCTTTATACTGATATTTGCACAATGAAGTATTACAGCTAAAATGTCATGTGAAATGAGTGGATTCAAAGGCACACAGCAGCATATTCCCATTGTAAAAATGATCTTGAACCAGAATGCACTGAACTCTGTTTGGTGTCACTGGGAGAGTCAGCAGCGCCTCTCTGTACGACGATGCTCCGTACAGAGACTTTTTGGAACAAGGAGGTGAGGGTGTTAATAAAGGCTGGATCAACAGATGGATTAGTTGGGAGCTGAGGACAGGCTGATAGGCG
Source organism: Sandelia bainsii (assembly GCA_032362345.1). Classification (NCBI taxonomy): domain Eukaryota; kingdom Metazoa; phylum Chordata; class Actinopteri; order Anabantiformes; family Anabantidae; genus Sandelia; species Sandelia bainsii. The sequence goes on along the minus strand of JAUMHL010000016.1, from coordinate 7,331,270 downwards.
GGCCCTCCGATTCATATTGATTCATATCACCATTGTGAGGAAAGGATGGAGTAAGCAAACGTAAATATTCAATATTTACCATTGGCTGGTGTTATTAGAGGCAGGCGCTTGGACAAGGGCTGACGGTTATCATGCACCCACACTGCTCTCGTTCAATATTGTTCTTCCTAGCATGTATGTATTGTACTTGGTAGATGTAGACTTGTAGATCAGGGTCCCATTTGTTTGAATCTATTCGCTTTGGCATACAGCACCTCAAACAGAGGAGGCGCAATGGTCCCCAACAATAAGCTACAGAGAATGTTTGTTTAAAAAAATTATGCTTTTCAACCTGACAGCAGAAAAAATCTGTATGTTCAATAAAAAAATATTTCTACAATTAAAATCCCGTGGTGCATAAAATTACTGCTAATATTAATGCTCTTGTTAAGGTTTAGTTGAATTATTTAAATGCAAAAGCATGGCTGAGTCTTTGCCAACCTTATCTCTTTGCCAGTTCGTAATTAGGTACATAGGGGTGTGACTCCAATTGAAGGTGTCGCCATTGTTAGACTCTGTGAAAATATCAACGGGTGAGGTTAACGCCAATTTTCCTGTCATTAATGAAATGCACAGAGCTCCTAATGAGGTAAACCATTGATCTTTGATAGTACTTATTAGCCGAGTGGAGGGCACAGACTCCCACACTTCAATTTCAAACGGCTAAAAATAAATTGAATAAAAATACTAATAATACTGTATAAACATGGAGCAGATGTCAAGGGGCCTTACATAATACGAAGCAGGTAAACCAACTAACTGTCTCGTTAACTTAGTCTGCTTACAAGCAGTACGAAAAGCCTTGCTAGTGTGAGAAAAATCACTGCGAAAAAAGGCGACTGCAGGCAACGTGTTAATGTGCACGGTATATATGTGTGAGCAGGGTGTCAGTGTGCAACTGCTTGTGTGTGCGCGTTTATGTACAAGTGTGACCTTTTTCCAAATCACTGACAACAGAAATAGACAGCTCTATGAATCAATAAGCTAAATTAGCATTGAAGAGTGGAGATGACAGGCAGGTAAAATTAGCTGTCTGTGTAGCACACTAGTTGGGCTGACATGTCTTTCAAATAATAACTAACCTCTGGATGTTCCACGTCAACCACACTACAGATTTAGTGTAGAAAAGCATACAGATCAAAGATACCCTCCAATTTATAACCCTACCTTATAACCTCTGGATATGCTTGAAGTATTAATTATTGTCCAGTTTGATGGACAATATGCATAAAATGTTTTTAGAGCATGATATGTATACATGAAATAGACAGATGGCCACTAGATGAAACCTTTCTCTCTGAGTTCTGTCTCTGTTGTGTTTTCCTTGAGTCTGTGTGACGCTTAGCTTCCCGGGGACTGGCTTGTCCAGCTTTAGGATTCCAATGACAGGTCTGAGGATTGCGTTGGCAAACCAAACACACTTGTGGAACAGAGGAAATCTTCTTTTCAGAGGAGCATGTATTATGGATGGACTTAAGAGATTAGACGGGGAGCTGCTTTACCTGCAGTGGACGCTGCTTGTCCTGGCTCTTTGGAGATTTCAGGCCACTGCCTGGCTGCTGCAAGAGTAATTGCCTCGCTGCTTGTAGGGCCTGGAAAGAAAAGAGCACAAGACAAAAGATAGTGTGAAAAAAACAAGAGAAAGAAAGATGAAAGAAGAGGGCAAAGAGACACTGAAAATAAACTATTAGATTTCCTGAAGCTGACAGCACAGATAATTCACATTTTCAGGGATAAAACAGTCATCTTTGACTGAAAAACCTGTCAAACATCGCCTGGTATTTTCCACAATATATTCTGACGTGGTTAACACTACGTTGGAAATACGTTCTAGTAATAATTCACAGAGCAGTGATCAAGGATAAATATAGTTTGTCTAGAGCACCCCTGAAGAAGAGGGTGGAGGGGGTGGTGGGCTGAAAAAAAAGGCAGAGCATCAGTAGAATTGACCTGTCTAGTGTGTGCTCAACTGAAATACCCACTTCTCTCTGCAAATTACCACCACATTTGCATATTCATAATATCAATTTGAAGTAGAGGCAGCACCATGTGAAGTGTCCCTGGGAGCTGTAATTAAAGTTGACAAAATCAACATCAGATTACATTTAGAGTGAATTAACTAGCAGGCCAGGTTTTACACTATGCATTAAGAGTGCTTATGAGCAGAGGATGAGTGATGAATAGACAGAAAGATGGATAGATAGAGAAAGAGAGACCTTCCTGCTGAAATTAATTCACAGCTGTTTACACTTTGTATGAATCAGGAAACTCATATTAGTAAATTGTAAAATTTGTCATCAGCACCCTTTGATGTGTTTGCCAGACACTGAGACGCTACGAATCAGAGAGACTGGGATGTGGCGTAATTTATTTCTCTAGGGTTTGATGGCATTACAGATTCCCTCCCGCCTGGCGGTGTGTACTGAATGCGTGTGACGAGGGAACTCCAGCTTCACAGGTACGGTGGCAGCTGGGCTAGCAGCTTCACTCCAATTCTTCAAGAGCAGATGGATGAAAGAGCCTGGCAGAAAAGAACATTGTGCACAGCTGCTACTACTACTGCTGCTGCTCAACACCGCCGCATAGCTTGTATTTTTCAGGCCCATGAGCATCAAGTGGGAGAGGAGGGGAAAACACACACACATGCATACAACACAACACAACAACTTCACAGATGTTTCTTTTTTGATGAAAAAAGTACAGGACCAGGAGGACGAGAAGCAAGAAATAAGAAAAAACATAAAACTCGGATGGAGAGTGACACTTCTTCAGGAATCAAGGGTGCTCATTTTATTTTCTGGCGCTTGCCAGTATCCATGACAACAGCTGCCTTGACAGGGCGTGCATATGGCGCAGCTCTGCCAGCTGGTGGGAACAATGTTTGAACTAGTACATTGAGAGCCTGAGCAAACAAGAGGAGAAGACGGGAGAGAGAGAGAGAGGGAGGAAGAAAAAATGAGAGAGAGGAGAATAAAAAAAAGTTACCACATCTTAACCCCTCAGGGAACATAGCCACCCTGATCAATAATGAAAAGACAGAGCTGGGTATGCTTGGAGAGGTGGTGGTGGTGATAGGGGGTGGGGTCTGTCTGTCTGTCTGCTCAGGAGGAGCCAGGCTTTCTGAAGTGAAGTAAACAAACACATTACACCGGCACTGGGTCCTAACTGCATTGATCTGTCTCCTTGGTAAAAGGAGCCTAGTCGCCACCAGTTTAAATGCATGTGTGTGTGTGCCTGTGTGTACTATGACATCTGTAAGGTGAGCCATGGCCTTTCTTCAGAACATGTATACTGCACATGCAAAAAGTTGCTGGTAGCACACAATACACATCAGCACCTGCATTACGCAGACACACACGAGCACACAAAGCTTTGTTGTTTGTGGACTTTTTAAATTAATGAGGAATCAAACATTGCTCGACTTTGGCTTCCTTTTTCTGAATGCAACAGACTAAACAAATTCTTTGAATGCAGCCAATCACTTTGCTAATTAAAACACAGGGCCTAATTAATCTCCCCATGATTGGTGAATCAAAGTAATTATAAGGCTTATTGAGTCCTGCACACAGTAGTTAGCAGGAAGGCTGCTTGATGAGAGCAGCCCAAGGTAGCTGTCAGGAGGAAATGTGTATCCATGCGTGAATCAATAATGACTCGCTGTGTTATGCCCAAAGTCAAGAGAACCACTCAATATAATACACATGGTCAAGAGTATAAAGAAAGAGATGTTTTTCACTGCACTTCCAATATCCATGCCAGGTAAATATCGAGGGAGGTTCAGGTATGAGAGGTGACACAGAGGGGTGAAGCAGAGAGATCAACTACACCAGGCTTATTAGAAAAGAAGTCTGCTTTGACTGCAAGAGTACTTCTCCAAACATAACACAGACCTTATCAACACCGGCCAAACTTTTCCAGAGTGGTTTGTCATGCCTGAAACTGTCTGTCACCTCTTTTGTTGGAAGTGGGGTTAGCCATTTTCCTGAGAGTCTGTGACGGCGTGGAAGGCAAGAGAGAAAAAAAAAGAAAGAGTCCTGTCCCCTCACTTTCACTGGCTCTGAGTATTCAGCCATTACAGTAAAAAGCACCAATTTGAGCCACCCACTTCCCACTCCACATAGATGGCAAGCTGAAGCTCATCTCAAAGCACAAAAAGCACCAAATGCCAAGGAAAGTCATCAAAAGTTTGCTGAAGAGCTGCTGCAGTGGACAAAAACACAGACGAGTGCAGGCACACCATCTATTTAACCTGGGTTGCTATGCATGAAAAAATGACATCCCTAGTCTATTAATGCACACATTGTATAAACAGCACAATGTGACACATTCTTCAGAATGAGCGAGCAAGCCAGACAGAGAGAGAAAGAGAGAGAGAAAAGAGCCAGGCCCTGCTATATAAATAACAAGGCACTCAGAGGCATATTTGATGTTGATATCCATCACTGAGGTTGGAAAAGAGGAAAAAATCAAGAGGAGGGAAAATAACACACAGAGCGACCAAGACCACGACATGGGGATCCTTATGAAAATAAGATTCAGCCCAAATGGATCTGGTGTAATTGGTTTCAGATAGTGAAGTCAGGAGAAAGGCGATACAAGCAGCTATTATGCGAAACGGACTGAGAAACAAGAATGTTTACACAGGCATTCCTCTGCTACATTAATAGGCATGCAGAGATCACTGGAGAGGGAGAAAGGGAGAGAGTCAGAAGAGAACGACAGAGAAGGGAGGAGAGAGGGAAGAGGAAGAAAAAAAAAACAGCCATCCATTCATCCCTCCCTACTTACCCTCCTCTCTCTTGGCCCCAGTGTCTACAGAGAGCAGGGTAATAAGGAACACCTATCACAATGCACCTTTGTTAGGAGCATGCAACAATTTTAAACAAGCATGAAATACATTAGCAGGTCCTGCAATACCAGGCAAAACCATTACAAATGTTCAGATTGCTTATTACAGTGAAAGGTGTGTATGGGGGGTGGAGGTGGGGGTTAGCAAGAAATAAGCCATCCACTAGGAATGTCACTCTTTCGAATCCACCTGGAGACTGCATGATATCCAGCCATGACATTGGAATTGGATATATCTGAGGGGCTGTGACATTGTGTTTGGACAGCGCAGATCACTTCATGGCTCAAGTCATGTTGGGAGTTGTTGTTATTAGGGGATATAGCAGATATTGGAATGATGACATAGGTATGAAATAGGTAAGCTGCCCTCAACAGGTACATGTTCACACTGCTGTGGCCTCTACAGGATGCTTCCATGCTCCAGAAAGCAGCTGTAAACACGCAGTTGTTGATCAATAAGAAATGGGTTGCATCATGATAGCACAATCTTCTGTGGCGTGCAGAACAGATGTTTTGTGTGTATGCATGTGTGTGTTTGTTATAGGGAGTAAAGGCTGCTGTTCAACACTAGGCTTTCGGCCAGAACAACTCCAGTCACGCTGACAGCTTTGACAACTCCCACACACAGACTGGTACGTGCATAAGCGCACACACACAAACACACACACACACAGCACCGCACCAACAGGCTTATCTATCTTCACTTCCAGGAAACACAGACATAGGAGGGGGGAGGGGAAAAAAAAGAGAGACGAAAAAGAAAAAGTGTGACAATTTATCAAGCTGGAGGGAGTCGAATGCCACAGAAAACAAGGCACAAACAGTTTAAGCTGAACAAACAAACATGGCTGATTGGACTGAGGCTGTTGGCCCGCTGGCGGGGGAGATACGCGCTGACACTCCACACCAAAATATTTACACCCTATCTTTTTATATAAGTGGATTCAGAGCAGATGGATGGATGGATACGGATTTGGAGGGGCTGGCTGGAGAGGATAGACAAATGAGAAGAGAAGGGGAGAAGGATAAGATGTCCCATACAATGTCTGAATACAAAAGTGCGGCCTGAGTTTGCGAAAACAAGCAAAGTGCAACCAGGGAACACTGTCAGAAGAGCATAGGCCCTAAAGATTCTTCATGCTAGAATAGAAAAGATGCAGCTAGATGGTGCTGACATTACAGAAACTGTCCTGAAACAGAAGTTAAATTGGACACAGTATGCATCTATTACAGCTCAGACTAATGTTTTTCCACATCTTTCCAATGAACATCTGGTCGATGCTTGATGTGTGCGGCGTCTGTGGCTGCTATTGATTCCATTCACCTTAAATAACGTGGACACAGAATCCTGTCCTTTGATAAAGGTCAAAACCGGTGATGACACGCTGGTGCCTCAACAATAGCTGCAGATTCAGGTCCCTGTTCACCCCCCACAAAGTCCAGAGCACAATACACACCTGGATTCACCTGGATCAAAAATGAACAGAAGCCTAATTACTCAGAAGGTGCTTCCAGGAGAAACTAAAAAGAGAGAAACTTGAGAGGAAGAAAGAGGGGAGAAAAGGAGAATTTGGAAAGTATGTAGGAGTAATGAGCATTTTAATGTATGACTCAATAAATCAACAGTCTGCAGAGAACAAGGGAGGGAGAGGGAGAAAAGGAGGGAGAGGTCCATGGAGAATCTGCCTGGGCCTCAGGACGGAGGTAAAACTATTCTGCAGAACAATGGGCTTCTGTGTCCCGCTCTGCTATCTCTATCTCAGTATTTTCAGCTACTTCAGCTTCCCCTGTCTCTACATATAAAGCGCTTCATCCAAAAACAAGACTGTCTTTTGCTAATTTGTTGTGTTGGTCTTTTTTTTTTTAAGAGGGTAAAGAAAGCCTTGCATATTGATCATTTGCTCTCTTGAACTCCTTTCCACCTCTTTGCTACACTTTGAATTCAACTCAACTTCTTTCTCCTTCCCCTCCCTCCCTCGCTCCACATGCTCATATCACATTATTCATTTCTTCCTCACATCTTTCTGTCTTGCCCCCCGCCCCCCACTTCTCTCACCACTTGTTTATTGATTCTCAAGATTAAGAATTCCTAGGGTGGAGGATTGTAACACACAAGCATCAAATTATTTTGGGGTGTGCTTATTTGCCTTTCCCTTGCATCTATTTGGCCTGTGTCTGTAGACAATTATGCCTACCCAGCCTCAGACTCAGGTGCTAATAATGAAGGACAAATAGAATCATATGTGTAAACTTCCCCCACTGATGAAAATTTATATTAACTTTCTGCCACAGTAAACAGAGCTGCATAGCTACACCCTCCCGAGAGGATTGACGAGATGAATTTGCTCACTCCTACCCCAGGAAGAAAGCCTGTGTATGAGAGAAGAGTGGTGGTGGTGGTGGTAGGAGGGGTTTGGGGGGTGTCTAGCTCCATTGTGTAACCTCACACTTATTTTTCCACGAACAAAGACAAAACATGGGTCTGTTTTGCCCATCACAGATAAAGTGTGTGTTTATGTCTGTGAGAGGGAGTTGAAGAGTGCATATGCACCAATATGTATGTGTCTGCTGAGAGGCTGGGAGCCCATGCCAGCAATAACACAGAGCATGGCCTGCTGTCGTTCCCTGCAACCGCTTACATTTGCTAACGTCCCACCTTCTGCTGTTATCACCATGGTTATTGTGCATAAATACAATGATTTATCTGTTCTAGTGAAGGAGAATAATCTTTTTCAGCTACCTTCCAGCTGAACTTTAACACTGAACCCTCTAAACTGAGGTGGAATTTGAAACAAGACTGTCTTGTCATGTATTCTGACCAAATTCTATCAGCATTGAATGCTGACCATACTCATTTCCAAAATAAAGTAACTTTTACTCATAAATCCTCTATAACTCTTAGCCTTACATGTTGCATAACCACTTAAGTTCTCAGTGCATCTGTTCTCTGCTTCATCACTTATGAAATTCAATTTACCTCCACAATGCACGTAATTCCTTCGTTCTCTGTCTCTGCTGGTGGCTTTAGCAAAGTCTTCACTTTGACCTGCGCTGTATTATGTGTAGATGAGGTGACAGCAAGCCCATTCAGCAACGCTCTTTATCTACTGTCGCTCTTATGGAAGTGCTTTAGAGTCCAACAATTGAGAACCTCAACAATATACTATCACAAAGAAGAAGAAAAATAGAGACAGACACAAAAAAGAGACTAGGAAAGGTATTTGTGTGTTGTGTAACTGTGTGTTCGTGTTTGTTTGAGGTTTGTTTGTGTGTGTGTGTGTGTGTGTGTGTGTGAGATCAAGTGTTGAGGGTTGTGGCATGAGGTACGAACAGACCTGTAGCCACACATGCACACACACACACAAATGCGCACATACTTCCTGTATTACACGCACTTTCTCTTTCCTGAAGTGCTTGATTTCCTCTTCAGGTGATTATGATCCCTCTCCTTTACACAGCTCCAGGCGAGTGTGGGTCACACAGTTGGATGAATACCTGATATGAAATGTTGCATTTATACCAGCTATGGTACGTTTAGAAACGGCGCTGAGTCCAGTAGAAAAACTGAAAAACTTTGGGACAGGAAAAACTCTACTGCTTCCACCTAGTTGCTTATAAGTAGTACGCCAATTATCTTCCGCATTGACAGTATGACACTACCTAAAAAATAACTACATGCCTACTGCAGCTATTTGGTCAGCTGTATCTCAGTGCAAACTAGGAGTTTCCTCATCATGCTTGTCAGAGGATCAGACACAGAATGAAGTTGCTTCTCATGGAGCTTGTGTCTGTCTTTGTTGACAAGGCCTTTTTAAGAGGCTCCCACTGCAAAAACATGGCCAGAGGCTACTAGCTGACTGTAGCACCAAAGTGCAAGAATAAGAGATAAGAATGCCAATAGCAATAGATGGTACTGAAAAGGATGAATGGCCTGACACAAATGTGTTCATACACGCACAAACAAAGACTGGAAAATAAAAGGTTGTGCAAACCTTAACTTATCTCAGCTGCTGCATCCTGGACACGAAAACTGCATTTACCCTTTATTAAACCACTAATAAAAGTAAACATAACATGAACACATAACATATACGCTACATACAAAGAAATACAAAACAATAATTAGGAAGAACAGAAAAGCTATTCAGAGGCACTGTCATCCATCATTAAACGTACAGTTGCTTGTGCACTGTGTGCCAGTTTAGTGCATCTGCATCAAGACCCTGTCTTGGGAGCTCTGCTGTTGCAGGTCAATAGTGTGAGTGTCTTTCTGTCTCGTCCTGCAGGTTTTAAGTGCTGAGTTTACCCTGCTGTGGAGTCAATGAAAGAGCACCCTGACCTTAGCTCTAAATGACCTCACTACATTTGCTACGTGGCTTTCACTGAATATTAACAAATAACAAAACATATAATAGCACACATTATAAACAGTAAAAATCTACTGGGTTCATTTGCAGATAATTTTTTATGATTATAATCAAATATATAATTAATAATTTTCACTGTACTTACAAAGTAAATTACATACAAGTTTGTGTGACTATTTTGTCTTGCCACTACCCCCCAGTCTCCTCTGTCAGTTTGCTCTCCATTGAGAATGATGTATCCTTCAATCAACTCAATGAAAAGCCAGTGCATCTGCCTGTGGAAGGGCCATGGATCACATTCACTCTCATCCTCTTTGCTTATATAACACGTACCTTTTCCTCTGCTCCTCCTCTCTCCCTCTCTCTTCCCTCCACCCTGCAATGCACCTTGGTGGTTGTCTTGCGAATATTCCAATTACAGCAATGTGTGTTTGACCTTTAAGTGAGCTGTAGAAGATATAGTTATCTGCCTTCCACTCTGACACCCCGCGTCTATCAATCAGTGTTCCACCACCCTCACCAGAACAGGCTGCTATACTGAGCTGGCTCTGGTAAAATGTGTTTGTGTGCATATGTTTCATTGTATGTGTGTGTGTGTGTGTGTGCATGAAAAGTGAGAAAGAGATGGAGAGAGGGAGCTATCACAGGCGCAGAGCGTAAGGTAAGCAAAGGAGCTTGGAGAGTTCCAGAGATAAGAATGTTAAAACGCATAAGGTTTGTGTGTCAATACATAAATGTATACCACATACACATATAAACACACACACATAGGAGGAGAGGGAGAGAGATGTCAAGCATTTTTTCTTTAATCTGCCACCAGGCTGACTGAGCCTTACTTCCATAAACAAAGCTTTTTTCCAACAGCATCCTATATCACGCTTCTAAGAACAAGCAAGCGTGAGCAGAGTCATACTTCTTTAGTTTCACTCTTGTTCCGCGCTCTTTTCCAAAGGGCTAATCTACATCTTTCATTGAATCAAGAATGGAAATTCACAAGAAATGCTTCTTTTTCAATTTCATGCTGAAGTAGCTCAAGTTAGTGGATGTAATTTCTCCTAACAAGAAAATTTATCACTCTGTCGCACATTTATTCCGCCTATGTGAGAAAAGGGCCTCCTTTCTGCATTTTTTTTCTTAGGCTTTGATAAATGTGCCAAAAGCATGATCACTCCCTTCATAGCACTCCATACAAGGACAGAACAATTACAGTGGTTATTAAAAAAATAAAACCTCTGGTTGAAATATGTATCAAAGATAAATGACATATCATTTAGCGCTGCAGTGAAGGCATTACAAAATTAAGCAAAAACTAAGCCAAGGGGGGATGGGGGGTTATTTTACACATATTGTAGGGACTTCAACTTCTGAGTCTGAGAATTATGTCATGGTACAGAGCTTGTTGGCACACTGATAGCTGACACAAAGATAAAGAGCACAAAATATAAAAAAACAAAGTTTCCAGTTATTTTGAGAAGGATTCTCTCACATATTTAAAACTTGTTCCAACAAGGAAGTATTACTGCGCTGTGATGGAACTTCTGAGAAAGGCTAATGCAAAAAACCCAAATCCATTTGAAGTTTTGTTCAAATTATGATTATCACGTTTCACGCTGAATTGGATGATGAAGTCCAAACAGGTGAAAAGGAATGTATGAAGAACAGTATCGCTGAAACAATACCACGCATGGCCAAGCTACCAGGCTAATGTATATTTATCATGTAAACTTCTGATAAATACATATGCAGAAACAATCAAATCTGTGGGTTTTCATTGGAAGATTTTGCACCATTGACTCAAGCGTGAAACCAATATCAGCTTAGTGTCTAGTCAAGCTTGAAGTGCTGCGCCTAGACCACAAAGCATGTTCTGCATATGCTCATGGGTGTCACTTTTATCAGGGTGGAACAAGCAGCTTTCCAGTGCTATCACTGATCAATTCGTGCGAGTTAAGTCCCCCAGTGTGGGTAAATAAGCAGTGGTTAGGTCCTGATGAGGAATGGCAGGCTGTTTGAATGGGAACATAGGCTGGAGAGAGGTGGGCCAGTCTATCTCTGCTGCAATGGATTCCTAGTGTGACTTCCATCATTAACCTCAGACTACAGTACATCTTATTCTCCATATCTGCCCCAAACAAATATTCAGTTTATCTGCCTAAAGGACTTTATTGTGAGTAGATTTTATTTCATAAATCACCCCTCCAGACTTGATAAACTGCATGCCAACTGTTTGTTCCATTTGCTCACATTTGAAATATGGCAACTATATCTCTGACATTATTATAAAGATGTCCTCTAAATGATACAGATGTCAGTCCACCTTGACAGCAAAGTGAGGGCCTGACCTTGACTGATACTCTATAAAACCCAGCAGCTTCGGCTCTAAAGCCGGCAGTGAAGAGAGCCAAAGCCAGCGCTAAGTGACATGTCAGTCAGTTCGTCTGTTTGGAGCCTTCAATTCCCCACGGCCTGAGCTTATTTACTGCATTTGTATGAAAAGCTGTGAAGAGGAGAGGGCTGAGAGCCTGGCTGGCTCTCTTACATATGTATACAATGTTTGAAGGCAATGCGTAAAGAGCATCTCCCCTTGCAGCCTGATAGCAGTACTACAAACAACTTGGGAGAAGGATACAGCCATTTATATATTCAAAAATGGGTCAGGGATGAAGGTAATCGGAGCAGCAGAGAGTGTACAAGTGCAAAAAAAAAAACTGTGAGGATACCTGGTATATGTTCGGCAAGATCCTGGGCACACATTAGAAAAAAAAGAGCACCAGTGACATACTACTTCTTGCTAGTCATCTTCTTAACCAGATTTGAAGTCATTTTAATATTAGTTAGAGAAGAGGACGGGGGCATACACAACAAACCATCAGGCAGGCGTTTCAGGGGCTGATTTGTTACTATTCATGGCTAAAGCGGAGAGGAACTGTAATACTAGACATGCTTGTTAAATTCACAACACTCCAAAGCTGCCTTCTAGCAAATCTTGTCTTTTGGTTGTCAGCTTAAGACACCCCGGCATATGCATATGTAGGATTTTTAAGCTCTGTTAAATGGATACCGGCGTCGTGGCCTATCAAATGACTGTAAGCCACTTGCCTTTTTGGGGGGCAGGGAACCAACAGGAAAAGCAGGCAGCAGTGCGTGCATGCATTGGAAAGCACCCCCACACACTTGTTTTCTCCATCCTCCTCTTTACTCCACATTAGAGCAAAACAGACCCATTTACATGTATGTATTCAGGTTGTGTGTGACAGTTACACTCCACCCTGCCATATTAACGACTGGTACTCTGTTTAAGCCAATGACAGCGGAATGGCAACAAACAATGACAGAATGCCTGTTTTCAATTGTGAGGCCATGAAAGATGATACGCCATTCACCACCAAGGCAGTTTGTAAATAAATTATTGTGGAGGGTATTGAGCTGAAGCAATTGCTCAGTCCCCTCAGACTATGTGTGAATGTGTATTTGTACGCGTGTGTTGCATGCTTGTATATGTGTTTGTGCTCGTGTGAGTGGACTTATAGATCCAGTGCCATTTATTTCCCAGGGCTGGAGCGGGGTAGTTAGGGAGACGTAAAAGGAAATGAGTTGTGAAGTGGCCATTGATCCCGGCTTGCATCAGGTTGGCTAGAGACTCCAGGACTATTGGCCACAGTATGTGCTCCTGAATGGCTGTCTCTTATTTACACTGAGGTGGTTAACCCCAGCCCAGTACATTTATCAGTGAGCTGATGCGCTGCACAGTAAAAAAGGAAAAGAAAAAAAATGAGAAGAAAATCAGGTCAAAGAAAAGTTGACTGATCTCAACTGACTTTCGTTAATTCAACTACCACTGCTATTAAAATATCTAAAAATATTCATGTGCGTGGTTTCTATTTTATTCTATATTTGGTTTCTTATGAGCAAAAAACATTTGTCCCAGTAAGTGACCTCAGTCACAGTGACGATATTCTGTATACACACACAAAGAGCACACACACACATGCACAGAGTGATGTGTTTGTTTCTACCTGTGCTGCCCTCAACCTGTAGACCACTCTGCTCAACTGCTTGAGCATAAAATAGCCTTAAGTGTTTTTTTCCAGCAGATTTCACTCTATCTCTCATCCTTTTCTCCAATTCCTCCATCGCTGCCTCTGCAACTCTCTCACTGTCCCTTTCTCCTCGTCTCCCTTTCAGCCCTTGCAGCTTGACATTTCGCCATGCTCTCAGGGGACTCCTGAACGAAATGGAGTTACTGGAAGAGCGCCACTGTAAATTCCAGGAGGCCACATGTAATGTGTCTTAAACATAGATGGACAGCCCAGGTTTCAAGGAGCTGAAGAATGAGATGGAGAGGAAGAAAGGGAGAAAAAGGGAGACAGAGGCAGAGGAGGAGGAAGAGGTGGCATCTAGATAGATAATAGAATAATACTGTGTTTTGTCTGGGGAAGGGTGAGCAAACAGTAGCCATGCTGTCATTCACACCCTATATCTTCAGTGTCATCAAAAAGGGAAAAAACTACAGGCCTATATGTCACAGCCCTGTATGTACTACTCTTTAGGGACTGTCTGCCAATAGCCAGACTTGAAATAAAAAGAAAGATGGCTTTCATTGTAAATAAGTCAGACACAAGTATTGCCTGGGAAGAGCTGTCTTTTCACTGAAAAGGGAAACAATTTTACAAAGACATACACCGCATGCTTCTTTCCTAATGCTTCTCTAGCTTCTACAGAAAACCTTTATCTTCTCACAGATGACGAAGGTTAACAAAAGGTTCCTTTATGAAATCGTTCATATTTCAGCGGAGGTCTTTCTCCTGTCCTGAGAGGTGATTGATGCGTCAGGCCAGGGCCAGTGTCTTATTTACACAGTTGAGTGGGGCAATCTCAGGCTTGAAAGATAAACCTAATGAGCTTCTTTGTGTAAGGGTGCAAATGAGAGACACTACCCCCACTTCCCCTTCCCTTTTCCATCCAAAGGGACAGTCTGGGTGATTAGGCCTTTAAATTATACTCAAGGGCAAAGCCTAGATTTGCATCTTAGGTGTGTGTGTGTGTGTGTGTGTGTCTTCTCAAATGTGCTACAGAGAGAAAGATAGAGAGGCAGGTGAAGGGCAGAGTGAGAAAGATGCTTGAGGCTTGTTGATGGGAGGAAATGGTAGGTGAACTCTGTGTGTCAGTAATTTTAGAGAGAGTGAGTATTTACCTACACTAAACAACAAACTTGAGTTGTTGTAGGAGTGAAGCGAACTCAAGTCTGTCAAATGAGCACACACACACACAAACACACACACTGTCATTTTTTCCTTTGTCTGTGGGGTAACTTTCTCCCTAATGACTTTCATTTTGGGTGGAATTTCATTTGCCCCTAAACCCTAAATATTACCCATCACTTGCTGTCAGATTTCTCATCCCTTCTATTTCCTCCAGCTAAACAGCTAGGAAGGCAGGTTAATTGCTGTCACTCTCAAGTTGGACCACTGCCTAGCTCTCGTGTAGCGACAGGGGTAAGATGTAGTAAGATGGCACCAAGGCACACTTATTGTAATTTATGTTAAAATCCTGCAGTCATTTAAATGGGATTGGATAGTTTGCATTTTGCTGCATCATATGCCTCAGGAAAACACTAAAATGCACACCTTACCAGTTTACCAACATGTAAATCTCTGCCTTCAGTTCTTGTAAATTGCATTTTTGCACAAAAGTAAATAAATATTTGTCATAACAAACAAGCAAAGAACCACATTTAAAAAAAAAAAAATCAAATGAAAACAAACAACCACAAAACTAGGTTTGTTAAGTAACAGGCATTACAAAATTCTGTAGCCAGCATTTTCCAACTTTACTTCCAATTTATTGAGCGATCCACATAGAGGGGTAGTAGGCTTTAGTGACACAAATTTGTCCCCACAGCAGTCAGAACGTCTGGTTAAAATGATTTACATGGCCACAACAAATAAACCAGGTCATCCATATTGTTCTGCATGTCAATACCTTGCTACAGTAGTGAACACATTTAGAGGGAGCAGTTGTCCTGAGTATTGGCCCCCACTGATAACTCTACAGACCACTGTAATCAACTAACAGGCTCCTTCTAGGACATTATGGTAAAGACCCAAATATCAATGCATGGCTTCCATGTACATCCATGGCAACTTATAATATTAAAAGATAAGACTAACTATGGCCAATGATAAACTGATTAGTAAAATGAGCTCAGCAATTATTTTGCTCTTTTTATAAACAAGGGAGCTTTTAAAGTCATCATTTTAGCGTAGTAATTAATGTTGAGCAACATTCATCATTTGCTCTGATACATATCTGCAGCTGGCAAATTGCAATCAGATACAGTGGGTATCTAATCTGTGATCTCAAATCAAATTAGGTCTATTTAGACAACCTTGGGGATGGGGTGATGAAAGCCTGACAGAAATTAAGGGCTGGAAATTCAATTGTGACACTATGGTTATTATTCAGATACATGGATAACAGAGTGTGTGGCTTTCAGCTTGAACACAATGACCTGGATAAATCACAAAAAATAGTACAGGTTATATACAGGATCTGCAACCTAATAAAAACAAGCATTATTTGTTTTTCTAGAAAAATAGCTCAACTTACAATATTTGAATATGGAAAAATTGCTCCTGTGTGCATCTTGATCTGTGTCCTATAAGCCTTTGGCCCAATCTAAGACGACGGGACCTTAAGATGCTGCTTTTCTAATTATAGCTGCAGGTGGTATTTTGGAGCTGCTAGGTAATGGCAGAACCCAGAGGGATAGTGGAGAATTCATCAGTGCTTATTATTAATCATTCCCCCAGCAGCGTGATGAGAGACTGGAGCATCTATACCCACTGGACCACTCAATGTCATTCCAAATATGGGTGGAAAATTACACCCAACAGCCTTCCTTCAAAATGGACTCAGAGCAGACGTGGACTGGAATTTTTTAGCTGCACACAGGTGCAAAAAAGGTGCATGGACGACTGCACAACATCCATGCTTCATACACACACATGCAAGCTATCACTCATTACACGCACCTGCCAACAAGTCACCTTCTACATATGAACACGCTAGCAATTTTAAAGTAGCACTGCTCTGTGTTAACAGATAAATGTAAAAAACCCTGATCTTTTGTCTTCTTCCTTGGGACTGCACTCTCTCCACCAAAGAGATGCAGCGTGAGCGCACCACAGGAAGTGTGTGTGAAGTTAACAGCACAGGACCCCTGTTTTAAAAAGCCTCCAGAGACCTGTTAGCTGGACTGCTCATTTCAATGTGTCTGTCTCTGGCCTGGGAGAAGGCTTGGGCTGGCGTCTTTACCAGGCACATACTGTCATACACCACTCTCCCACCCCACTCACCACAGCAGCCATACGTCCATCTCAGAAACTTAACTAGAAAATTTATGCTTATGGTGCTTTTCTCTCTCAGTGCTGTTGCCTTTTTTTGATTACACTTATTATTATTATGAACATATTTATTACATCCAGGAGACTTTAAATATAATTCATGTCACAAACATTTATTGTATGTGTTTCATTTTACATTTTGCAAATGAAAAGAAACATCCATACTGTCTAACATAAAAACACAGCTAAAAATACTAAATACAGAAAAAAATTAAATCAAACAACTTCACAATCCTTTCCAAGACACATGTGATGTGAATGGTCTCTTGTGCAGTTTAACAGTATCTTTGAATTCTATATCTCTTTCTGTTTTGCCCTGTATCTGCACAGAGTATCGACACAGATAGATGACCTACACCTTCAAATGTAAAAGAGTGATGACTGAGAGAGGGAGGGAATTGACCCCAATCAGGTGTCTGTGTGTGAAGAGTCGCAGAGTGGCCACAGTGCTATGATGTTGCTGCAGCAACCAGCAGGACCACTGGGGTTGTGCTGTGGATGGAGAGATGGGGTGAGGGTATGGGGGATAGATGAGGTGATGGTAGGGGGCCTACAGGACATGCTTCATTGAATGCACCCACACCCTTTGTGTATACACACACAGATACAGACACACAGAATCACACCGGCAACTATTGTACTGGCCTGACCAAACTGACTACAGGGCTTCAGCTGCCTGCAAAAATACACACAAATGCACAAAGACACAGAAATCCACACTTGCATGAAAATTCCCATCAAGCCAAAAGGACATCACGCATCATTACAAACCCACGGCGTTGTCCCCCACCCGCCCCAAAGCACAGCCCTCCGACCTCATCTCCCACTGCTCTTTTGGCGAACTGTCAAAGCCATCATTCACCGTAAAAAGACACGAGAGACACTTGCCTCCTTAACTCTGCTGGTGACTGACTTTCACAACTCCTGCCCCCCAAGCACCACTCCCATAAGCCCCAGCTCATTTACCCTCAGCTTGTTGCTACAGAAAAGAATAGAATCAGTAAATTAAACAATTGAAAAAGGAAAAGTTAAAGAGATTAAAAAACAGAGCATCAGATATTTGTGAAAACCAAAAAAAATACTGTAAAATAAACACAATAAAAAAACAGCAATTCAGAACAATATTATCAAGTCAGTCGGAGAAGACACAGAGATCTAAATGACTTTCTTTTGGGAGAAAGTGAGATGGAGATACTGTGTGCAAATTAGTCTTTCTAAAGTGTCCCAGCCAAAGGTTTCTCTGCCGCTGGTGGGTCTGTGGATTGTGCGCCTGTATGTGTGTGTGAGCCTCCAACTAGTGCCGAGTTAGGAGGCCCTCTTGTGGATAGAGCACTGCCATGACAGACACACACACACACATGCACACACTACTCAAACTAATCCGTACGATGCTCCAACATACACATTTTTTCTCTTCTCATGCACACTCACACACACTCTTATATGCGCGTGCACGCACACACACACACACACTTTCTCTCTCTCTCTTGGCCTCACATGGCTTCCAAAAAACTCACTCTATAGATACAAACTGAGATGCAAAATATAAAAAAAGCATAACCAACCAACAGCATCTATAACCAATGAAAGCTATTAGTGCAAAACATTTTCATCACTCTGCATCACCCACAGCTTCAGGGAAAATGCGCAGACAGCTCAACAAATGAGAAAATTTACCAACAACACAAACAGCCGATTATGTAAACAGCGTTTTTTTTCATGTACTAAAAAAGCACAAAAAACAGCACAAAAAGAAACAACAACAAAATCCAGCCTAATATCTTATTGTGCCTCCTGCCTATGAAGAAAACCCCAGCGCTGCCTGAGAAGAGAGCAGAGCAGAGTGGGAGAGCGAGGGGAAAAGAGAGTGAGAGAGAGAGAGCGGCAGAGAGACGAGACGGGGGAGAAACACAACTTACCTGCTGTTGTTGCAGATGCAGCAGCTCGACTGTGCTTACTTCGCTGCTCGTGTCACCAGCGCTTGATCTCCCATCTCTACTGCCAGCCTCTAATTGGCTGCTGCTTAGGGTGCTCATTCCATTTTGACTCATTGAACTGTTGCTTATTGTCTCTGTGGCCGACTCCTGCATCATCATGATTTAAAACCTAGAAGTGATTAAGAGGCACCGGTTAGGGCTCTTCTTGTTACAATTCCCCCCTTTTTCCCTCCTATTTTTTTTTAACGCTTCCATTATCAAGCCCTCAGTCTCCCTCTGCAAATTAAAGCATTTAAAGAAGAGGGAGGGGGTGAAAGGATAAGGGGGGAGATGCAGGAGGAGCAATTATGCATTCATTGTGTAAATGAAGCAATACAAAGAGATGCACGTCCTGGTGCTGTTTGTAACAGGACGGGATCCTAAATGTAGCAATGTCTTTATCTACTAAAATATGGGCATAAATCAAAGCATCTTGGTTTACAAAATAAAGTTTTATTATTTTTGTCATTACTATTTATTATGAAAATACATTTGTAGGAAATAAATAAAATTATATGCGTTAATAAATGTGCCATTCACAAATGAGCATTTGCTTAATTCTTAATGTCTCCATTATACTTTACACTATCAAGGCAGCACTGACAAAAAACAGATCCACGGGCAGTCCTAAAATATTTGCCGTCTTGAAGCTGTCAGATTTTTAGTGTGTCGCATCTGAATGAAGTTGCCTAATGACGCAAAGCTAATCATGTAAAATTAAAATTTGGTGGTGGAGATGAGGAGGAGGAGGCACCAAATCACACGGTGCAGAGCGGGTGATGAAGACTATAATGGCTTTGTCATCTTTGCTTTGGCTAAATAAAATCTGCCTCGCAGGCTTCCATAGAGGAAGGATGCTCATGTCATTTATTGGCATGATTCCTTTTTTCAGTTTTCTTTAATCAAACAACCTCAAATAGTAATTTATTTTGTGACATTTAAGAAAAAAAAAATCACCTCTTCTCTCAACGGGACACAATTAAGCCAGATGTTGAGCTGCAATCAAACTTGATGGGGGAAAATGTAGAATCCAAGTCCAAATTTAAACAACAGTACATACATATAACATATTGAATTACTTCTATCAGTAAGTCTAAGATTCAGAAAACTGGTGAGAGAGAAAAAAGGAGTGAAGAAAGGAAAAAAAAAACTATCAGGAATATCACTAATGATTGTGCTAAAAACAGCATAAATTATGCATATAACCTTCTCTCTCTCCAGTAATAAATGTTTTATCATTTCCCCTTGCATTTAATGCTCTGTACCTTCACTGGGACAGAGAGGAGCCCCACCATCATCAGTCGACACTCTTACAATAAATAAAAGACACTAAAACCCAGCAAACGGCCACTCAAAATTCATTCAAGAATTAAGGGTTTTCTGCTGCATCCTTTTGGAAAATTATTATTTGAATATTTAAAATTGAATTTGGAGAAAATGCAAGACAATTAATATTTTAAAGGGTAAAAAAACTATCACTACCTTACAGAGAGCTTTGCTTTCAAAAGCTAGGAGGCATGCCATTAATTCAATTTCTATTTCAACAGCACTTTTACATTTACAATACAAACAATTTGACAGCTTTTTTTTTTATGTGCAAGAGCAACCTAATGACACACATGCAACAAAAGTGGGACGAACGATGATTGCGTTTGTGTGTGTGCATTTGTTCCCAGCCCACATGGGTACAGTGTGTATTCTTTGGCCAGTAAATACGGTTTTAATAGAACTATGTGCACGTCCTTCACCGTGTTTGTGTTTGTGCGTTTGACGAGGGGTAGATACAAGACAGGCCTTAAAGGATGTCCACAGCCAGGATAAACAGGATCCAGGCAGGGAGAACAAACAGGGCTGAGCTGTTACACAGAGCAGGGCGACAGCTGCCCGGGACACAAGTAAATAGGGAAGACGCCAGGACAAGGCGTGCTTGTGAACAAACAGGCCCCTGTTTAACACTGCACCGCTCTCTACTGATGGAGAGAGACACAGAGAAAAGACAGATAGAGGGGAGCGGAGAGGGTGGGGGTGACGGAGTGAGAGAGAGAGAGAGAGAGAGAGAGGAAAATAAGAGAGTGAAAGAGAAAGAAAAGGAGAGTGAGTGGGAGGGAGGAAGGTGGCGGTGGGGAGAAGACTGGCACAATGTGACATCCAATCCGGTGATGAATCTCAGCATAAGAAACTCAAGGCTGCAGTCGAGATCAGCCGGCTAATAAGTATTCAAATTAGGCATAAATTTTACATGCCCAATGTTTAAAATATTCAGAGAAAGACTGTCTGATTGCCTTTACTACAATTTTATGAACATTCTAATGGAGCCTGGATCTCTCTTTTTTCTGCTTTCTTTCTTGGACCGGCGATGAATGTTCAGAAAACTTGAAGATATATGAGACAAGGAAATAAGGATTTTTAATAACATTTGAATGCAATGCAAACTACTGTGGAAATCCAAGGAAAATTGCTACTTTGATATTAACAAACCAATGAAATTTACTTTTAATGTGCTTATATATGATTATGGATGTATTAAACATTAATGCCATATAAATAAAAAAGTAAAAAAAAAATTAGGAAATCAGACTTTATATCTTAAGTACAAGTGAAAAAAAAATCAGAGGCATAATTCGAATCTAATATACAAACAATAAAAACCCAATTCCCAGATTAATCTCTGTGCTATAATCTTCCCTCCCTCCTCCAAAATAAAATATGTGCAATATGTCTAACTGCAACATAATGATAATGCAGATATATGCAAAGTATATTCGTAGAGATCAGATGGTGCTTTAACCTTAATGACAGCGGTGAGATAAATTAATTAGCCATCTAAAGGCGGCATTCAAATCTGCCAATTAGAATGTCAATTAGAAACACAGCCAGGTTGCAATGATGAGCGGAGTACCGAGCTGTGGATCTGACTGTGGGGGTGATAGGTCTGTCATAGGCAGACGCACACACAATACTCAAGAGAGACAGATAGTGACAATTTTCAGCACCTGAGGGTGTGACTGTATGCAAGTGTGTATCTACTTTTGTGTATGTGTGTGCCTACCACAGGTTCTCCATGCCCTACACCCTCTCCCGGAGGGGTACCAGCCCTGACCCCAGCTCAGCCTGTCCTAAACCAACTGGGTCGGAAGAAGCCACACCACCCCCAGCTACAATACTGACTCGGGCCCTTGCTCTGATCTGCGGCGTTGCAGGCAGCTTTAATGCCACATGAGTGAGGCTGCTGGCTTCTCCCCACACGTGTGTTTGACATCCTATAAATTGCCGGTGTCCTGCATTTCAATACACCTGCTATTTGATGCTATTTCCTTAAGCCATAATCTTCCAAGGATGGAGAACCTAGACTACTTATTATCATGATCGGAAACTGAGAGAAAAGCTGTTATTGGCCTGGTAATACGCTGGTAATTCTGTGGATGTATACTGCAGCTATGGGAAGAAAGATGATAGTGATACTAAGTGTTTAGGTTGTGGGGTGGTGGAAAGATAGCGAGAGACAGAGATAACTCCGCACTCTCTAAATTTACTGTCGTCAATGATCGCTGAAGGCTCCAACATTTCTATTAAAGTGGAGGCTCAATAGAAAGAAAGGCATCTCCTGATGAAGCAGAGATAGACACAGAAAGACACTTTATTTGCAAAGCTTCAGACCAACTCCAGCTTTTGTCTTATTCTCTGTGCAACCATACCCTTGCTTGCTATTCCTCTCCAGCTTGAGCAAATATTTACACTTGAATCTTGCACTACGCAAATCTGTCTCTTCCATCAGGTACAGAATCTGAGAAAGGGTCCTGACTACACATTTGGCCTAGAGATTGGGAGATTTTCTCCTCTTTATTCCGAGAAGTGCCACAACAAAGGTGTAAGGAGAACTTCGCTGGCTCGCTCATGTGCACACACACACACACATATATAAACTCTCCTCTCTTTCTCTCTCGCTCCTCTCACACACACACACCTATCATTAAAGGGGAAAGAAGCGGCCCTCCATCTTTGTTTGCGAGCTCTAAAAGCCCTTAATGTAGCCTCATTACCTGGCCTGTCTACCGCTCTATCATGTGCAGTAAACACACACTATGACACTGGCCATCCATCTAGTGGGAATACACAGCCGTCTGCTGTGCTCCAACACTGTCTGAGGGAACTTAACACACACTCACACACACAGGATACGTTGTTAACACACAACAGGGTTGACACTGGTTTGGTTCAGAGTCTCTGAGCTATCCATTTTCAGTGTGAGGATGTTCTCTGCTGTGGCTTTATCTAGAAAACTGATCAATTCCCCCATTTTCTATGCATGAGCTGCAAAAAACATTTTCATTAAGATGACAAAAAAAAAAAAAAAAAAAAGGGGGGGGGGGTGCTGCGTTTGAGTGCGCTCGTATTCTGTACACTCTATAAGGTACTTGACCCATCACGCGATATTCATTAGACTAGCTACATTTCAAAGTTGTGGAAAATAACTAAGAACATTTTCAAGTTCTGCACTTAAGTACAGTTTTAGATTTCTGAGTATTTTCATTTTATTTACTTTTACCTTGACTCCACCACAATAAGGTAATTTTGCACTTTTTACTCTACTACAGATTTGTAATCTGACTGTTACAGTTATTTTTACAGATGAAGATTATTAATACAAAATACAATCAACTAATAAATGATGATGTGCTATTACTATAGAATATCTACCTTGCAGTACATATAGTGGTAAAACTAGTCTCACCTTTACCCGCTGCAACACTAGTGGAAATTAATTATTCCTCATGTTTTACTTGCTTTTTCTTGCTTTACTATAAGTTATGGGGGACAAAATCCATTGTGCTCCCAATGTACAGAGATTTGTCATATTTAGTGTCTTCCAAGATTGCTGCCTTTTATTACAAAATTCCCTCTTTTTGTAATTAATCTTGCACGGCAGCTCAACTGGGAAACACAAAGAGGCCTTTTTATACCTCTGGAAAGTATCCACTTGATTTGATTAAATAATACTGCACACATTAGCTTTAGATTCACATTCTTGCACAGAACAAGGGCTGTGGATATTGTCCCCCATCAATTCATAGCCAGTATTAACTAGAGCAATAGTTACAACTAGTAGAACATCTCTCAGTGTTCACGACTGTTGTATTAAGACAGATGTGAAATAGTGTGAACGTAGCTTTTAATGTATCAAGAAGTATAATCCAATAGTATACCAATAGCATTATTATACTTTTATTTTAGGCAATTTGAGAGTATTTCTAAGGTAATATACTTGTTTTTGACACAGATGTTTTTATTGGTAACTCAGTCAGAAATCGGAGAGAAATCAATCTCTTCATGATGCACACTTTGGTACTAAACATATAGTTTAGTGTGTGCACTGTGTAGACTACTTCAACTTGAATAGCATATTTGAATGTGTACTTCTACTTTTGGCAGAGTCCTTTTTAGGCAAATATTTGCACTTTTACTTGAGTACTGGTTTGTGTCTGCTACTCCAGCACACTTTTTTTAATGGCTGGGATGGCGAGGTTACATGTCAGTGTGTAAATGTTAGTCTGGTATATATTGGTTCAAATTTGTCATATTTTCCAACACACAACACATGTTGTGTATTTTGAAGATGGTGAAGTTTATAACAAGCTGTGGTCATTTTATAAGCAAATAGTTGTGTAATTGTGTTGTTTACAACTCCCTATTGATGCAAACTGAACACAGACTAATGTAGCCGACTATTCTGAGTCCTCAACAAAGTGGCAAAATATACTATATAAAGCTCAGGGTAGTGATTTAAAAAAAAAAAAAATATTTCTGCAGCTGTAGTCATATAAGCAGTGATGCCATTTAATAGGCTAATTTCTTAAGTCTATTCTGGACATTAGAGTGACTGTATACAGGTTTTTTAACATTTTTTAAAAGGTTTTAAATATAAAAAAAACAAAACAGGCTAAAACATTTGTACAGCGTGTAGCTCGTTGCTTCTTCAAAGCTTAGAAATATTTAAGTGCCCCTTTTTACGAGGACTCCTGAACGTAGTATGGACAGAACCTGCCGTCGCCGTGACCGTCGTGCGTACCTGTGGACGCGCATTTGTGAGAACGAACCTTCGTTGATTAAATTCAGAATTTTGACTTGTAACACTATTTCAAAACTGCTGTAATGATACTTTGTACTAAGTACATTTTACATTGCTGTTAATGCACAGTGACATTATATGCTACTTTTAAGGATTTTTTTTATTTTTTATCTAATGATTGTTATTTTTAAAGCTTTACATACTGCTGTGAGGCTTGTGAATTTTGAAAATAAAGACATATCTCATGATTATACTGTATTTTATTATATTATATTCTGATTCTAAGTGCAATATTTTTTATCTAAAATGTAGTGAAGTCGAAGTATGAAGTAGCAGAAAATAGAAATGGTTAAGTAAAGGACAAATACCTCAAAACGTACAGTTTATGTAAATTCACTTACAATGGTGACTTTCCAAGTCATAATTACTTTTCCTCAGGCAAACGCTACAGATCCCTTCAAACAAACAATACCAGACACAAAAACAGCTTCTTCCCCTCCTCCATCAGCCTCCTAAATAATTTACAGCTTTTGGTTGCACTATTATATCCCATTGTTTGTAGGTGTCCCCAGTGGAACTAATAAAATAATCAATTATTATTATTAATTTATTTGAACACACAATCTGTAAATTTGATCACATGAACTGTATAATAAAAATCTATAACAATCAATTCACCCAACTGTATATCAGAATTATTAATGTATATTATCATGTATTTATATATTAGGTATATTAACGCCATCCACCTGTATTCTGTATATTTGCTATTGTGTATTATTTGTATTTTTGTGATATCACGTTGTTGTTTTCTTTTCTTTCTTACTGTGTGTGTTACTAGAGAGACACCATCAGCTAAAGACAAATTCATTGTATGCACATGTGCATACATGGCCAACAAAGCTGATTCTGACTTTGATTCTGAAATGTGTATAACAAGTCTTTCCTGCCAAACTAAATCAGAAGTATGAATAATTAGTCCACAGAAGGCAAAGCAAGGTACATGTATTTGTGCACATTTCATTGTAAAGAAACTCAATGTGCTCTCCATTTAACAGAAGCATAAAAACTCAATATAATAAGATACATACGCCTAAAACACAAGAATAAAAGGAGTAAATAACTCACTAAACTAGAAATGTAGCTTTCCTTCGTGTGATCCCACATATTATAATCTATGTTCTTAAGTGCAAGTGTTTTTGTCACTTGCACTTGTTTTTAGCATTGTCTGTGACCGTGTGTTGTTTTTTAACTGTGCAGTGAAGCTGAAAATAATTTTCCACAACCTGAACAACAAAGTTCCTGATCTAACTTTGAACCAAATTTAAATCAAACTAATAAGCAATTCTGTGTCTCCACCCTATTATAACTGATCAGTTATAATAGATATATATATATTTGTTTTTACAAACATATTGCACCCAAGGTGATTATGGTAATTTTTTGACAGGTCATTTTTGCATGCAGTAACATTTTACAATCGCTGGGTGGCAGCATTCAATTTGGTACAATACAGAGACAGCACAGAGGAAGCACTGCAAACAAGAAAGGTGCAACTGATATTTAAAAAAAAAACTTATTTCATTTTTTTTTAGATTATGGTGAGTTATGTCTCTTTCCTCTTAATGCCACTCTCACAGTATGTGAGCTTGTCAAGGACGGATTTTATTTCTGTAGAGCTGTGCAGAATCATAAAAAATGCCTCTCTTAAATGCCTCTATGACTTTTTAAAGGTTATGCTGGCTGTTATCAATTGGTAATATGAGTGTGAAAAAGCCTTTGACTACTTATACATTTATTTAGTTTTAAGATGAGTCACTTCTGTTTGAGCCAACATGCACAATACCAGGACTCCGGAAGTATATGAGCCTCCAGTACCAGATATCAAATATGTCAAGGTCAATACAAGCACAGACATGATATAAAACGTCTAAACAAATAAGCAGTGGTGTAAGTAATTACTCATGTAGCTGACTACTACTACTACTACTACTATTACTTTTTCAGAGGCAGGTAGTAATACTTTTCATTAGTATTTATTTGACAGCTTTAGTTACTACTTACTTTTTATTGATGTAGATTGTAAAAGATAATTAACTACCAGCTGCTTTTTGTGTTTGACATAGTAACATAATTCTTTAATGCTTATTTTTTTCTTCATTACTATAAAATCTGGGCTGGACTTGCACCTTTATGTTATCAACAGCATCAAAGTCAATACTGGTTAAAATACATTGTTTTTTATAGTTGTACTTTTGTACTTAAAGTAAATTTTAGTACTAAGTGGTGCTTCTTCTTGTAATGGAGTACTTATTTAGAGAAGTCATTGCACTTTTGTTGTGTTTGTGTACTTCAGCTGTAAAATACCTCTGCAGATAAGCAACAAAAAGAATCCTGAGGAGCACTATGTTAGAGTTTAAAATAAAATAATGAGGAATTCAATAATTAGAATTGATCACATTAAGCTCTGTCATTTATAGATGTATGTAATTACACAATTGTATATTTATTTTAAAAAAATATACCATATAAAAGTGACGTTATTTGAAACAACTGTCAAAATTAAGTTGCATTTACATGTCAACCTAAAGATCTTTTATAAGAGCATTTTGGTGAGACTGCAGTTGATATATTGTAATTGCAATTAACTAAATATAAATGCATGAATTAATTGTATTATTGTACTAATAATAGTAATAACTCATTTTAAAAATATTTTGTGTAATTCAGAAAATAAATGCTTTAAGCAGGATGTATTTATTAGGCCATGGTCGTTTGTATTATATTACATTATATATTTGCATTGTATTTGTCTATTTTTGCCACTTTCAATCTAGGATTTTAACTACTTGTTTTTTCACACATGTAGGTGTTGTCCCCCATATAACCTCACTACATGAAAAATACGTCGGTGAAGCGCAGCAACATGCGGAAGTAAACAACTCGCGGTGCGATCACTGAAAACAGTGTATAAACAGTTTGGCCTGTAGTCAACACATTACCACCACAATGTTTAGTCGTCTTATGCAAATCTAAACGCTTGTTTAGAGGTAATTAGTAGCTGGTGTTTAGATCCGCTCGACATAAGACTACAACAGTAGAGGGACGGGTGTGTCTAGTCTCTGTTGGCCCGACACGCCGGAAGGGAGGAGGGTCTGTTAGCTGCTCTATCTGTCTGACTGTCGCGGTTCTGCTCTGCACAGACGGAGCCGGTGTTGGGATGGGAGCCAGCTAACTAGGAAGGGCGAATATACCTTTAAGCGAAAGATAACGAAAGAAGAAGCGATCGGCGGTATCGCTGGGTGGCTTAACTAGTTTACTGGGCTCACAGAAAATTTCGATATGGTATTTCTGAAACTGTCTCTCATGTTTTGCTGCCTTCATGATATAACAGGTAAGTTTGCCGTTGATTTACAGGGAAATGAAAGTGTTGAGTGATCGTCAGTGGAGCTAACGCTAATCGGACCAGGCAGTTGTACTTTATCTAACTCGCTAACGTTAGCTAGCGCAAGCTGGCTAACCTCAACGCTAAGTGTTTGCTACTGCTAATCTGTGTTTATTCGTCGTACACAGGTTAGTGTAGGACGCCCGTTTTGACTGATTATCAACGTAAAAACGTCTGTCGTATACAGGTTAAGTACTCTAATTGTAAATCAGTCTGTGTTTTTGACAGTTAGTGACTGGTTAACTAGTTTACGTTACTCTATCGTAATCAAACGGACACTTGAATAGCGAGGATAGCTTAAACACTGCAGTGTTTACAGCTTGAACAACTAGTTTTTCCTCAGCCACAATATGCAAAGTGTATGTAAAGCGTGATATCTACGTAGAAAGGGTTTCATGTATGATATGCTCCGCTGCTGCAACCTCTGACAGATATTACATCCGCCAGAAGCAGACCTGACCTTAAACTTAGGGCTCAAGTAAAATACCCCACTGCAAGTAGAAGCACCACTTCAAATCTCAAGTAGAGGTTCTAGGTACATGCTCTAAAATTTACTTGAAGTACAAGTACTCGACTAAGAAAACAGTGTCTTTTAAATACCATATAATTTTATGCTGTTGGTAACATAAATGGTAAAACCTGGTTTAGATTAGAAACTTTATATATATATATATATATATATATAAAGTGGAGCTGATTTTAGTCACTTTTGTACTTCCCTACAGTGGCAATACAAAAGTGGTTAACCCATAATAATACATAAAAATGTATTAGTTGATCATATTTTAGCAGGTTGTGCACCTACAGAAGGTAACTAGTAATCAAAGCTGTAAAATAAATGCAGTTTTAACAAAATGGAAATACACCTGTAAAATAATATAATAATAAAAGTACCTAAAAAGCAATTAAGCATAGTACTCAAGTAAATTCTTTTTTAAAATTTTTTTTTTACTTACTACCACTGAATTTTTCTGCTACTGTAATGACCCTAACTGGAAATTTGTCTGGTCCACTTGTGATGTTTACATCAGCAAAAAATAAACACATCATGTCAGCCAGCTTAAGAAACCATTTCCCCCTTCTATCGCAGATGAGTAACAAACTATGTGAATTGAGGCACTTGAAGCGGTGATATGACATTCATTTCGTGGAATCATTATGTTCTTGGCACATAACAGCCGCTTTGCTAAGATAACTTAACTAAGATACTTTCTAACTGTGTGCCTAATTACTGCCATATGTCTCTTTCAGTGTTTTGATGTAGAGTCTTGTTTGTAGCCTTGTAGTTGTATTTTCAGTAAATGAAGTTCTAATCATAGTTTCCAGGACCAAGTGAGTCACCATCAAATAAGCAGAGCAAAACTCCCAGTGTTGTGTAATAGATGAAAATCTAAGTAAATCAATTGTTCTTAAATCAGTAATATGTAAATCAATGCCTCCCTACCCATATGATAAAATGCTTATTGCTGAGGAGTTTTTTTATTTCCAGATTTTATACACTTATACAACCTAAAGTGCCTAACAAATACGATGACAAAATATTAAAACAGACAGGTTAAAAATAGATAGTGCTAGTTTTAATTGCTGGCAAATATACAGAAAACAAACCAAAACAAAATAATATGGTCACATGAATGAGATTAAATGCAGCAATTGCATGTGTTTTTACTCATGTAAGGCTGATGTTACTGAGATTTGTAACAAGATGCTTCTGAGATTCAGAACCCAACAGCACAAGTTGCTTAAATGTAGGTTACCTGAAACTACTTGCAAAACCATGGCAGGAAAACGAATTTTGTTGTTTCCTTTAGTCAGTGCTTTCACTTTGTTAACATGCATGTTTTGACACTGGTGCAGAGTGTGGTTGCTGTTCTGGTTTTAATACATTTTTTGTCCAATCATTGGTGCTGGAGATGCACTAATGTGCATGTGGGGGACAGGAAAGGTGGGAAAATATGTTGTGACACCTGTCAGTTTGCTTAGCTCCACAAAACCCCTTACTGCCCTAAAATGTATGATCAGTATGACAGGAAAGCAGGAAAAGGTATGTGATTGATAGTGGATTGTGAATGTTTGTATGATGCATAATGTTGCGGAGAGACATGCAAGTGTCTGTGCAAGTGTGTCATGTCAGACAGTCGGTCTTCACCTTGCGTAACTGGTAATGTGAGGCTCACATCTGTTTTGTTCAATACTGTCACCACCTCCTCTGTTCATGTCAGCAGTTTCCCCTCTGTCAGGACTTAAACTTGAGGCTGAAAGAGATTGCACTTAAATCATGATGACGTAGCTTTTACAGTGAAATTGACTGTCAGTTGTTTTTGTTATCAGCCCAGAAATTTCAGCTATCACCTCTTACTGAGTTAATCTATTTAGTCCCAAATAAAGCAGCATTATTATGTCACTGCCAGGTCATGATTCAGTTGTTTTTTTCATTCAGCAATAATGAGGAGTGTCTAAGATTTGTTTTTACTGTAATTGTAATTAATTGTAATTAATGAGAACTGGGTGTAATAGAAGTCAAATCTTTCATTAGTGATAAATTAAACAACACTTAGAAACAGTTATTCAGAATGCAGTTGAACAGACTGAATAAAATGAGCCACCTATAAAGTGGTCTAATCTGCTTTGTCAAAATTAAATATGTATGTTTTTTTAATAGTTTTATGAATCCATTTAGATGAATGTTGAGTTGATTTGTTTTAATTGTAATTAAAGAACTTTAAAGAAACTAATTACATTATCATAGAAAATACTCTTATGGATTCCATATGGAGTCATGCAACAAATAGAGAGATGACTTTTATATATATTTCACATTTTAAAATGGTTTAACAGACATTAATAATGCTGGTAGCTGTAGTCACATGTGATGTGCAGGTCCACGGGTTCAGACCTTGGTCATATTCAGGACGTGATGTTTACATGGTTTCACTTACAGCTGCCCATGTAGAAGATTTTATCATCATGCAGGATTCTGATTGTCCAGTGATTTCTCCGCTAACTTAGCCTTTTCCTATGTTTTTCTTTTCCATCTTCTCAACAGTAATGACAGACCAGACAAAAAAATAGCATTTAATCATCTGCATATGCAGTGACAGACTTTTATCTCAGCATGTAAAGCATCATTCCGTTATGTATGTTCCTTATCACTTTTTGAGTTATGACTAACCACTATGTGATGAGTGTACTGTGTGTATATATCAGATGTGTTAGAGTGTTAAGTTTTCTTTGTGATATCATTTTTGTGTTTTATAATGTGAGTTATTATGCAAGCAATGGTGTCTTTGTGAATCTGGTTTGTGCTGTCACATTACTACATATTAAAGAGGTTGCCATGTCCTACTAAGAAGGTTGATCTTGGCAATCTGAGCTGGCAGTGTTTGTTTTTGTGCAAAATCAACATGTTCCCTGATTAAGCACTGCTGCATGTCCTCACCTCTAAGTCCATGTTGTTTTTCAGACTGTTTGTGGGTTCAGTTAGTTTGCTGTCTTTTTATTTTAATTGATACACACAGGCAAAAGAAGCGGATTACTGGAATTTTTCTTTTCTGCATTCTTAGACGAGTTGCTACTAGTCACAGCCTTGTACAGCCTCTCCCTTTTTGGGGAGTAATGAGTCCCGCTTCATGGAAGCCCTATGTTGTACAAAATAAGGCAGAGTGAAAATACAGGTGGAGCACATTTTATTTTATTCTTTTTCATTTCCTTCAAAAACCTTTTTTCACAACTCGTTAAATGGAGCTTTTACTAATAAAATTATTTCCAATGGCAATTTTTCTTGCTCATAGCAGAGTTTTACCTTTTCTAACCTAAAACTTCAGACAGATATTTAGTTAGTATCACTCTTTGTTGCTTTGGAATGTAGATTAGCATTAGCAACAGCCTGCAACTAAATTGAGTCACTGGGCTCACACAATGACATACAGTACTACTGAAACAGAACCTCAGTCACCTGATGTGCATCATGTGCATCATGTGCTCTCACTTGTGCTTCAAGCTGCCCACTTTCTTTGTCTTTGTGAAAAGAACAAAGAAAACGGTCACTAAAGCTGAAAGCTGGCAGGATTACCTCCGTGGGGTTACGTCAATAAGATGAATAAGCCCATTAAGCACATCTAGTGAGTGGCAGCTCGTACTACGGCTGGCCACCATTGCAGAGATTCATCTCTGTTTTCCCAACCTGACTATATAGGATTTTGGCTTTTTAGAGCAGGCAAAGCACTGGTAAACAATCAAATTAGCAATGGCAAAATTCCATTTGGCTACTTCAGTTTTAGCATCCTGGTATTGTGCATGCTGTCATGACTTCCTGAAACACTATGACAGGTCAGAATGTCTGTTGTGCAAAAGACCTATGGGTTTGAGATATGTTGATCTTCCTGTAAATCTTCTCACATGTATAATTGTTTACCTGCTAATTGCATAATGTTCATAGAAGGGCTGACTACTGTCAAATTGTATATGAGATGGAATTATACTCAATGAACCGGAAATCATAGTAAAACATCAAAACAAAATGAGACTTCACTTTACCGTCTTGCATCAGATGTTTGTTGACAAATATTGATGAGCCATTGAACTCTCTTGCAGGTAACTTTGGGAATCCCTTGAACAAATATATTCGCCATTATGAAGGTTTATCATATGACACAGAAGCCCTGCACAACAGTCACCAGAGAGCCAAGAGGGCACTTTCTCCTCAAGACAGGACTGTGCACCTGGACTTCCATGCACATGGAAGGTCGGTTTAAATACAGTCACATGCTGTCCTCTTCACTTATTCATTCTCTCTGTGTCTTTCAACTTAACTATATACTATGCTGCTTGATTTTAGTATTTTTCCAGCTATGTGTGAATATTACACTCCAGTTGTGAAAACAAAAACAATTGTATAGAATAAATGTGAGGGGGGTTACGTGATAGCCGAACACAGACACATCAACAGGATGGAAAATGCCAGCTGTTTGTAGAATGTTACTGTTGGTAATTTTACAAGGTGATCTAGAGAAATTAGTCTCTAATAGTTATCTCAAAAAAAGCTTTTTCAAGTCTTTTTCAGACTTGAAAAAGCCCTCTGGAATGGAAGGGCGAAACGTAGTCAAGGAACTAAAACAAGTCCAGTTGCCATTGA
>JAUMHL010000016.1:7250456-7287950 GCA_032362345.1 Sandelia bainsii | reverse complement strand
CGGAGCTCGAATTCCTATTGAAAATAAACTAAGCTGTACATTTATTGGGTCCAGAAATATCAACACGCACCGCAAGGAGCCACGTATAGCACTCAGCAGCGTTCTGCCGGTGCCTCTCAGAGGCTTAATGATACCTGCACCTCCCCTCCAGCTGCTTCTGCCAGCGCCGCTGCTCCACACAGACGGCAGGCGGGTGGGAATTAAAGTATACATTACAGGAGAAAAATAAAAAGAGATCGAAATGACAGAAGTCAGACAGTTCAAGCTGACCGGGCCTCTTAAAACGAAGGAGCTGGTAGACTAGCGACAGACACTCCAGGTTAAATTGGCCCTTCTGTGCTTCCTCTTATTTTCCCACCACAGCTGCCTCTTACCCCCCATCCGTAAAAAAAAAAAAGAAAAGAAAAATAGCTTTTCTTCAAAAGCTTATTTGAATTAAATGAGTTGCTGAAATCAAAGGCTTGCTAGAGCCGGGTAAATTTAAACAAGCAAGTGCGGCTCACAGCAGTTTACCTGTTATACAGCAGATTGGAATTAGATGAAAGAATAGAGCATGGCAGACAACTCCTTTTTTCACAGTAGTAGATATTATCATATAGTAAAGGCGGCTGAGTTTAAATTATATTCCTACTTAGAGAAAAGTACATGCTACTCACTTGTTGTTTTTTATAAATGTTCCAGGGCACTGAGATGTCATCAAGATGAAGAACAGCTAAAAAAAAGTGAGATATGATAGCCGTTTCATGCATTCAGATTTCTTGTTAAGGATGAATCTGAAACCTATTTATGGCAGTGAGGTCTGAGGATCCCACAGCTTCAGCTCTGCCAAAGAGATTATCATACCCAGAACCATGGCAGTTGAATGGCAGCAAGACAAGCTCCGCTGACACTCAAAAGAGCTCAACACCTGTATATGCTACACAACAACCACTATATAAGGGCCATGGAATCCTGTCAATTCCTTTGCAAGTAGCAATAAAAGATACGTCTGTGCAGGATAAAAAAATTAAACATTGACCATGAATCAGATAATGGGGAAAGTTTAGGAATCATCTCCAGGTGCTATTGAGATGTGGAACTTTTGGTTCTTAGTGCTCGAGAGTGTAGAGTCCTCATCTCAGGCTTCTGACTTACTGCTGACACAGTGGCTATCCATTCATGACTAAAACACCATTCAGATGGACACCAATTACACCTAAAAAACCCTGATCAAATTAATTCAGGAAAATAGCATTCCAGTAAAGAATAATAAACTCATTATATGGAAATTTCAAACACCCTCTATTCTCCACACCGCGGCTAATTCAAACCTAATTTTTACTAGCCACTAATTTGAGGGCGAAGGGCGGGGGATAGGAATTACATCTGGAGGTAATTCATAGTGTGGAACTGAGCCCAGTGGTGGCTATGATACCACTCCATCCCCCACATAAAAAGAGAAAGACAGACAAGACATTGAGAAGGAGCTATTTAGGTGAGTTGGACTTCCGGAGCACTGAAACAACACTTTTCATGAAAATGTTTTCATTGTGCTGTCACCAGACACGTTGTGACTGGGGAGGATATTCAGTAGGTGATACAGGCACAGGCAGAGAGACAGACAGAGAAGCAGATAAATGAGAGAGAGAGAGAGAGAGAGGGTGAGAAAGAGTTTCAGGAAATGTGGAACAAGGTTTGGGTTCCTCCAGACAGCTGCACTGATGAGGAGTTTAAGGAAGGTGTATGTGGGTAGAGTGCGGTAAATTTTTTTCTCTACAGAGTTTATGAGGACCTCTCCCTCTCAAGTGACCAGCTACATCTGGGCTGCCTAAGTGGGCTCCCTAATAAATGGCACACTTTTCCAGTGATCTGCAGTTCAAAGGACTAAGTAAAGGGTATCCAGCTGTATCAATTTCACTGTATGGATGCAAACTTAACGCTTATTTGCAAGGAAGTATTTGTGTGAACAAGAGGCCTAGAAGTGGGCGATGGGCTGTGCTAACTTTGGGTACAAATTGGGGACATGGTGTTGTGCGGAAAACAATGCATATCAACAAGTAATAATCTCCAGGCACTATTGACGTGGAGATTTTGGTTCTTAGTGCTGGAGAGTGAACTTCAGACATGAAGTCACACATGTAAACAAACTGGAATGTGCAAATTAATATATAGGGTGATTAGGTCAGCTGGCAATGTGTCCCAGATGTATATCTACGTGGCTACACATTGTGTTTACTATTCAACAGAGAATATTTTAAATGATCGATATAAATTCATGCCACGTCCATTTGGGAGGTTATATGAGGCTCACACGGGCTGCAGAGGTACATATTGTTTGGCATGAGTCCTTGTTTCCCCAAATCCCTATAATAGAGGTAGTGAGTACAAAGTTAGCACAACCCACTGAGCTACAATAGCCACATTTATAGAAAAGACATCAGGTTGAAATAAACTAGAATTATCCTTTCACATGTGATACAGAAACTTGCCTCAGTCCCTTCCACACCAGAACTCTCTGCTCTCCACTTCCATCCTCTGCCACCTCTCCAACATTAAATGTGTTTTCCAAATGAAAATAAACGGAGTCTGACCAGTTTGAGGCAGTCATACTCTGGAATATGAGATCAAATAAAGGCTTCTATGGTGGCTGAAAGGAGAAATGAAATGGTTTCTGAGGGAAGATGTACCGAGTAATAAAATTACTCCTTTATATCTTCCTAAACAGCACATGTTCTCCTGGAGTGGGTGAGGGCTTCACTTTGGTCAAAGACAAGTATGCAAGTGGCAATTTTTCCTTCAGGGAAGATTCCCCGATACACTTCTTGAGACTCAGCGCATTGCAATTTTCTTGAAAACGAGAAACTATTTCAGCAACAAGTTAAGCGGAACTTTGGAAGTTTCACTTTGATGATGTGCTGGTACATGCTGTCATTCAAAGGTATGCTCCATTAAATTGGAACAGTAAGATAATTCATAAGGCTATTGCTTTTCAATGAGTTCAAACTAGGCAGAAATGTTTGGATGAACAGTTTTATTTTATACTAACACATTCGGTTGACTTGGAACTGACCATGATGTACCACAAACAGTGAATCATCTTTGGAAAGAAAAATCTCACTACAGTGAAATTGGTTAGCTATTCAAGTTATACAAGCACCATTCAATTTGGCATTGGGGGAAATTTACAACAAAAGTATGAATCCAACTACTTAAAATCATGCAATTGATTTATAATTTTAAAAAGCTGGTCACAATAATATTCAGATGGACTTTTTTGCTACAGCAGAAAGGCTATATTAGAGGAAATTTGCAGTTGGAGAGAATACATTATAATTGATTATACAGTAGCTATTAAACCTCCAGTAAAATGCTTTAGCACAAGGATTGAGCCACTTATCAGACCTACTCACTACCTTTAAAAGCTGTCCATGTTCAGTGCTCTGAGTGGCAAAAAAGCAATCGCTGATGACTTTGAAAATAGGACTAGATGTACAATTTATCAAAACAGAAACGACTGGCAGACATTTCAGAGAATCAAGAGCTGTAACTGTTTGTTCACAGGAGAAAGGAAAGGAAATTTACGGAATTAAAAAAAAGAAATTCAGTGACACCATTTAAAAAAGTTATCAATAGAGTGGTTTGGGTTATACTGTCCAAAAAAGGCTGTAAGAAATTGAAATAAGAAAAGTGTATTGTTCGCAAAATTGATTCTTCCCGTGAGAAATTCAAAGTGTGTTGCCGGGATCACAACCTTTTATCCAGAAATCTGTGTATCTTTTCAACACTATGTTTTAATGTGTTTTCTTAATGAGGTTAATCTAAGATTATACAACAAACAAAAAAAATTACTTGCCAATGCACACAAGTGTCTCTGCTTCAGTTTGTTTTATGCAGACTTGGCATGTAATTAAATGGTTTACATCAGGTTGATGATGTTGTGCTGTGACTATGAATTCATTTCTGGCATAAACATAATATAGAACTTTATTTCCTGTGACAACCTGCAAGACTGTTGTTTACAAACATATACAAGTAGAAATCAGGCTCATTAAAGCTCTCATAACACTAGACCCCAAAAATAGTGTGTGGAGCGTGCATCAGTTGTGTAAAACACTTGTCAAGCTATCATCATGGGTGACTCTTAATTTACACAAAGACACCTAATTATACTTAGTGGCAACATTTTCAACACTTTGCAAACTTGAGAAACATCATTAAGTTTCTCTCTGTCTTGCCTTTTGCCCCTACTGAAGCATGTTACCATCTACTCGGGAAGACAAATGGCAAAGGAGATGTTTCTGACAGCTTAAAAGTACCCATCAGCTGCCTGTGAGACATCTCCCTGCACATCCATCCCTGAACCTCCCCAAACAAACAGCAGGCTCCACTTCAAATACATAGCAGGACTATTAGGTAATCTTCTCCTTTGTTCACTCTCACTGAGCCCTGGTGAGTAACCTCAATCTCCCTGATTCACTGCTTGCCTTCAAGCTGACAACACAACACTTAATGCTGCCAGGATGGTAGGAGAGTACCATAATGACTGGCTATGAATTATCTGGAATATATACATACTATGTGTGTTCAGAGCAGTATCTGTTGTGTTATGATGAAAGTACCAGTATGGTTCTAAAGCAGGAGAGAGAAAAGGCAGGCAACAGCACAAGGGCTCTTTGTTTTGGGACGGGACAAATCTGAGGTTTCCTTTTGGATATTCAATATCCTGCAAGGTACCAAACGGAGTTACAGTAGTCTAGTGTCTGGGCTTTTTTGGAGGGGAGGGGTGCAGAGGCTTACAACATGTGTCTGTGAATTGTTGCATGCTTCTTAGTCAATTGCTATGTGGCTTGTGTGCGTTGCTTCCAACAAAGCCTGGGAAATCAATCAATCTGCAAAGAAGTACTTCTTATGCCAGATGTGGCACTTAAAAAAAGACTTAAAAAGATTTACTTGTATTAGGCACTCCAAGGGTCCAAACAGTAAAAAAAAAAAACACGTTCAAATTAAATATTTATTACAAATGAATCAAGCTGTCAAAATGCTACCTACACTTTGAGTTCTTGCTTGTTATTTTAGGTGGCTTCTCTGAGGCACAGCATTTCAAATCTGTAAGTGTGTTAACATCTCACTCTGAAAATATATCTTCGCTATTTACTTTAGAAGTTGCCAAGGAGAATTAAAGACAAATGGTTCATTAGCAGGTGAGTTTTTTGTTTCTTTTATAAGTCTTCACTAGTCACTCATTGACACATATATGCGCATACTCATTGACATATATATGCACACACTTGCATACTCTGAGTATAATTATAAATGCAAGGCTTGCTATAGGGAGCTGAACCTTTCACACCTTTCAAAGCCACAAAATTGGATGGTTTTGTGGTTGTGCAGCTGCCGCTCCACGCTAATGCAAGGCAGTGTCATATGAAAAATATTCCTCTCCCCAAACCACAGGGCTGGTCATTAATGAAACACAGGCTGCGCAGTGAGGTCATTCAGAGTCTAGATTTCAGCAGCCACACTTAAAAAACGCTCAGAAAGAATAGAGAAACATGAACACAAATCAGATTCCAGTTCCAAGGACGGGGAAAATAAATAAATAGAGAAAGGCACCGGCCCCTCTCACATTTTCCCTCAGCACTCTACAAACAACCGTCAACTGCAGCTCAGAAACAGCTCACAATGAGAGCAGACTAAACATTCTGGTCCCAGCCAAGGAAAATGCTAAGCAACTCTGCACACAGGATGTCTCACCCTAATTGCCAAATATCAAATCTCACAATGGAATCTATCCATTTGGCAAAATCTTCACAGCAAACTTGCCAATATACATTTGCTTTTAAAAGTGTCAACTTTTGTGATGAGGAGAGACGATCAAAAGAGATGGAGACACAATTGTCAAGTATTTCATTTAATTGTTGGATTTGCTGGAGTTTACTGAGCTTATGAGAAACTAGGAATAATGTGCGCAAAGAAGAAAAAAACTTTTATTAGACGAAGGTGCTAGGGGTCTTGTAAACGAGTGATTAAAATCTTCACCATTAAGATAAACAGACTAAATAGGCCTCCAAAGACATGCAGACTCTGAAGGGAGAAAGAGCAAGGGCAAGCTCAGGTCAGAGGAGAGACTGACAGACTGCGTACTGGAGGTGGGCATGGGAGCATAACTGGAACCTTGGGACTAGTATAAAAAACAGGTTTACCAGGAGGGACCAGGCTCTAAAAAGGAAACTAATGGGACAGTCTCCACCATCCACCATGTGGCATTGTATTTTCCAGCCAGTCAAAGCCATGCTCGCAGAGACCCCATGACTTCAAACAGCCAAAATAGCAGCACATTCATGAAACAGAACAGAACTAGTGGGAATTAAAGAAGGCAGGGAAAAAAAGAAAACACACACACACAAAAAAGGTAGCAGGCCTCGACAGCAGATGGTAAAATTAACATTTCAACAGTTCCTTCCTTTCATGTAGGTCTCGGCAGAACTTTTTTCTATTCTGAAAAAAAGAAAAAAGTAAGAGGGGCTTGGGTTTTGGTAAGATACAGTGGTGTAGAAGGCATCTGGAAAAGGGGCAGAGGAATATTGGCTTATTGCTCCTGATGGTCCACCTCTATGAAAAATTAAATAGGTCTGTTTTGCAGGTTTCCCCTCTCTAGAGTGCCTTAAGTTGTGTTATGGAAACATCATCTCTGTAATTTATACGCCAAAGAACACCTGGTGATGAAAGAAAATAAACTACTCCTCCCTTCTTTCTCCATTTAAAACCAACCACTATGACTTTGTGGTTTCTGCCTTTGAGGTTCCTTTTTCCGCCTTTTTAATGTCCTATTTAATTGTCCCATATATGGATTTGGCTTATTTTGCAAGTTGCCATCTATTGTGTTAAGTCGTTCACAAAATGCTCAGCAGATTTTATTTTGAAGTCTTGATATTCATTTTGAAGTCTTGATATACACTTCAAAAGATGCTTTAGAGAGATGTTATCATGGAGAGACTGGAAGACTGAAGCATCTCTAATAAAGACCCAAACAATGGACAGCCTCTCTCATTTCCAACCCTGTCCAATGGAGCGTCTCAGTAGTACCCATTAATTTGGACACAGTTCTGGCTAAATTACATGTGTTCCACCTCTGTGACATTTTAAATGCAATTAAAAGCTGGTTATGGAAGTGTGCACGGACTTCCTTGTGATGAAGGGAAATCACTGACGTGATTAACATGCAAACGAGCTCATGCTGGCAGACTAGATTGGGGTTTGAAAACCTCAATTACTTTTGTGTGATTATCTATTTACCAGTACACAGATTTCCATTTCTCATCTCCAGCTAAGTTCCCCATGCACGAGCCACAATTATACATGGCACACCTTTATTTATGATGCGCACAATACTGAAATACAAGCTCCAGTTATTTTTCACTGTGATGTATTGCGTCTATACAGGCAGCTCATGAGGCAGGGCCACCACACCAACACTTCCTAATGCTGAATCATTTGCTTTGCGAGTACTTAATATGATCTTGACCCCCACCACTCTATACACCCCCTATCCATCCATCCAACTCCTATTTAAACTCAATTTAATCCCCCTCCCTGTTAGACAGCAGTGAGAGTAATGGACAAAGGGCAGCTGTTTGTCCCCTTCAACTGAATTTTGTGCTTTAATCATTTTTATTCCTGAACTATAAACTATATCACTACCAAGAATTAAAGTAATTTAAAATGCAAGAATGACTGTATGTGCAAGTGTGAGTGTGTGAGTATGTGTGTGTGTGTGTGTGTGTGTGTGTGAGTGTGCGGTATATCAAGTGGTAGTTGAGAGGAAGGTGTGGAATGCAGAAACACTCCAGGCCTTATAATATGTGTAATCTTGTTGATGCAATTACTAAAGCAACACATCAAAGCAGCACAGGAGTAATGCAATTTAAACAGCTGGATAGTGACAAAATTATTTTCTATAAGTTTTTTTTAAGTTAACATTTACAATAAAATATACATTACATTTTCCAAGCAGGCAAGATTTAAAATAGAGCATAAAACCCTCCAACTGACAAGCGAAAGAATGATAACCCTCAAAAAAACACAAAAAATGTATGAAGTTCTATACAGTAACTATTC
This sequence comes from Sandelia bainsii, assembly GCA_032362345.1. NCBI lineage: Eukaryota > Metazoa > Chordata > Actinopteri > Anabantiformes > Anabantidae > Sandelia > Sandelia bainsii. The sequence continues at coordinate 7,279,853 of JAUMHL010000016.1, read as the reverse complement.
CAATGTGTATTTGCTTTTCAACCATTTTATCTGACGTGTAATGATTTTTAAAAAAAATAGTATATAGTGCATGTTTTTATTGTTTGTCAGTCTTCCTGTTTCTTGGTGCCCAGGGACAGAAAGAGAAAGAAAGACACATATATCTGTGGCACAGCCAGGCTTTTCAAATTGTGCCCAGCATACATAAAACATGCCCTGTTGCTTCAGCGGGAGCAAAAAGGAAAACAGTGCCATCAAGTGAAATTTCGGAGGATTCCTCAAACACCTCAGCAGATACATCTATCACCTTTTCAAACTGAAGGCAAAAATAGAAGAAGGGGGTCTTCTCGGGTAATCTTCAATTCATACTCTCCCTTTTATTTATCAATAGTAAGACAGATTTTTTTTCCTCTGCCAAAGTGAAATCTAATCAACGTTAATAAACACTTATGAAACCTAATTTTGTATAAGTGTAGTTCAAATTCAAATTTATTGTATGTCGGAATATTTTTCAAATAATCTTCCCATCTCCACTCTGGATGGAAATATCAGACACCAGAGCACCTCCCACTCAAGCAGCCAGATGATAAGACAAGAAATGAACATGGTGCTTTACGGACTTCATGTTCAGAATCCTGTTCAAGGTACCTCAGGAACAAAGGGAATCATTATTACTATTTGAACTCAGTTGCCAGGACGCTACAACACTAGTATAAGGTTGCTAGAGCCGGTAGAAAAAAAGCAGTGGATACAGAGTGAGTGAGTGAAACTGGTGGTGATGGCTAGAATCATAAGTGAGAGAGAATAAAAGAGAGAGAGGGAGAGCTTAGATAATAGTAGATAATGGACAATTAACTCAGGCTAGTAGTGCTGGCTGCAGTGAATAGCAGCTTGTGGTGCAGCAAGTCCCCGATCACCACTTAGCCATATTCACACTGGGAATACAGGCGATATCAAGCTGTAGGCTACTGGGCCTCAGAGGTGTACACGCTGCATTAGCAGTCTCCACAATGCCTTCAAACAATGCTTGATACCAACAAAGTGCCCCAAAGTGCAAACGCAAGCACTCTGCCAATGGGAAGGCTGCAATGCCATAACCTTGTCCATTGTTTCATGTCCTTTCACCATCAAAATAAACCCAGGAGTCGTTAATCCATTAAAAAAAGTGACATACTGCCATTCCTGGGTGCAGAAATAGAAATTAACATAATTAAACCTATATAAAAGCTAATTGCATAAATAAATGAGTGAATGTCACCACTGTGCATCACAGAAACCATGCATGTGTTTATATCAGGGGCCTCAGAAGTGTTTTAACTGCCAACCCAGCCCCTCACCCCCTTCAAGCTCCATCTAAATCTATTGATCTGTGAAACACAGGGACCCAGGGGAGACAATTCACTTAATATCATACATCTAATGATGAGATGAATAACGATTATACCATTTGGTAATTAAACGTCTTACAAACCATTTAACTTACTGTGCTTCAGGAGGGGTTGCCAGAGGTTGTAACGATTGTTTTTCATTTCTCACTTGGCACGAAAGCAAGAACACACGCAGGAGGTACGGCTGGGGGTGGCGGCGGTGATGATGGTGGTAGAAAACAGTGCATGACACAATGGTGAAAACACACTAATGACTGTTAGCAGCTATGACACTAATCCCTAATGCTGTCAAGACTTTGAAGGGAAAACAATTTTGAAGGGGCGAAGGAAATGAAAGATAAAGCAAGACAAACAGCTTGTGGGGATTTGCTTTATAAATATACTTAGAAATCTCATTTGCTTGCTTGTGCATCATTTCAGAGTAGGAGATGAGTAAGTGAGAAAAATATGTATTTATCGGTGAACTGTAAATACATGACACGAATGATGTGAAAGGGGAGGGTTATGTGCAGACGCCTTCCCTCTTTGCAAAGATGTGTCTGATCCACACAAAGGTGTGTTAAACACGTGCTTTGAGAGCCACTTTACTGTCAACATCCACAACCCTAATCCCTACTTACAGACAATAATTACCCTGCATTGCCATGTCAGTGTGTTGTTGTATGTACAGACACACTCTAAAGGCCTGTATGAAGCTTATTTTTTAACAGTAACATAATGTAAATGGTAAATAGGGATGAGACTAGAAAGTTGGGTGAAAAAGTATTGCAAGGTTACGAAACATGCACACAAACGTCCAATCACTTTGTCAAACTATCCTCTCCTTTCCATCCTATCCTTGGATGGCAACAATATATTTCATTTGGAACTGGCTTTTACTCATTCACACAGTATTTTCTGACAGAGGGATGTGTGTCATGCTCCTGGCTCCTTATTGAATGATAGCTAGTAAACATTGTCATTCCAAAGAGCGACAGGATTAAAGCCTGCTTTGCCCATTGAGGGGAACAGTACGCGGAAAGAGAACAGGAACAATAGCCAAATGGAGGACAGTATCACAAGGGTCCAATGTCTGCTGTGATGAATATGTGGGAGATTATAACCCATTCCATCATTTCCATAATGTAAAACTCTCTTTCTTCTTCACCCGTTGACTATTCACAAATAAATGAGAAAACTATCACCCCAGCAGAAATGTTTGACAAAAGGCAGAAGGGAGGGAGACTGAGTTTTGAATGACCCCCGTGCCTTTGACAATACAGGTTCTGTTCAGACACATTTGGAAGCAGCGGAGTGAGTAGGACCTGGTAGAGTATTTATCACCGGGCACAATGCAAATATATTACCATGTCACCTATATCACTTTACGGTACAGAATGGAAGCACAGTGAATACAAGAGAGTTTTATATAATAGCAGGTGGAAATATGAATGTGGGGTTCTTTTGATGCGTGCCTCACTAGCACTCTAAACTGAGGGATCATTCAATAGACACTGGTTTAAAACTCTGTAGCCACAAAGAGCCAATCCTTGCATTTAACCAATATGCTAACTACCCTAGTTAATAAGTCTTTTTTGCAAAAATGACTTGAATTAAATTGAATGACAACAGTTTGAAAGAACTTTTGAAAGGCATAATTACAGACTTCAGAGTAAAGAGGGTGTGAATGAAAGAAGTTTAAATGATCATGGCTACTTTTGGCTGTGGGTAAGTTGGCTTCTGAAAAATCCACCAAGCAAAAAATAAAGGCCATTTGCATTATCAACGTATATACTACTACTATGTACTCTACTTGACTGCAAGCTCTAGACTTTTCTCTTCAAAAAACATTAAACTCCTGAGCCATAGAAAATATCTACCCGCCCTGTGCTCTGCTCACACCTCAACATCACTGACACCTTTGCAGTCATTCACTTGATGTATGTGTGCCTGTTTATGTGTGTGTATGTGATAGAGAAAAGGCCTCTGTGCAGGGCTACGTGCATGTGTGTGTCATCTCCCAGATCACTGCAGTCTATTCCAGAGATTTCTCCCATGGTAACCTAGTTTATTTATTTTATCTACAATATAATGCTTCAGTGAACATTAGCAACTTTGAGACACAAGTTTCAATCAGTCGTCTAGAGGTGGTGTGTGCAGGCTCGTGCATGTGCTCAGCCAGGTGCAGAGAAGAGATGAACACCGCTGACAAAGAGATGGCGCAGCTGTAAACCGAAGGACTGACAAAGAGGTCCCAAAATAATACAAAATAAAAACGGACAGCAGGAGAAGAGGGACAAGGGAAACAAAAGGGAGGTGGAAAAAGAGAAGGATGGAGAGCCACAAAAAATAAACTGTAGGGGACAGCGGGGAGAAGAATTGGGAGGAAAGGCAGAGATGGATTTAAAAAATACTTTTCTTTTCTGAAGATAAAAGTAGACTAAATAAAAAGTGATAAAGTGTTGAGAGCTAAGGAGAAAGTGAGAAAGATAGACAAAGTGAATGACAGAAAGAGACGAAACGAAGTAAAAGAGAAAGCATTGCAGAGAGAAAGAGAAAAAGAAAAGGAAGAGAGACAAGGTATTCTCCCTGGGTAGTGTGGAACAGGTCTTGTCCAATAAACACAGGTGAGCAGCTCGACAGGCCAGGACCACCAAGCTGACTGACAGCTGAGAGCTCTCATTGACCGCCAGCTTTATGTTACATGACATGAGGAGTGCAACTCAACTGACAGAGAAACTGCCTGCACCTCTCAGAGTGTGGGAGGGAGAGGGGTTGGCAAAAGCACACACACACCCATATGCATGACTGTTTAAGACGCCATCCACGCACTGTGGCCACAAGGTTGCAAACACAAAAATATCCAATCCAAAAATATCCAAGCGGACAGAAGGAAGGCCGCACCGTTTCCTTTCACAGGTGAGAAGAAGAGGGGAAACACCCTGGTGCTTCAGTTACTTAGTGGGAGAAAGCGAGGGGTTGTAGGGTGGGGGGTAGAATGTGTTCTGTGTGCTGACTGAATCTTTTCCACATGATGGGCCTCGGGCTGTTTTTGTCAACTGCACTCTTGAGCAGCAAGGAGTCAGGTAGTGTGACCACATGATTGCCCAAGAGGCACTGCGGTGAGAGAGGGAGAGGGAGAAATGGGGAGAGAGAGGAAGTAAATGGGAAGAGAAAAGGAGAGAGAGAGAAGGGCAGAGAGGGAGAAGGATTGGGGGCCGGGACGGGACCGATGCAGCACGCATGATGAGGTGTAATCACAAACCCCATTCAGAGTGCAGTGGAGTTTGTCAACATACACACATTCACATTCCACTGTCTGTCAGCTCTATGACCCAAATCGAGCATGCTGTGTGAGTGCATTTATCCACACACACGGATGCTTTCTGCCCATTTCGCCTCCAACCAGGTAGTAACAGTTGCACTGTCTAGGCTTGTGGTTTGTGGTGAGCAAGCCAGATTCCAAGCTCTTGTAGGATTTCTCCGCCGCTTGTATCCCTTTTCAAGCCGCGATCAAATGATCATTATGAACAAAGGACTTGGCGAGTTGCCTCCGGAGTAAAAGCTTTTTCAGTGGCTGTGACGGTGCGGTTTGATTTGAAACTACTTACTTGAAAAAAAAGAGAGAGCAAGAGAGACAGTGAAAGAGTGCTACAGTGCAAGAAGGCACTATCTCATAAAAGAATCTTAAGAATGTTTAGTTCAAAATGTGTTATTTTCATTTAGAAAACACTGAATGGAAAAGTGCAGTTTAGACACTTTTAATTAAAATGCAAAATGCAAAGAAATATATCTTGTGCAAAACCACTACTGTTGTCATTTTATTTAAATACTCATGAAACAAAATCTCATTATATTCATAACATGAACTAGAACAAACAGCGTTATTCACATTTATACAAATCTTCTTTGTATCTGATTGGCTAAACAATGTAAGTCTTATTTCACCACAGGAAGCTGAAATCCCACTGTCACAGTTTTTTTCTGAGGTTGATATGGAACAAAAACAGAGATTTATTTCCTGGAAACGAACCTCTATGAATAACATTTAGTATGTGGCAATATTAACATAATGTTTGTGTTTTGGAAATGTCTGCAAAGAATTTAGCACTGATTTGTCGACAACTCAAGGTAGTTCTATATGCTGGAACAAAATATGCACTTCCTAAGATAAACAGAACTCATCAGTAGGTTAACGCAGTGTAGATTTAGTTTATGTCATAATAACAGTATCCCTATAAAACACTGGACTGTGAAGGGCTAACATAAACTAAAGGTTATGTGCGCAGGCTGAAAAATTAGGCTGCGTGACAGTTTGGTGATAACACACGAGTTCAATCTGTCAAGACAATCAGCATTTAGACCCTGGGAGAAGAATGCGCCTACTCTGTGCGACTGATTCATTGGACACGATCACCTGCAAGTGAAGCCACTCATAATTCTTCCCACCTGAATTAAGGAGTTCAAACTAATGTCAGGGCGCTCTGATGTCATGCCTGCCTCGGGTTGGTTTTCACAATAATCTCAGGCTCTTGGAGAGACGCCATTGAGTCCGGCTTCCGCACCAAAGATTTCTCCAATTAAGTTGCAGTGAAAGAATAACATGTGAAACACTAGATCTGTGCTCGTTTACAGAAATTAAGCCGGTGCATGCAGTATTTGCAGTCAGTCATTTTCAGTATCAGTCACCTCTAATATGAGGTGTATATATGCAGAAATACTGGAGCCTGAAATATTTTGAGGCCAACTCTGCTGATAGAAAATGTCAAATCATATATTTTTTCTGAAAAAACTCATTGAGATTTGAAATCCTAATGAAAAAAAAAAAGATTGGTGATGTGGGAAAGACAAAGAAAGAGATAGAAATAGATTAGGCAGCCATGACGATCAATATGCTCATTGAGCCTCTTTATCTTCTCTTTAAGAAATAGATATATATAACTATATTACTGTGATCCTTCTCAGCACCCATCTTTCTAATTCCATTTTCTTGGCAACTGTGCACTCTGGACAAACAATCTTCATCTCTCCTCTTTACGTCACACTGCCTACCATGCATGTCTACATCCTCTTGTTTTTCTGTTCTGTCCCTCAGTTATGTCTCTTTCACTAAGACTTGTGCAACATTAATACCTGATTTTTGGCACAAAAAGAAACAGTTTACAGAAAGAGCAAATCTGAAATGTCCATCTAGAGTAGATCTGAACTGAATTCAGCATTATTATGGCTTTCTTTCAGATGTATGATGGGTTACATATGGCGCCTTCTTGCCATTCACATATCAGGTGTGAAAAATATTTCCTCAGTGGAAATAATGTAAGCACCATTCCAGGGTCTTTAATAACAGGACAGCTCTTAATGCTAGAGATCAGGGGCAGGACGTCATTGGTCCATCCACTTTTGCTCCAATTTGCTCACAGCACGACACTATCAGACCCCAAACCAAACCTCATTAAACTGAAATATGGAAACTTGGGGAACTTCCAACTTCTCTCCCTCCCCCTTGCCTTAGTGTGAAGACAAAACACTGGACCATAGAGAGAAGAGTGCATGAAGAATTGCAGCAGATCCTTGGGACTGAGAGCACAAGGAAGGAAGAGAAGGAAAGTAAACCTTTGATGAGTAAGACTTTTTGTTAAGCGAGAGGGCTTAACTTTAAAATATTCTGGGTGGTAGTGAATGGGGGATTGACCAATGGCCCTGATCTCAGCCACACACTGGGGCACTGGGGTTAATGGTGGATAAAGATTAGAAAAAAGGGGTTGCTTTGCATGATCTCCATCCACCCCCACTCCACACTTTTCACCTTCTCCACCATTCCCAAATCAGCTAGACAATGGACACTGCCAATGGGGAATGATTCACGTCCCTTTGATTTCTGCCTCTACCCCCTCGACTACTCTGAGTGCCCAGGGTAAAGACCCATGGAGGATCTCCCTGTTTGCCCACTCACAGGGACGACAGTTAGCAGGCTCAGAGAAACCATTTGAGGATTGGAAATTGAATGACAAGAAGTCTCTGATCTATGACAAGAAATCAATTTTAAACTGGAAATGTGAGCAGAGGACTGTTCAGTCCAAACTGCAACTTCTTTAAAACAGCCAAAGACATACTTAATTGCTGTAGATTTTTATATGTCTGCACTGGATGTACAGCTTGCAGTGTTGGGCAATTATACTTTTTTTTTGCAATGATTAGAAGGGCTTTTCAGGCCAGCAGATATGCAGTTAGAGTTCATCTTTGAAGATTTAACTGAACACTAGAAAAATTAGGAACTAATATTTAAATCTCTTTTAGGTGGAAAAGGAAACCTGGTCTCTGCTTTGCTCTGGAAAGACAAGTCTCTTGGGGAAGTGGACCTGGCTCTACAGCCAAGCCACTCAGCATCTTTATTCCTGCCCATACACTTTAATCATAGCTATACCTCAAAGCTGCTACTGTACTTCACGACATTGAAGATCTTTTTTCTTCAGTGGCTGGAGCAGAATATCTAAATAAACCTATGGATTCAAAGAAAATGCACCGCAATTTCCAGCTTCAAACCTGAAATCACTTATGTATATACAATCTCTACTGTTATTTTGAATATTTAGGCAGGCCAATTGAAATCATTCATATGGTGATGATTTATTATTGACCGACAGCATATGGAACATACCTGTAGCAAATCATTCCATTCAAACAGTCACACACTGTTCTTTCATTACAAAACTTGATTAATCACCGCCATGTTTATACAATCCCAAAGCAACAACATTAAAAGTTTTACTCTGTTTCTTTTCACCATCACTAGCTGCTGTTTATAAATGTGTGCGTATGTGCATGCACTCCTGTGGCGCTGATACATATGTGGAGATCTAATCAGTGGAATGGTCACATTACTCATGCTGGTGATATAATTGGTGACTCCCATTACGTGACCTGAGATTCTTCACACTCATTTGCGCACTGACCTGGTGATAAACACCATCTTGTATCATTGGTTTTTAAAAAAGGAGCTGTCTTCAATCATGTCCATGTTTTACTGGACTACAACTGTGCAGGATCAACAAAACAGCTAATAATTATTAGATATTAACTAACTCGCTCCTTTTCCTCAGTACCGGAAATCACTTGATACTGAACAAAGGTTCAGTATCAAGTGATTTCCTTCAGCCCAATAACTTTTAAAATTCTGGCATTTGAATTACTAAATCATGTAGGTAGTTGGACAGTAAGCTTTCACTTATTACTGACACAGCTTTTACTATTAATTATACTCATTTTAAACGCTACTAATATCACATTATCTTATACAGTTTTATTATTACATGCTTTCTTTTGCTTGTACTAGAATACAGTGAATACCTTCCAGACCACGTAAAAAAAAAATTCTAGTACATAGGTCTGCTGTTTGTCATTTCAGCACCCAGGACTTTGTTACTCTAAAGCCAACTCCCACCAACAGTTATGACTGATGTGGCTAATTTCAGTGGACACTCTAATCTACGAGAAAACACAACACTGGGCATGCAAGGACAATAAAAACTACTTTTACTCACCACTTTGGACTTTACAGTGTGTGTAGGCTGCTTTTTTCTATGGATGCATGTGCATATTTCATCCTACAAAGACAAATGAGAAAATAGGGATTTGGACTAAATATATGAGCAGTATACTGAACAAAGTTGCGTTTTTCTTTTGCCTAGTTTCTGTATATATAGTATAGAGTAACACACACTGGGCACTGTAACATCAGGTCAAAACTAATATACTTTATTTCTGTCTGTTCTGCTACAAATTTGAATCAAGACATCAGCAGAATAAATAAAAAAAACTGATATCCAAGCTTGCTCACTTTTGTTGGCCATAATGCATATCATAACTTCTAAGCTGGAGTAGATTGAAAATTCTTGGGGTGTGAAAAGCAAACAGGCACAACTGAAAGGTTGCCCACTGGAGGGGGAATTCTATCAAGGTGGACAAGATGAAGATTTGTTACATTTGAGAGGGAACGGGGGCCTTGTGACCTCCAGTAGCCTCTACAATCACCCAAACATAGTATGGTTAACAATACTGTAACGCCAAAATCAAAGACATAGTTTGCTGTCTTGATAAAAAAAAAAATTAGTTTAATATTTTAATGAAACTGAAAAGACATCTCTTAAGAAATTTTTCTTTAAAATGTATGATCTTAGGGATACACAGTAGGTCACCATTCAGTTTAACACTGATCCTTGAAAATACACTGTTAATGCTACTGTAATCTTTGTCAAGGTTAAGGATTCTTAGACAGATGGGCCTGAAAAACACATGTTCAAATACGTACCCTAAGGGAGAGAACTTGCTGTTGTTGTCCGTCACAGGAGTGGAAGGAGTCCAGCGATGTCACCTATCTGTAACAAGACGAAACAGTAAGTTTACCGTTAGTCCAAATCTATTTGACTATTAGATTCAGTGCTGCAGTGGACATGTGTGGGCTAGACTGTGTCTTGCATAACTGTTGTCTGTATAGCTTGTAGGTGAAAGCAATAAACCCTGGAACAACAAAGTGCACCTGGATTTTGCTGTGAAGTATTACACACACACACACACACACCTTACTCTCTAAAGTAGAAAGGTACATGCCTGGGAGGTCTTAAGCTCTCAACAGCAAGTAAATAGCACTGTTAATGTTACATGATTGATTTCTCATGAACTCATGTACAGTTGTGTGGATCTAAGTACATGCTATGGTATGGCATCCATAAAATTCAGAAACCATTAGTATTTATATTTTTGTGTGTGTTAATCACACAACTACAGCAAGTGTGAATACCATGACTACAGCTACACACTGCCCTGGACATTTTTACTGCACATACAATACATCACACTTACAGTATTAGAATGCAAAAATCCTCTCATAGAAGAGCGTGTTGGAGGCAAATTTCTGCTGCCAGGGGCATGACGGGCACAAAATGGCCTGGATGTTCCTCTCTGAGATTTTTTTTTCTCCCTTTTATTCTCCCAGAATTCCAATGACCCCTACAGGCAACCAGTGACTGCTGAATCCTAAGGAATGTGCTCTCTGAACTGTACAAAAAGCCCTCAGCTCAAAGAGCACAGCTGAAAACAAAACATGCCAACTGCTATAATTTTTCACTATTTTGAGTTTGTGGAAAATGTTGCACAGATTGCTGTGCAACGTTTATTCAGAAAGGGATGAGAGGGTTTGAGGAAGGGGGTGGGCACCAACCAATGGACTGTATGAGGGGAAAACAGACATGAAAAGGTCTGACAAGTTTAGAACAAAAATCATATGATTGTGTAAATCTACACAGTGAACACCTAAGAAATATAGTTGCATATAAAGCAATAGGATAGGCAAAAGTCTACATAATGTAATGAAATTTTGCAAAAAGTCTTCTTGCGTGTCAAAAACTAAATACTTTTAAATATACTTCAGCTATAAAACGTTACTTTAAATGAGTGCACATTTACTCCAACTTATTTGCTGGTGAGTAAACTTCAATATCACAACACCTCTGGACTGTGCAGATGTCATATTTTATTCACTGAAAAAGCATTAGGAAGACTATTAGTCTGTATGACCTCCAATTCGTAGGGATTTACAAATACAACACATATCTTTATGCCAAATATAAAACCACTGGTAAATTCTATCAACTTATAAATATGGCAAATGCATTCAAGTATTCAAGAAGGCCTAATAATGCTATAGGCGGATATTTACATAAAGCGCTCATGCTCTAAGTCAAGATAAACTATTTAAGACCCGGACCACAAATACCTCCACACTGCAGAAAAAGGAGGGTCCTGCGATGAAAGAGGACATTATGCTAACAAGTCAGATTACTGTACACAATAACTTTATCTTAAACGTAAATACCATCCTTGGTGTTGGAAAAGGGGGACATTGTGGAAAGTCACTTGCAATATTTCTGTTGGGACCAAATGCTCCTTATCAGTGTTAGTTGAGCAATTCAGGCCCGCCTGAAGAAAGATGAGTCTTCAAACTCATTCTATTCATGGTCAGACGTGTAATTACCCTCAGCTCACAGTCTAGACGTAACCGCTTTCACAGTATTTAAGACCCCCTATGCAACGCGCGGACGCTAGCTCCTACCACCAAGCCCTGCACGTTAAATCTGTGGGCAGATAAATTAGCAAAGAATGCAATAAAATGGACACAATGAGAGGAACTTTATCCTCCCCACTGCTAAATGAGATTTCTTTGAAATGCAGATCAGTGGCTCTAGATTAGTGAATTTTAGCTGCTGTCAACATCATAACAAAATACAAATGCGATTGTTCGCCGGCACCTTATCTCCTTGCTTCCATCTGCTGGCTCGTTATTTACTCCCCCCTGATTTACTATGCAGATCTAAATAAGTCGCATCAAAAGGAGGGCTTACTGCACAATGCCTTCTTAAGCTTCTACATCAAGGTATTTGAAAAACCGGTAGTCACATGAAAAGGCTGCCCATCAAAGGCACATCTCTAATGAACTCTCCCATATCAGAGGGGGCTTGTGGGGCCTGGCTTTAATGCTGTCTGTGCGGTGAGAGAGGAGCAGAACTACAAATCAGACCCACCAAGCCATGGCAGAGAAGGGAGGAGGAAGACAGCGAGGGGGAGAAAAGAAAGGAGCGAGGAGAAGAAGGAAGGCCTCAGATATCAGATGGGATTATCTTTGCACAGGGACTAGGCCTAGGTCTTTGCATCCATCCATCCTTCCAAGTCTAGGCTGAGGAAGAGGTTTATAAAAATACTACAACAGGAATAGATTAGAAGTTACAGTACAAAGGATTAGACTGGATTCAGCTACAGGTTAGTTATACTGGACAACTTAAATCAAAATGGAATTTCAAGTTTAAGTAAACACCTTCAAACATACTCTAATAGCAGCGTCCTTAGGGCTTTTTAATGGTATTAGCAAGTATCTGTTAAAATGCCAAATCAACCCAGTGATCAAAGGCAGATTTTTGGACTGTCAAATACAGGAAAGAAAAACATGCTCTGCTGTCTCCCTTTGTCATTCTCTCCAGGTCTGCAAACAGCTTTGGTAATCTCAAACAGAGCTTTTGCATTACGCTCTTGCAATAACCTTTAATTTCATGGTGTATTTGTTGCATTCAGCGCACGGGCCGGATTACAACTGACAATCTTCAGACTTATACGGTGAAAATAAACTGCATGGAGAGATCATGATCTGTAGCAGTGCCCCCACCCCCAAGTCCCCCCATTCGCAGCCACCATCACTGCCTCCATCCTGCTTTGTAACAGTGTGTCTGGATGAAGGGGAGACCCCCACCAACAAGCACGCAGTTTACCAGTGAACAATTAGCCCTGGAGCAAGCGCAGGCCCGGCACTGGCACATGTGGTAAGAGGCGAGCGCTGCGGGAGAGCGCCAGATGATGAAGGGATGAGGATGGGAGGAGGGTGAGAGAAGAGACGACAGGGTGGGACGGAGGGGGGGGTGTCTGGCGTGTGCCAGACACGCGTGTGCCAGTTTTTGACTACTGAACATGTCCTTCATCATTCACTTAAAGCTGCTCTTTACCAAAACAAAAACGAAGAGACAATAGGAGACTCCCTTAATTCTAAGACGACACTGATTCAGAATTTTAGGAACCAGTCCAAATTGAGTTGTAATGTGAAGGCAGCTGATAGCTGGGTCACTCTGCTACAGAAACTTCTTGTCCCTCCCCTCACTCCGCCTCAAGCATCTTTCTGCTGTGTAGCATGCCAACTGGGCCCAGTGCCAGTCACATTTGCAACCACAAGGGACGCTTGTCTTTTTGCCTTGCCTAATGAAATGACAAAACAACAGATTTGCATATGCAGAAACAGGTGTTGTAACAGGTTTGACTCCACTTGACCCAAGCTGTGTTAAAGAGAGAAAATGCAGAGAGAAAACGAAACATGCAGAGAAAAAAAAAAAAGTTTATGAGCAACAGCTGCCTGGAGGTATTTAGGCTCTGATGGGCACTCAGGTCTGCACCATCTGCCCTGCTGCTTGCCAGAAGTGACAATCCAAATTAAAAACCACTCATCACATATCATAAAAATAAACCATTGTTTTGCTGGGTCCATATGTTGTGGCTATTTTATTTCGCTCTCAGAGAGTAGCATTGGAGACTGAGCTCCGAGGCCTTTAGCTGTGATCCAAAGAAAATCCAGAACGCCACACAGTAGCTTGTAATTACCCTCCCACCAATCCACTGTCTTCAGACCAGAGCCCCATGTCATCCTACACGTTATCCAAGTCCATCCTCTCCACATTACAGGGGAGAAAACCTAATCGAGGCAATGTGGTGAAAACATGGTCATTGTTTAGAGTAGGATTAGGGGTTGCCATCCAAGAGGAAGAGCTGTGTTCACCTGGTGAAAGGAGAGAAAATTACTACACTATACTTACTCGTAACTAAATAACTGCTACTATGTTTTATGCAAATGTATATTTCCAAGCATAAAATGAAACCAAAATTATGGTTGGCTGTGAAACAACCCAAATTTAAACAATGCATTTCTGAAAATGTCAAATGGCACGCCTCCACATTTTGACCACTTTATGTCCTGACCCAAAGGGCTTCACTGGAAGCATTCCTTTTGTCCTTTACTGAAAGACATTGCTATTGTACAACACCCCTGCCCGCCAAACCTACTCCACACCACCACCCAACCCCCCACTTCCATGTTCCCTCCTGTTTTTATTTAGATGAGTGAGACAGAAGGAACAAACCTGAGACAGTCGTGACCCTGTGCGAGTGTTGTAACTTGGTCTAAAGCTACGCCGGCAGAAGGCAGCACCATATGCCCTCAGCCCCGAGCTGGATGCTCTTTCTGCAGCCTAATGTGCCTGTCAAAAACTGTTACTATCATGATTCCCCCCTTGTTTTTCTCCTCTCACAACATGTCTGAAATAAACATTTTTTTCCCTTTTCTCTCTGTATCTTTGGGTAAAGAGGAAAGGTACTTGGAGATGTGAAGCTGAGCGAATGCAGAAACTGTTTGTGTTTCAGAGGATACAACACCAACAGGTAACAGATGAGCGTCAATACTACCTACATTTCTTCTACATCATTAAACTCTGATTGTCAATTTGTAGAAATGAATCAGATTGGAAATGACCAGAAGTAACTATATTTTCCTTTTACCCAACTTCATATTGTATTGTGCAGTATATGTCCCACACTGTTAATAATCAAATATTGTTGTCACTAGTAAAATATTGAAAAATGTGTTAAAAAAAAAGACTACTACCACTGATAGCAACAGTGCTAACATGACTGTTTACCAGTGACATGCTGATGGCAGTTGCAGGCTGAGCAACACTGACCTTGCCTTTTACCATGAGTGACCCTCTATCTTTAATTCAGGGCAAGACCCCAAAGCCAACACATTTTTTCACACCAGGAGACTGCCCATCTGACTGTGACTTGAATAAAAGTCGTTATGCCTTCACACCACACTGACTGGCAAGTAAACATGCAATTGTTAACTCAACAAGGAAGGGGGAAAAAAAGATGCAAGGTCTGTGGCTGAAGTTGATGTGTTGTGATTCAAAACAGTGCATAATTTATTTGGATAAAACCAACTGATAGTTTAGCTAGTGTCACAGGCCAAGCCTATAGTAGCCCTGAGTGTCAGCGCAACAGGAGACTATAGGTCACGATCAAGACTATGGTGTCAAGTGGTGAACTCCAAACCTCATGAAAAGGTATGAATTATTTTACATAGCTTTGAAGAACTATAATAAACACAAACCAAAACACTGTTTTATAACTTGCACACACGTCCCTTTCCACTTCAGAATCTGACACACTGTGAGGTTCTATGCACCAGCCAAAAGCTACATTTTTTGTGTTGAGAGTTGAGTTGCTTGTGGATTTACAGTCCTTGGAGGTAGGTATGATGACGTAAGATATATTTGCAAAACAATCTTTCCAGGCTATTTTGACACTTGATTGTTTCGGTCCAAGTAAATATACATCCACATAGTCTTTTTTTTAACTTGGCTACGTAAACACGAAACCCATAAAAATGAACTCAAACTAATTCTACATGTGATTATGAACTGAGTTCAAACTGTGTGAAAAAGTAAGTGACTGGCTGACTCTTTCCTAAGATAGGTCTTAACTCAGGCTTGTGGAGGCACCATGCAATCTCCTCTCTAATCCTCATCCCCTGACCTCACCCTGCACAGGTTTCTCTAGCCAAACAGTCACAATGTTCCTCGCTCACAACAGTGTCGAGGCAGGCTTAAGAAGTGACCCAGAGCGTAACTAAAAAAGTCTGAGCTGTCTCAAGACTAACTAACTGGGGCACACAAAACATCATTACTGCGATGTGTATAATTACAGTGCAAAAAAGGGTGGCCTTTTAAGCATATAATAAGAAGTCAATCTGTCTGAGGCTGACAGTTTGCAGCATATGATCCTGGTAAACAAATGCTTTTGTGCAGCACAAAAGTGCCATTAAAGGCCAAAACTGTCAACACAAATTCCACTCTTACTTGGGGGGAGGCAACCGAAGAGGGAGGGAGGGGGAGGAGGAAAAAGGGACTTGATCACTTCTGGTTGCTTTAACTTCCATGAAGGTTGTCATGGAAACATTTCTATGAAGTTAACGGGGATAAAACCTGAACATTTGCCATTTAATTGCCTGTAGCTTAGTAGCAGGGCCATGTGAGGTATATATAACAGCGTAGGTTAGGTGTAGAGATGTTTAGAAAAATGAAGCTGGTGCAGAACTTCTCTGGCTTTTCTTACCCATTTTCCCCCAAATGCAGCAACAACTCAAGGGTTGAGCGAGCAGTCTGTTTCATTACATAGGTGTTGGGGGATGGTGCAATTCAAAAGCTAACCTAAAAGTGAGCAAGTGTTTCATTGTTTAAGAAGTAGTATGACTCAAACAGATCTGATGTGACCTGTCCATAAAATCCACTTTCTGGGGTCATTATAAATTGAACTTAATCATTTTGCACAGGTGTTATAGTTAGTTTTGAGCAGCTTCTGCACTAACAGTAAACACATGCAAAGTTTTTGAAGGACTCTGACAATTACAAATACAAAGCATTTTCTACTTCTGTTCTACTGGAAGCAATAATTTCAATATCTATGATAAAATCATGCATCAACCAGTGTTCACTGAGCTGAAAGCTGAATCTTAATTTTGATAAATGATTGAAACATATGACAGGGTATACACATTAATCCTGTGGAGGACATTCATTTTCCTATTACCATAATGTAGAGCACAAACGCCCGATGATAAATGCAGCAATCAAAAAATGGACGCAGAGTGGGGAGAGTCCGGGTAATAAGTGCACTGCTCCCAACAACGGCCTGACCTGGAGGGAGACTAAAAGCGAGTCTGTCTCTATGTTGCCTATTGCCTTGGGAAAAAAATGCACCCTGTTTTATAAAATCAAGTGACCTTACTTACTGAAATCTGACAACAAGTAAACAAGACAGTAAGGACTGTTTTAAACATGCTTCAAGTAATGATTAGAGAGGCTATTCAACAAAGGGGCTGATTGTGCACTGTCGCTGACATATTTCACAAGGGGCATTTATTGCCGCCTGGCCTTTGAAGAGTGAGAGCTGCTGAGTGAGGGGGGAACTGGCCCACACCTGCATAACTGAGGAGGGAACACCTGTGCACCCTGCGGCTTGAACAAGGAGGGTCGATCCAACTAATCCAGAGGTGGAAGCTGATCAGAGGACAGGCCCGAAGAGTTCAGCAGCTCCCACTACCTTGTTAGCCTTTCTTTACCAAAAAGAAAAAAAAAAAAGTGCATCTATTGATTTTTGGCCACAGTGATTGCAAGAGAATAGTAGCAAGATACAGTGTGAAACAGAGGAAGCCAGCAGAAGCGTTTATGAGCTTTTAATGCTTAGTTTAATTAGACAGAATTTTATTTTTAATCACCGAGAAACTGATATGGTACGAGCATCCCTTTCTGTCTGTGGACAACGAAAAAAGATGGAATATAAAAATGGAGCAAGCAAGTACGGTAAGGTGTCGACTTAGATAGATATTAATCATGCAGATAAAGAACTGATCATTTTAAACTAAAGCCAGTGATTTCAATCTAACTGAATTCTATTTTTTTACTGTATAAACTTGTAAAACTGTGACAGTGATGTTTTGAAAACACCAGCATTGATTAAAATGCTTTTCAAACTAGATGCAAACCCTGTGTGACTAAGGTAATGATACCATACCATAACACTAAAGGATTTTTTTTTTTTTATTATGAAATAAATATGAAATATATTATATAATTATATAATTAACTTACACTTTACTTACTTTATTTTGTAATTACTGCAGAATAGCAGCAACCACTAAATTACAGTAAACACTAAATTGATCATAAAATAGATTTTAGTGACATTAATGCAAAAAACATGTGATATTATATGTTGTTAAAGGCGCGCATGGAGCAAATGTGAAATCTAACAGAGCGATTAACAACAATATGAAAGAATTTAGCCGATTTCTGGACAAACTCCATTTTAAAATTACTTTTCATATATGTCATTTAAATAAAAAATCGTTTATGTGCTACATTTTGCAAGCTGCCTTTATAAACTGAATTAAAGGGTAAAACAGTTTGCAGATAGGAAACAAGTAAGTCGGCTTTACAGAAGTCAGTGAGCGTTCAGACAGGGCAAAGACTGGACAGTGATTTCTCTAGGTCCTCGCGTGAAAAAGCGGAACACACTGCCAGATGAAATATGTGAACAAATGCTCTGTTACTAAAACACAGGAAGTTGCACCCACAACGCGTAAATAATAAAGTTGCAAGCGAAGTTGCAACGCGTTCGTTAAGTCAGGATAAACTTGTGGCCGGCAGTCCACTTCCTACAGTGCGCTGAACAGCGAAGCAAAAAAAAGTCAAAGAGTGTGGGGAGAAATAAGCACTTGGGCTGAAAAAACTTACCACAGAAAAATGGCAGGTATATTTTCCTCACGGTAAGTCAAAGGGACGCACCAGGTGAGAAGTCGCCGTCCTCTATACTTGCAGAGATCTTCACACGTGACTGTCCAAGTTCACCATAACGCAGAGAAAATGAACAACAAGCCGCAGAGTAAATAAAAAGCTCAAATATTCCTCCGCTGGGCACCGCTGTCGGAGACACACACACACTTTCTCCCGCTGTCTCTCGTCAACGCCGCTGTTATTACTAATGCAACAGAGAGAAAAGCAGTACACTGAGTCCTGTTTGAATGACGCGCAATGCGAGAAAGAAGCGGCTTGTTTTTTTTTTTTCCTCTCTTTTCGTTACGATTCAAACACACATCAAGCTGTATCCCGGCACACAAGTATATTTGGGACTAGAAACCCCTCAGGGGAGGCACTTGCTTGTACGCGGAGGTGTGTTGTTATTTTTGGGCGTACTGCGACCCCGTGTGACGTCAGGGGCCACCTGCTATGTAAATAATAAAAAAAAGTGTTTTTAAAAGTTTGTTCGCACTTTTTCAAACGTCTCGTGGTTTAATATCGACCGCTAATACGCGGTGGCTCGTCGTCTTGTACAAAGACGCTGCGAAGGGAGACGCTGGGGCTTGAACCGGTAACCTTCCAGTAACGGGACGCTCACTCCGACCTAAAGATAAATGCGCAGGTTGCTGCCGCTGATAAACTTGCGTTCACGATGAAGTCGCCAACAGCTCGCTTTACTGTAAAGACATCCGCAAAAGCGAATTATGTGGAAAAATATTACATGTTGCCATAATTTGACTGTAATATTTCCACAAGAACTTCTTACTTGTTGTAACCTACTTCACTTCTACCACACAGTGAGCGAAGCCCGTCAAACCACATCTTTCCTTTTTAAACTTTAATATATATTTTATATTGATATATAGTGTAATAAATTACTCTCAAATCGGCTTATGATCATGCATAAAGAATATACACAATCATCGTTGTGGATATGAATCCAGAGGAAATATTTTAATATAAAATGATGTGCAGATGTAGTGTAAATGTGTAAATAGCATTATCAGAAAACAAAACTAGACTACAGCTTCAGCATCCTTAATGGAAACTGTGGGCTACGATCAGCATCAGTAATGATATTTTTGGTTACACATTTTTATCAGTCTTAAAATTTCAATACATTTTACCTCATTAATTTATTAAATATACGCATTAATAGTCGTCCAGAAATGTTCTGCATTCATAAAAGGGTCACCTACAACTGTAACTATCCTTCACCATGAAGTGTATTATTATTATTAATGTTATTATAATGCGCAATAATGTCACCATGTTTATATTAAGAATAGTTAAATATTACACTCTAAATTTCCTCCTGTAAAAACACTGCTAAATAAAGACTTACAAAGAGAAGATAAAAGATGCACTGTTAGACTAAAGTAATTTTTCTTAACTATTCTGTCATACCGTCACAAGATATTTTAACCTGTTTATTCATTTAATAGTAGGCACGAAGCAAGTCCCACACTGGGCGGTAGTTAAAATGGATTGCCTTCCTCTATCTCGTCTTTCTTTTTCTTCTTTTTCCCGATGAGACGTTCACGTTCAAGAAACGAATGAGCAGAGTATTATCAGTGACGAGAAGAAATAGTGGGGGACAAGTTTTTAAAAATGTCTTTAAAAACGCCAGAAGTCTGTCACGTCTCTGTCTGTCCACTGTCAACATTTCAAAAATGCTATATTTTATATATGATTATTATTATGAATTTGATTTGTACAGTGATTACACGCTTTTATTCGGTTGCTTGCAGCTGGCGTGTATACCTCCGTGTGCCAGCATGAATTTAAACATATAATAATAATATCAAACATTTTGGAGTCATAAAACCATAAAATACTGAACACGTTTTTATCAATTATTGGTAATATTATGAGCTTTTCCTTTTGTAGCACTACGTGTAGAAATATTTCTCTACATTACTGGACAGGGACGGGGTTCCCTGCACCACTGCCTTATTTTCAAAATGTACTAAAATTGTGCTTGCTGTGCAGAAACTAATGTCAGTCTGTTTGATGTTATGTAAAAACACAAGCATTGTTTTATTTGAAAAATATGTCGAGAATAGGCCCATCAGATAACCTGATGTCAGTATATATGGGTCTTCTTGATGTGTGTTTTTGTTTGTGTTACAGATCGTAATTTGCTTTTAAAAATGTCATCAAACAGAAGCAGGGGGACCGGGCATCTGGGAAATGATGATGATTGGAAGGGGAAACAGGTAGATAAAGGAATTGTGGTGATTTGCTTCCACCTACTGGTCAACACTGCTAATTAACGCTGTGCGTCACAGTGGTTAAGACAAAGGACCCTCAGTAACATCTTTCTTATTTCCCCTTTCACTCCAAATTGAATGTTTTTTTCTCTGCACACTTTGAACTCATTATCACAACAATGTGCAAACTTAAAATACGAATTCATTTGGCTGAAATGTAGGCAATGAATGTTTTTCCTCTTATCACATAGTGCCATCTACTGATACACAACAGACCTACACGTTGTCCTCAATAAATTTTAGACGGTCAAAGTAACAGAACCAAATTGTATTACCATCACTAAAATCTATTTGCAAGATATATTGGATTTGGGGATATAGTTACACCGCACATGAAGGATTAGTTGATTTAAACTTCCTATCTGAAACAGTTGTGCACACACACACACACACACACACACTGAGAAAGAGAGAGTCCAGTCTTGTAAGAAGAAAACACAATAGTGTTCAGTCTTCTGTTCCAAGATGCAGTGAACCTAAAAAATGAAGGCTGCCTCTAATGGCAATGAAAAGGTCTGTAGATACTCAAACCAAATGCCAACACACAATAATTTGATACATTATTGAGCTCAATGGGGAAATTCTCTCTTTTCTTGCAGCCAGCACGCAGAGGTCAGTAGCCAGCACCAGCTCCCCTGCAGCAGGTAGTGTGACACTGTGTTGCTATGGTACACTTCAGCAAAGCAGACACCTGCTAACACATGTGGTTCTTCAAATGCAGCCCTGCTCGCTACAGCATTCTATAGCACAACGTCACACAAATGTTTTCAGTGGATTAGAAAACTGAAATTTGTCATTTACTTACATTACTCAACAGTTTTCGAAAGAAAAGTATCTAGCATCCGTGTGCAGTACTGCTAATTACATAAAAGTCCTTGTTTTCTTACTGCAGGGTACACGCTCAAGTTAACAAAAAAAAGACAAAAACATACAGTGTCATTTTGAACAGTACAGTTTGTACATAAATCAGAAATATAGTGTGGGTGTGAGATCATGAATTAGCACATTACATATACAGTATATGACGGTGAAGATTCTCAGTCGTCCAGGCGAACGTATCTGGAAGTTCAGTTATGGTTGAGTAACTTCTTACTTGGATGAGTAGTGAAACGTTTCAATAGGAAAGAAGTCCAGTTGCCTCGACTCAACTTCCAGATTACATACATGTAAACATATTACATATGTAAACAGTCTTTGCAGATTCTGACCATGCAAACGTTTGGTTTTATGACATTTCATTTCATGTCTTTGTTATCACTGGGGCGTAATGCAGTCCACAAGACACTGTGTCACACCATTACCCCCACATCCCAGCTGCAAAGATGATAAAGGTAAAATGCAGATTGTTACTTTGGATTGTGGAATATTTTCACTTTTAAAGTAGCTACATACAGATTTTCAATCACTATACTTCAAATACAGGACATTTTGTAATTTGTTCATTTAATATGCTTTGTAAAAGCTATAAATGTATTTATTTTGACAACTAGCAAACATATTGTGAGGGGATAACTGTCCTGTCCTGGTGTAGTTAAATATGTCCTATTAATAGACCTAGCTCTGACTCACAAAGTTCAGCTGTAACCAAACTCCATCTGTCAAGTCACGTCCTGTGCTTGCTCTGCCTTCTACAGTTTCACTGGAGCCAGGCTAGAGGCACTCTGGTCTGTGCCACCCTCCAAGCTAGACAGCCAGCAGGACAGGCAGACAGCTGCCTCTCAGACCATCGCACATTATGGAGGCTCTGTATATCCAGCCCTTGGTAGAGGATGGAGTGATAACGGAGGAAGGGGAATGGGAAAAAAGGGGGGAAGAGGAAAAGGGAGCAGTGGAGGCCTCATCTTCAATGGACTCTACCACAGATGAGGAAACAGATGAGGATTCAGAGCCGGAGCCACCACCAGCCGCAGTTCGCAGGAAGGTGTCATTCGCTGACGCATTTGGTCTCAACCTAGTGTCAGTCAAGGAGTTTGACAATGTTGAAGTGACAGATGCAGAGGCCAGCCAGTCACCTGCAGGGGAGGCAACCCATCCTTTAGAGGAATTCTACTTGACCTGTCTGTTTACAGTCCCTTCAACCCCAGAAGAACTGGACCAGAGGTTAGAGGCACAGATGATTGAGCTGGAGAGCATTGAGCTTCTCCCGGGAACGACCACACTTCGTGGCATCATCAGGGTGGTCAACCTCTGTTACACTAAGTTTGTTTATGCCCGGATCAGCCTGGATCATTGGAACAGCTACTTTGACCTTCTTGCGGTGTACGTGCCTGGATCCAGTGACAGGAAAACAGACAGGTTTACCTTCAAGTATACTCTGGTTCCTCCATTTGGTAGGGAAGGGACCAGAGTGGAGTTCTGTCTGCGTTATGAAACATCCTTGAGCACTTTCTGGGCTAACAACAAGGAAATGAACTATGTCCTGTTTTGCTACCAGAAAGGACAAATGAGGGAGTATGGGCCTCAAGTGGTTGAGGATAATGCCAGCTACAAGAGCAAGAGGAGCTGTCTCAAAGCTAACAGGTGAGGGAATCTGATCCTGAATCTTTTTTTTAACATGCCACCGGTAAACGAGTGGCAGTAGATTTCATTACATATTAATCAATATATAATAACAGATTGTTTGGCTCAATAAGAGCTAAGATTCTAATAGAAATAAAGTGAATACATGACCTTACATTCCCTGCCATCAACAAGGAACAAGAAAAGTCCCCAGAAACTGTGCTGTTCATCTTATTAGGTGGAGGCACAAACTAATATCACTCACTGGCTGGGTCTTTGTGTGTTTTCAGTAAACTGTTACGTAATTCTTCAGTAATGGATGTTTGGACTGTAGAACACATACTCCCCATTTATGGTGATGTTTCTGTCCAGGTTTCCATGACGTCTCAGTATGACAAAGGGAGACAGATGCACATACTTCACACTTTAGGATTAAAAGTTCCTTGTAATACATGTGTGCATGTTCTGGTTTAATTTGCTTTAGTATAAAAGTTATGAAAATGTGATAATACAGCAGAGAAATATTTTTGAAAGCTGCTGGCACATGTACATGCTGGCTGTACTGAAGCAAGCAAAACAGCTGTTTTGTGTACACTGTGTGTAGCAGCCTACAAGTACTGATGCAGGTATACAGGAAATGCAGAAAAATAACAATATAGAAAGTTCTGGAGATGTCTCTTTGATAAAATACTCAGAGCAGATGACGATAAAGATCTCTTTATGCTGCCATTTCAACAAACTTTGATCATAAAGATGAGAGGTACTACAGGGTAGGAAGGGTGACACTTTTACTCTGAAACACCACTCATCTGTGCACCTACATTACTCTGAAATGAGCCACTTTGTTAACAGTTGTTGAAATTCTGAGTTCTGAAAATGAAACTCTTAAAACAGAACATATAAACATTGCAAAGAAACACTGAGATGGAATGTAATGGTTGTGTGAGCTAATGTAACATTATTTCTTTCTTATTTTGAACCACAGGAGGGGAAGTACAGAGGACAAGACCAAGGAGAACACGTACACAGCAACAGTGCCTGCAGGTGTGTCTGCTTAACGTTTCTCTGTGTCTATATGTCTGCATGTATATGAATCCATGTGTTTGTTAAAATGTATGTACAGTACAAATATGCAAGCAAACCTTGACCCTTCTGTTTGTCATTTATTTTGCAGATGCAGATACCATATTTAAAGCAAAGGCTGACAGGAAGACAGTAGACAGCTCAGAGATCCAGTCACTATTATACAGTGAAGAACACAAACATTTGGTGAGGAACAGTTTTTATCTTATGAAGACACAGACTCTTAAAGGGAAATGCAACCCAGAAGTAAACACAATCAATTGCAAGACAGATGTCATGTGTCACAAAAATACTGGTCTTATTTGTGTCCAATTGACGTATACAGTCCAATAAATGTGTACAGTGCCTATAAAAAAGTATTCAGTCTTCTTTTAATTTTTAGTTATTTAGAACAATGCATTGTGCAAGAGAAGTGTGACTTGGGAAAACATTTGTTATCCAACAAGACAAGACTGTCTTATGTTTCTAATTAATTTAGATTATTTTGTAGAGACCTGTTTCCACATTGACATGAATCATAATCTATTGGTCAGTGTACAAAAACTCCAATTAAAATGACCATGATTCAGTATTGAACAAAAATAAAAGGTGAAAACTTCCAAGAGGAATGAACACTTGTATAGGCCCTGTAAGCTTCAGATATAATGGGAGAAAATAAGTGTGTTTTTCTGCAAAGGTCCAGTGCTCAGTCAGCTCCACAATATGGATGTGGAAACTTAATCTGACACTCGAGAGCATGCCTGACATCAGTCATGTGCAAGCTATTAATAATAAATGAAATCTTCTTATAAACATGCAGGAAAGTTGAGGATGTAAAAAAAGGTCTTGATGTGCTGACATCGCAGCAGTGTTGCAGTGCATTGCAGGAACACAGTAATGCTATATGTCAAATCATTTTTGTCATCAAGCTAGCATTAAGATTTAAAGCAGCTGACAACATTAAAGATTAAAGAACATCGAAGACTAATGAAACATTGTACCGGCAGCCTCTGGATCTAGTTCAAGAACTGCAAGCATAAACATTTGTCTTGACCTTTGACCTTTGGACCTTTTGACAGATGGATATCATTAGAAACCAGCATAGAGCAACACCCTTGGCATGTGTAAAGGACTTGTCCCAGAGGAGACAACAAGTACCAAAGGCTTATTCACCTGACTCACCCAGTGGCCAGAAAATGTCTCACCCTTTGCCAGCTTCATGGGGAAACTCTGCCAGCTTTCTCTATAACCGTCAAAAGAAACACTCAAATGAGGTCCTCACCTACCATCAGATTCCCTTGCTGACACTGGACTGGAACAATGATAAACGGCAGCAATGGGGGACTGCTGACATGGACGACATCTGGACTGGAGGAGGTAAAATGACCTTGGAAAAAGCGTCAGAGGAAAATATAGAAGATAGACCTCCTGGCAATGATATGTGGGAGACTCTTCTTAATGGTGCAGATAATACCACTGATAAAGGGATGTCAGTGTGTGACATATGGCAGGCATTTCTTAATGGGCAGAGCTGTAAGGACCATTCTGGTGTTCCAGAGTCAGAATGGCTGCAGACAGCAGCATCTGTGTCTCCCTCAAATGATGAGGAGCCCCAAACTCGATATGCATCGAGCAGTCAAGAGTTTCAAGAATTTCAGGTAGGCATGGATACACCCACCACCTCACATGCACACACCTCAGCTGCGTGTCAGCTGCTGTCAGATACTCACGAAACATCGTTGACTAATGTCGCCTTGAACACTGAAGACCACCAGCCAGCAGAGGGATGTGGCAGGAGCCCAAGAGATGACAACACAGTGACACAAGATGCATCCCAAAGGTCACAGACAAACTCTGGAACAGACACTCTGCAGGAATTTACCCTCAAGGGGGCAACATCTGTGTCCGAGTGCTCTGTTGACAGTTCAACTAAGTGTCACAAGCATGCGATCTGGGAGCGAGAAAGAAAAGGAATAATAGGAGAAGCAGAAGCAATAGGAGGAGATGAGCCCTTCACACCGCACATAGCTGACTTAGTAACAAGCTCAGGGGAGTCGAAGACAACAGACATGACAGCAATGCCAGAATCTCACAATGCCAGAACAGTTGATAGCATCTTACAGGGAGCAAGGCTTTATTCCAGCAAAGAAGGGGAGGTTACAGGTACTGCACACAATGCAATGGATGACACGCTGGCATTTAGGGAGACAATCAGACAGGGGACAAAGAATGGGGAGGGGTTCATCTTTTCCACATCCAGGCAAGGAGCGGAGGAAAGGATTGTGACGAATTGTATGGAAAATAAAGTATCTACAGAAGAGGAGTTATGCAGGCCACTGAAAATGGAAGAGTGTGAAATCTCCCAGAGGTATGTAGATGAAAAGGAATGTGAGGAATTCAGGCTGAACCAAAAAAGTGAACATCCATTACAGAAGAATGAGGGGAATGAAAATAAAATAGGACCTGCACAGTCACATTCAGATGAATTCAATCCAAAACAAATATGTGAGGACAATTCTGTGTTGAAATCTGAGACAGGGGAACATGTATTAGTCTTAAATCAGACAGAGGAAGGAAAATGCTTGAGTAGGATACTTGGGCAGCAACGAGAAATAAACTCATCATCACAGACAACACACACTCACTCATGTGACAGGATAAATGTCTTTCAAAGTGACCATGATAGATTCAGACCTTTTCCAACACATAAATGCATCGCAAACCCCATGGAGGTGGTAGAACTGAGATGGACTCATTCACAGGAGGATGTAGGTAGTGAAGTAACCCCAGAAGATATTATGGTGAAGGAGGCCGTTGCACAGAAAGACACTTCAGCAGAACTCCGACACCAACCTGAGATATTAGAAAGAACAGAAGTAGATATGAGTCAGAGAGACAAAGATGAGAGGGTGAGTGTTGGAAAGCAAAAGAAAATAGAAGCAATGCGGGAGTTGATGGGTAATGTGGACCACCCTCAGGAGGAGAGGAAAAATGCACTTGCTCAATCGAAAGAACAAGAGTTGTCAGCAGAGGTTGAGAGCTGTCAACCTGTTGAGTATAAAAAATTGTCAGAAGGAACAAAAGACCCTATTACAGCAGAAAATTCTGTAGCGCTTGAAGAGATAGAATCAGGACTGGAGGAGATGCTCATAGAAAGATTTGTAGAAGATTTGGTCAGGGGGATTTGTGAAGAGGTGTTTGGCTGGAAAGTGCAGGGCTATAATAGAGACACAAATATTGTTGATGGAGCAGGGGGCAGGCTAGCAGACATATCTGATGTCAAACATGATTGCCATCTGCTTTTTGAGAAAGACTTCAGCGATGCTTTTGATTCTGGTGTATTTTCCTTGACAGCATTAGCAACAAATCCAAATTTAAGTCTCTGCCAAGGCTCACAGTCAACCATAGCGACTAAAAGCAATGAATTCGCCCCAGAAGAAAAAAATCAGTCACTCACCACAACAGATCAATTCAATTTTCTCTCTGAATTACAGAGAGATTTGAATTCAAGTGCTCATCTCAGTCAAGACTTCACCACCACTTTAGCTACTCAGAGTAGGCCGTCCTTGACTAAATCAGCCCAAACTCTCAGCTCTTCAAAGGATCAGGAAGACTGCTATCAAGTAAAAGAAAGATCACTCACCCATCAGGAGACAGGTAGACAATTAGAAGACTACATAGCTGTTCAAAAGGAGAGTTTTAATCAGTCAGCTCACCCATCCTACAAACATCTGAGTTCTACCCCTGAGAAATTAAGAGAGTCTGATGGTCTTATATGGTGGAGTATTTTATACATCCTCAGTCACATCACCAGACTTCTAATCTGTGCTCTTTTAGTTGCTGGATTCTTCGTCATCATTTTCCTCTATGATTTGCCATCATTTTTTGCACTCTACATATTTTCTCTGTGCTGGTGGTTTTATAAATGGCGGGGACGTCAGCTGACAGAAAACAAGGGGACGATAGGATAGGCTGAGAGTTTGCAGAAAAAGAGAAGGTGTTAAGAAGTGTAGTGTGTAGTATTTTTAAAAATCAGTACATTATTGTCAAAGTAATTGTAATGTGTTTCATATTTTCATACTTTCATACTGTTTATTCAGACTGGCAAGCTACAAAAATGGGTACAACAAAAAATGCAACACACAGCAGCGTTTGGTTGAGTGTTTTTGTGTTTTAAGGTGTATTTTGTGTTTTTTTTATATTTAGTTGTTACTTTTCTAACTCTAAATACATTTAGTCTAGTGGTTCCCAACCCTTTCTGACTTTCTGACTTGTAAACTCTTGTCACATATTTTATATGTTACTGGTTGTAACTAGTTCAACCAAAGAGGGATTTTTTTGTTTTCTTGTTTCATTTATTATTTCATTTTATTGATTAATAACATAAAAAAAAATAAACATCATTTGGTGCAGCATAAATATGTTCTTTGTTTCACTTTATTCTTTATTGTCTTGTTATGTCCCAGGTTGGGAACTACTGAATTCATAAATCAAGAGAATCAGCTTTTGTTAATGAAATGAAAAATAGTTTAGTTAGGAAGTAAACTGTATATTTATTTGAACAACGAATAACTTGCTCCAAATTCAGTGAAACTCAGTGAAACTGAATTATGCAATTTGTATCACAAAATTGCCCATTATATTAGATTCAACTTGATATTCATTCACATAAGTTATTACAGATATTGTTAGATTCCATTTGTTAATTATTTACTTGTACTGTTTTTAATTTGTATTTACACAGGATAGTTTCTTGTCTGCAAAACACCATACAACACACTGAATACTACCTTTTCAGCCATTGTGAATATGTGAAGTTGCGTCCCTTATTGCATCGCTCAAGGTAGAGTTAAAACAAGGTATATAATGTTGTTTTAAGACTTTATACTTGGAAGGAAAGTCTAGTCTGTCTTTATTTATGCTCAGTATTACTCATATGAAAAACTCATTGACCCTAAGATGACACCATTCACACACCAGAGGAACAGTCAGCTTTTCTTTGTTCTTGGGTTTAAATACAAACAGCTCTGGAAAAAATTAAGAGACCACTGCATGTAAGCTGTGATTGCAAATCAGGGTTATTCCACCAAATGTTGATTTCTGAACACTTCCCAAGTTAAAACATTAGTTATGTGTATTAAAAAATGAATATGAACTTGTTTTGTTTTGTTTTTTTGCATTATTTGAGGTCTGAAAACACTGGACCTTTTCTGGTAT
>JAUMHL010000016.1:7236373-7250356 GCA_032362345.1 Sandelia bainsii | reverse complement strand
TGTCAGTAGTTTATAGAATAAAACAAAAATGTTAATTTTACTCAAACATATACCTTTAAATAGCTAAATCAGAGAAATAATTTTGCAGTGGTCTCTTAATTTTTTTCCAGAGTTGTATATATTTACATAAAGGTAATCAAGTTATTTCAAGAAACTTTTAGCATTAAGGAAAATGTCAGAATTGTTAAACATTTCTGTGGTTCTTTGTGCTGTTATATTCGTATCAGCAGACTTCCATGTTGATTATCAAAAGAATAAACTCTTTGAACTCTTTCTCTTTAAAGTGAACACGAACCTGCCCCTGTCTCGAAGGAGTCATTTATCATTTCAATTTTAGCACCTGCTGACGGGTGGTGTAGTTCAATCAAATCATAAAATTCCTAACAGCAAATAGTCCCTTTCATCCCTGCCTTTTAATGTACCATAATAAAGCAACTGTGTCACAAGGTTTATAATCCAGTAGGTTAAAAAAGGTTCAGCCTTTTGTCATTGTCCTTTTGACATTGTAATGTCCAGTTCTGTATGAATTCATACAGAAGTTCAGCGGAAGTTCAGATTGTGACCATGACACATATGTGTCAGTGGGTGAAAATGTATCTGTCAGTTGTGTATACTCAAACCTATCTACTGTACACACCCCATCTCTCTGAACTCATAAGAAAACAGAAAACAAGAAAAAAAACAAATGTGATTGATGGAAATGTGCTCACTGTAGCCAATGTCCAAACCTGAGGCAATATAAAAACACACAAAATGTCATTAGACGATACTGAAAAATGATAATGAAGTCACACTCTTGCATCCAACTAATAATGACAACAAACTTTGTCTCAAATTTTATTCTGATGTTATCTTTACACTGATGCTTCAGTGCTGGTGAGGCTGTTTTAACACTCTACATATCTGCTACAACACCACAAGCACAGAGGACTTGCTGTGTGACACTGTGTGTGATGAAGTGGCAGTTTGAGTGACACTGTAGTTCGGTAGAAGTCACTTGATTCCAACTGGGGTATGTTGACCTTTAGTAAGCTGACTCCAATCCCATGCTGGCACCTTTAGTTAACTGGCCAAAAGCCAGTACTGGCATAGCAGAAGGATGCTCTTCACTGGACACTGCTCTGAGGAGGCACAAACCTGGCACGGCAGCAGTAGTGTGTGCAGACAAAAAGTAGCAGTGACAAGAAGAACGTAAGAAGCAAGGACAGAATCTTGATGAGTCTTGGTTATACTGAGGTGCAAGGCTACTTGTTATACTACTGACTAACTCACATGCCGACATGAAAGAATTGTCTTGTAAATTAATAAGTGCTGCTCTAGAAAGAATGATAGAGTTGCATGTAAATATGCAAATCAACCACAACGTTAACACCACCAGTTTATGTTAACGTTGTTGTGGACTGATATCAGTACGAGAAAAAGTTAATGCTGGCCACTAAACTGGCTGTGGATCTGTAGGTAGAGCAGTTGTCCAATCGCGGGGTAGGTGGTTTGATTTCTGGCTCCACCTGTCATATGTCGAAGTTTACTCGGGCAAGACATTAAACCACACATTGCCTCCGGTGGGTCAGGCAAGCAGTATGGCAGCTGATCTGATTGTGTGCGACTGTGGTGTGAATCCAGAATGCAAAAAGACATCATACAACATTAATATCTAAAAATCATGCAGTCACAGCAGCTATGAATTTATCTGCCTTTTTACCTGATTGGCAATGAAAAAAAGAAGGTGTCTATAAAAAAACTACAGATTATCTGAAACACAGTGTTGATTTTCTCAATACAGCACCAGAAACTCTTCACTAGTTGTGGTTATCCATTTAGTGAAAGCAGTTTAGTTGCATTAGGACATTCAAATAGTCTCAACTAATGGATACTTTTCTAGATACAAGAAATACATTTGCTAAAACTCACTACTTGATTTGAATGGCAGCCTTTTTAAAATTGCAGTAAAAAGCCTGGGATAGCTTTTAGCCTCTATCATATCAGGTCGCTTAGTGTCCCTGAGGTATCAGAGGAAGATGAGTTAATTGACTCTCTGGATCACACCCTGAACCTTGTGATACAAGTCTTGACTAAAATGAGAGCCTATCGTCACACGTTGTGCCGGTGCTCTCCTCATTCGCCTTCTCACATTGCAGTGTGTACAGGACTTTGTGTGTTGGTATGTGTTTCTATGTACATGTATATGTGAGGACAGGAAAACAAACTATAATAAGGATCACACTGTCATGTGAGTAATCTCAGGAGTGCATTCCTAGCTTTTGATACAAACTTTCTATAGTTCAGTATCAGTTATTAGTACTCTAAGAGATTAAAGCATTTATTTGTTTTTTCTTCTGTTGTCCTGTGATTTGAGGAATTTAACAAATATACAGAAAAAAGGAGAAAAAAAAGAGTACATCAATGTAGGTCAGTGGCTTTTTTATGATGCATTTTCAGAGAATACCACTACTACAGCTACTACTAAGACTATTCATGGAAAAAAACCCATCTTGCCATTACACTGATGCAGTTTGCATGACACTTTGGATATAAGTATACAACCAGTTTGGAAAAAAATATCTATTTTCTAATGACCTAGGTGCAGTGTTACATTGCTCCCAGCAGATGGCAATATCGCTCCACTTTTCAAACAATCTACTGGCTGCACATTCAGAAATCAAAGTGATAATGGTTTTGGTTGATTCTAAAATAATATAGGAATCATGTGATCAACTCGGTATGATCCTAAATTCAAGATGCAATTTTGCATGGTAAGCAGTCAGACCCAGATAGAGACAAACACATTATCTATTTTTATCCCAGTGGCAAAATCACTGTGCAGTGATGTGCACTGCCGAGGACAGGAGGGTGCATGAGGACATGGTAGCGGATGAGAACGTAAAATGAGGCAGGGCTGTGTTATGCGGCCTGAGGGGACCAGAGGCACTCTGCTGACAGATTGAAGACCTGACAAACTGCATCGTCCACACTCTCCCCAGTCTAGGGAACCACTTCTTATTCATCCATCCCTTCATTCCGCCTTCGCAGGTTCCCTGTTGGCAGTGTGTGCTCCTCTCCCTCAACCTTCAACCTTGCCAGCTTCATCTCTCCTATAACTCCCTCTCTTGCAATCTCAGCCTCTTTCTTTTTCCTCAAACATACGTACTTGCCCTTGCCTCTTCCTTTGTCTACCCTTAGCGACTCGACATTCCCAGATTTCCACTGGCTCTTGCATCACTGAGACAGACAGGCAGTTTTCTGCTGTTGCCACTTGGCATTTAAAAGCTGTGGTGTCTGGGACTCCGGCACCTCTCATTCAACTAATTGCAGTACGCTGCTGGTTTGAGAATCTGAGACTAAAGCAGTAAAGTTATACCATAAGGCTGCAGGTTGTTTATTACGGCTTTAATATGTTATCAGATTAGAGATAGGAGGTACAATTCATGTTATCATGTTATCATACTATCAATCAAAAAAAGAAAAGAAAATGTATCTAGCGTGTTGCCCAAATGCCCAAATATTTTCATAAGTGTAATAAATTTATCACCAAAATTCAAGATTCACAGATTCAAGATTTAAAAAAAACTGTATTAATCCCAGAGGGAAATTGTTTAAGGCTCTTCTAAGATACTTTTCTTAGACTTCAGGTTTTTAGCATTTTAAACAAATGTATTCCACTTTCAGAGAACACATTGCACAATATGTGGTATGTTTAATAGTGGCTCATTACAGTGCTCCTGCCTCCTTTGCTTTAATTTGCAACATTACGCTGAGATGACAGAGTTGTTTGTCATCTTTAGGACTGTCGGCTGGGTTTGTTTCATCACAGCGAGGAGGTGTGAGAAAAGAACATGGAGGAAGATTGGCAGGAGAGGAGGAGGAGGGGCAGATATAACTCTCACAAGGAATTTTGTATAAACATGAACCTTAGATTTAATAATGTTTTTTGCACAAAATATGGAATAGTGAGAAGCAAGTGACAAGAATGAGATGTTGTGAATGCATAGGTGAGAAGGTTGTGATACTCTTGATGAGGAGTCAAGAAGAAAGTAATCTAATATTGAACCCTTTTTTATGCAACACTTTGAAAAATAAAGTTACAAAGTGCTTCCCACTAAGCAGGAAATAAGGTAATGCAAAGTTAAAGGTGGAAAGCAAGTGTTTGTGTCACAAGGTTCTGGATGCAGTGGATGACAATAGCATTTCGGAAATTTGTCTATCAGGTTTTGTCTATGTAGTATTGCTAAATAAAAGCCACAAATGCACAAGCTGATATTCCCTGCAGGTTAAATTGAAGCTATAGACTGGAAGACTTTCTGTGATCCTCTTGGTGAGGACTGACAGACTGCATCACAGATTACACCTATGTACGCATGACAAACTATTTGCTGCTTTCCTAAGGATCAGGGAAGGAAAAGGAGGCCTACAGGAGAAAACTGGTACAAAGCCTTCAGCAGAATATAACCAGGGAAGTGTGGATGGGCATGAGGACAATCACTGGCTGTAAGTCCAGCAGCCAGGTGACTGAGAGGACCGTGGATCAGGCCAATTAATTTAATAATTTCTCCAATAGATTCCAGGTTGAGCCTCAGAGCCATCTTCACTTCAGCTTCACTAAAGACTCCTCAGTTCCTCCCCCACACAACTCAGCCACCACCCACTTAATGACCATCTTAGCAGGATGAATCAGCCCAAGGGTGCTGAACGCCTGTGCCCCCTCAGCTATGGGGTGTTCTCCAACACATCTTTAACCTAAGCCTGCATCTGGAGAGAGTTTCTTTTGGGTGTTAAAATTGTGCTTAGTTCCTGTGAATAAGAAGTCACGTCCCAGTGTCCTCAATGACTACAGGCCAGTTGCTCTGACCTCACACATCATGAAGGCTTTTGAGAAACTGATCCTGGAGTCCCTCTGACGTCTGGTCAAACCCTCACTAGACTCCCTTCAATTTGCCTATCAACCCCAACTTGGAGTGGATGATGCCATCATTCATCTGCTACATCACACCTATATATTATTATATTTTTGGATTTCTGTAGTGCATGTAACATCATCCAGCACTCCCATGATTCCCATGATTATGGACTACCTCACTGACTGCCCTCAGTACATCCACCTGCAGAACTCTGTGTCTGACACTGTTGTCTGAAGCACAGGTACTCCGCAGGGGACAGCTCTGTCTCCCTTCCTCTTCCCCCTGTATATCTCAGACTTTAGGAACAATTCAGAGTCCTGCCATCTTCAGACAGTCTCTGCTGACTCTGTAGTTATAGGATGTATTCAGGGTTTGGGATATTCAGGGTGGAGGCATCACAAAGTACCAGAGGGTGGTGGGCAGCTTTGTGGACTGGTGTGAGTGCAACCATCCCCAGCTCAACATTAGTAAAACAAAGAAGCTGGTGGTGGACTTCGGGAAAATCAGGGCGTCCTGTCACTCCTCTCTCTATACAGGGGTAGGAGGTGGAGGTTGTATCTGAGTACAAATAGTTGGGAGTATACTTGGACAATAAGATGTTTTATGAGTCTGTGGTGGCCAGTGTCATCTTCTAAGCTGTGGTCTGCTGGGGCAGCAACATGTGGCGGACACTAACATGGTGGACTAACTAATCAGGAGGGTTTGCTATGTTCTGGGTGTGGAGCTGGACCCTCTACATGTTGTAGTGGAGAGGAAGGTTGGACAGCATTCAACAAATTGCAGATGCTGGCGCCAAATGACAAAAATGCACCAACACTACTTAAACTAAAGCAAGTCTCTGTAGTTACACTTCATATCTCATTAATTGTTTGTTTAGCTGTTAAGAACAGAACCTTTGGTCCAAGTGAAAATTTAAAAGCAAGGGCAAAAGCAAAGGTAGCACAGGGTTAAGAAAAGCTTTAGTGATGACCAGGCACACTGCGAGTGTGTGACAGTCAGAAGACAAGCAGTCAGCCTCTCCGAAAGCCCTCAGTAAATCTGTCTGCATGCCATTTGGAACATTGGCCTGACCTAAATGTCAGAGCAGCATTTGACAGAACCATAGAACTCTGTTTCACTTTTCCTCTCTCTCCTACTCTTCCTCATTCCCTCTGTTAACTTGGTCTTGAAAAAGGGTTAAGTTACTCAGACACAGCTCACCGTATGTATTAATTTATCGAAAGCCTTCCAGTTTCCATAAGACAAAAAACAAGACCTGATGGGAAAGTGCCTGCAAAGCTATTGACATTCTCATGTACGTATGTTGATGAACCTAAATGAAAATGGGAATATTTTAAATTCTGATATTTATATAGCCATTTATGTTGTGAAAAGTGTTAAAACATCACTAACAACACAAAAAGTGCAAAAGATTTTTTCTGTTTTTTTTCGTTCTTTGTATGACAAATCATAGAGACATAAAGCAACATTGGCCACTGATTTTGTTGCTTGTTCTGTATAGCGGAATAGGATTTTGAGGCTAAGAGTTTAGGACAGAAATGACAGATTTCTGGGTGATTCATACTGGATTCTGGAGCCAAGGTAAACTGTGTCATGTTTTAGGCCTGTGTACCATATGTGTATGTGTGTCTTTCTATGTACATGTGTGAAGGCTCACCTTCTCATGCATACCTTTGTCCATAACAATGTCTTTGCATATGGGCCTGTGGGCGTGCTGGAGTGTGAAATACTGCAGAAAGTGTAGAATATTTGAAGATGCATTAGAACGTGTGCTTGTGTACTATATAATAAGTGTGGGCAGTGAGAATTGCACAAAGAGAGCACCATATTGAGAACCAACATATTGTTGGCAGCCAGGCTCACACAAATGGGTTTCATCTCAGAGCCTTCTCCCTCTCTCACTCTATGTGTCTTTGTTTTTGCAAAAAGGGTCATACAGAGAGCAAATTTGTCTTTCTGTTTTGATTTGCCTTTGATGTTTTTCCTCATTTTAAGTTGTTTTTTCTGTCTCTTGCTTTTTTTTTTCCTTTTACCCAATTTTACCCTTGCATTTCACCCTGCACAGGTTATTTTTTGTAGGACTGAATCACATCATGGTATTGACATAACAACAAAAATCAAAATGCATTTCATTTAGCCCAGAAACTGCACTCTCTCTCAGTGTAAAGCATTTTAATAGTCTCTGAATTTGACAACTAAATTAAATGTTCTGAAATTTTAGCTTTTTTGGGAAGAATCTAAAGTATTGGCTGTGCAATTAATACTACCTTTTTTAAGCTTAGTTAGGTAATATTTTGTCTGATTCGATTTGCTTTCCCTAACACCTTCTTTATTGCTTTTGCCAGCTACGTCCACTCATTAACACTCTGTGTATGTACCTCACCTATCCTTGCCTCCTTCACTCCTCAACTACAACCTTTATTTTTTCCCATTCAGCAGTAATCCTTTTGACTTGCTACACAAGTGTATTATACCTTCTGCGTAATACTTAAAACAGAGTAAGACACAAGTAGAACAGACATCAACAGGGATTGAGGATTCATCATTAATGACATATAATGGTAATTTTATTGTTTATTATAGTAAATATATTATATATTGTTCCTATAAATGAAAAAATGATATAATTTACATAGAGATGCAAGCCATTTGGAAACATGAGTTAAAAAAATACAAAGATACAAAAGAAAGAATGGGAAAGCAGACTGAAAGATGGAGTGGACAAAATCTGGGAAAAAATATAAAAGATGTTGAGTGTTGTACAGATGAAAGTACATTCCTCAAGGACAAATTCCAATATCTCTCATCCACAGACTTCATCTGACCCCTTTGTCTTCATCAAAATGTCAGTTTGTCTAATAATTTGGTTGATGAAATATTGGAAAAACTAATAAAAACTAACATAATACTAAAATGTATCTTTGATGCTAATTAGCAGATTTTAACTAATTCACATGCTGAACTAACCTGGTAAGTAGTACCTGCTAAACGTCAACATGTAAGCATTGTCATTGTGAGTATGTTAGCATGGTTGTGTTAGCATTTAGTTCGAAGCACCTCCTGAAAGTAACATGGCTGTTGAGTTTGTCACCTGCTTGCTGTCTTTTGTCAAAAGCAATAGTTTCCACATCACACACACACACACACACAAGCACACAAATGTCTTGCACAGCCCAGTCTGAGCCCAGGTACTCCTGGGTCTTATTAATGCCTTCTCTTCAGGACTCTCAATGGGAGACCACTCACGCAGTGCATACTCATGTATGCGCTGCTCTGCTTTGGTTTATGCACATACACACACACTGCCACATACTGAGGATACAGCATGGGAGCTGCTAACGGTGTATTTCGCTTCAGAGTTAACAAGGCAAAGAAGAGGATATTTTCTATAGAATGGGCATGTGTTCATGACAGTGTGTGTGTGTGTGTGTGTGTGTGTGTTGAAGAGAGAGACTGAACCATACTTGCATGGCACATAATAATAATAATACAAATAATACAGACCAATAGTATATATATTTAGCAGTTTTCTTAAAAATTATATTGTTCAAAAAGCAATTTCTCCACCTCTACTTGCGTTCACGTTGCAGTTCATCACAGTTCACTGAGGATGTTTGTGTTTCAGTTTTGTGAAAATAATTTAGTATGCAATTGCACACAGGCACTCACGATATAAACTCAAGATATTTTCTAAAATGCTTGAGTGCACCACAAGAAACCACCCTCTGCAAACCTTATCAATTTGTTTTTGTTTTTTTCAAAGCTCAAAAGAATGGTTCATCCCACAAAGTGATGTATAATTATCGGACCCAGGAACAATCGAAGTCAAAATGTCTGGTGTTCTGAGTGTATCTGGATAATGACAGACTGAAACACTAAAACACAAATTTTTATAAAGATCCTTTGTCACGGACCTCATACTTGATAAAGGTGAAATCAATAAATATTTCACCATTCATTTGCATCACTGTCAGCAGGACAATGAGATGGGAACTACAATATTATTCAATCTTATTCAAGAGTGCAGATGACTTCTTGATACGATAGAATGTGAATTAATATTTTATTTATTCATTTCTTCATCATGTTTCTTTTTGAAGATTTCTACTTTGACAGTGTTGATCTGACATTTCTGAAAATGTGCGAATGTAATGGCAACAAGGTTTTTGCTGGTATCTACTAGGACGATGGTAGTTTTAACGTAGTAACCAGATAGTTACCATAGTAACACTTGTTCCTGTAAAACCTTTGTTGTAAACCCGGTTGATTATTACTCCACCACCATGATGTATAAAGACAAGAAGGTACATCGCCTATCTATAGCATCAATATTTTGTCAAACTGCCAATTTCATTTTCACTCATATCACACAATGTATATCAAGTCGCTCTTTACTGAGCATAAATTATGTGTCAGGGAAGCAGCTATTATGTTTCTTCTTGAAGTCCTTGAACTCATATGCACACACAAGCATATAAAGTCTTTTTTTCCGTGTCTTCAGTACAGTAGTTATTTCTTTTTCCCTCTCTCCCTCTGCTAACAAGACAGTAAGAGGAGACAGGTCTGTTATGGTTCACTAGCTACAGGGCTAGTGAAATGTGAGAGGATGGTCGTGTGTGGTGAAATATGAGAGGATGGATGTGTGTGGTATACTGTAAGCAGACGTGTGTGTGACTGTACAGTAAAAGAAATAAAGAATGAAGAGAGCGAACTGGAGGGGAATGGCGTGCATGTGTCTCCCTGTGTGTGTGTGTGTGTGTGTGTGCAGGCTGCCTAAGTCCAGCGTCCTTCTTACACCAATTGATTTTAATTTGAGTGACAGGCGAGAGGAAACAGCACCTCAGCCTGCTGCTGTCAGCTTATGTGAATAACTGCCTTTCTCTCTCTCTGACATCCCTTCCTGCCTGTACACTTGCACTCCATCTTCTTCACCAGCACAAATAATATAAACACGCAACTGAGCCCCAACTATACTTCACTTCCTTTTCACCTTTTGTACTCCTCCTGTCTCATCAGGCGTCAAGAGGTCACTTTAATAAAAAGAAAGACTTCCTTCTCTCAGCTGAAAGTAAAGCAGCAGTATATTAAAAGTTGCGTCAGAACGCAGACTTATAGTTATAAGTTATAATAAATGAATGGAAAACAGTGGAGCCTGCCTGTTAACACTCCATCTGAGAAAACACATCATGATTGCTTGGCGTCGGTGGGTGCATGTATACCTTGTCGGTGAGCAGAGCAAGAGGGGGCGGAGAGTGAAAGCCGCTTACAGTGGGACTTTGTGTTGCCATGGCAACTGTCTTTGCATTGAATCGATAGAACAGAGATGCTTGGATTTTGCACACTTTCCTGCCTTTCTTTTTTTCCTCCTGTTCTACTTTATTTCTTTCTTCCAGCTGGCTTTGTTGTTTTCTGTCTTCCTGCCTGTGACGTGTGCACATTCAGGTGCACACAACTGCAAGGTATTTGCAAAAATGACACAAATGGACACATTTAACCAAACACCAAACACACATACACACAAGCTCACATGCCAGTAAATGACATGACCGTAAAAGAGACACAAACACTAATTTTTTGTTGT
Organism: Sandelia bainsii; assembly: GCA_032362345.1. Lineage (NCBI taxonomy): Eukaryota > Metazoa > Chordata > Actinopteri > Anabantiformes > Anabantidae > Sandelia > Sandelia bainsii. Next base: position 7,239,880 of record JAUMHL010000016.1, on the reverse strand, counting down.
AATTAACATAAGTCCTGTTTTTGCCCTTTTCGCAATTAACTTTTTCCTGTGGAACCAAAAGATGCACAGAAACATAAGATTTCCACTGGTGATGTGGACAAAATAGTGGTGAAGGAATGTCATAGTGACAACAACTTCTGAGACAGCCTGAGGTTTTTTTTTAAGACTATGTTGAGTATCAACACCTTGCATCAGAACCACCAAAGTCTTCAGGTTACCTTTCATTTACTGTTCCACAAACATCCCTGTTTTTTCATCCTTTCCTGATGACTAGATAATGATAAAAGTGTAAGGTCTTGCATGATGTGTCTTTCCAATTATCCTTTGATCAAATACTGTGTGCCTTTGATACCGAATACGGAAGACGGATAGTGAAGGATTAGCAGGCTTGTGCCATAGAACTAGAATAGATAGAGGATACTCAGGTAGGATCATGAAGATTATTCTGGAGCAGACCCTTGATCACTGGAAATGGCTGCTTACAGTATGTGTGAATGGCACAAAGAGACATATGTTTGAAAATGCTTTATGATTAACACTGCAATATGTAGCTTTTGCCATGGTAACAGATCAGTTTTAGAGTCTCATGCAGTGTACCTATTCCTATTTCCATGACAATGTTGTGTAACATTCTACAGTCACCACCTAAAGAGCGCCTGCTAAGTGGCCATTCTAGTCTGTGCAATATATTTTTTTAACTCTATTATTGACTCTGGCGTTGTGAAATACTGCAGGTTTATATTTTTGCTTTACCAGTGCAAATCTTAGAGTGGATGATGCAACAGGAGGTTTTGTCTCTAGGTTTTGTTTGACTCTAGGACAGAAAGATGTTTGTCCACATTAAACATTTACATGCATATAAGGCACTGTCATTTTTGTTGACCAAATATATAGCCAAGCCCTGAGTACACGCAGAAAACACAAATGCACAGACAGTACTTTATGGTCATTTCAAAGGGTTAAGACGGGTGTTATCGGGAAGCATCTATGACACTAGAGATAGGGGAGAGTGATCACAAGGCCTGGCAGGATGAGTGCACTGTATGTAAACACAGGGGAAATTAGATGTGACCACTGTGGCAGTGACAATAACAGAGACTAAGAACTAAATTACCTCCATTATGGGCCTGCAAACACAACCATAATATTGGAAAGTCAAACTAAAACAAATGTAATAATATGACTTCTGCTCTCAAATCTGTTTTGTCATTCTCTCTTGGTCTCTTGTTCTGTCTATCCTGACTGTGAAAAGGAAGGGGATTCTATTTGAACAAGCAAGCCCCTGCATCACTTGTGGGAGAAAGCTTGATTTCACAGGAGAGAACCAAAGGAGAGAGAGGAGGGAGAAAAAAGTGAGAGGTGTTTTCTATGCACCAGACGATGCAATCCTTATCAGGAACACAGCAAGCATTCCTCCAATGGCAGCTCACACATGAGCCGATGCATGGAGGGTTTCCACGGCTACCCCCAACCTTCCTTACCACCAGTCCTTCCCATCTCACTCCCTCTGTCTCATTTGTCTTCTATCCTTCTCTCCTCTGCCTTCTAATAAATGTCAAATGGCTAATAAACACAGCGACGTTTGTGGCTGGTTCAAATGACCCCCATAGTTGGTCACGTTGTTAGGATGCACCCATATGGTTACAGATCTACAGACTCAAAAAGGCAGATTTGAGATCTGTGGACTGTATTAATTAATGTGTGGGTATTGCAATTTACAATCTAGTGCTAAAATTATTTTAAAAATGTATTACACACTAGACCCTATATATAATTTACATCAAATGATGAAAAATGTCTATATTATGTATTATTCAATAAAATAGGTCAATTTGCATAGCAATGTAAATATCACTGAAAATGTACTTTATATGTCAATTTACTCAGTTACGCTGTGTCATGGCACACTGGTCCAATGCACTTTTGGACAGTTGCCACCTCTTCACTCCAGCAAAATTCACTCTCTATGTCAAGCATCTTGAATCAAAGAGATTTAATGCTCAGTGTGTTTTATAAAATTACATTTAGGCTACAGGCTTCTGTCCACTGTACCATTTAGCCAGTACTGTTCCCCTGCAGTGCATTTAAGATTGTCATGGTCTACTTCACTACTTATAGTAAGCAGTGTCTCCAGGGCAAATTCATATGCAATTACTATACATGGTAAATAAAATGTCTTTGAGTCAAAACTTTCTATCCCATCCAGTGTCTGATTTTATGAATAATCCTCATCATTGCATTTTAGATGTACAGTAAGCTGCTGAATGTGCCCACAGTGACAAGAAGGTTATATGATCGTGTTTAAAATATGATGGCCTGAGAAGGTGCTCTCTGCACTGTATGTTCATTCAAACAAAAAGTGTTTATTTGTTTGTCTTATCACTATAACATCACATAATGCAAGTAATTGTGAATGTAGGCAAGCATATGCTTTTTGTTTTTGTTGTAGAAAATGAAATTCAAATTTTTTGCCTGCATTTGGATGTTTGATGTGAGCGCAGGCAGGCGGTCTGCTCAGCTGCTGTGAGAAGTGGCACACTCGGATCATTAATCAGACTCGACGGCACAGCGGGTAGCAGGCAAGCCACGGGAGAGCGCTAATGCATGCAAATGTATACTCGTTTTGGGGGCAGGTTGAGCCAAGGACAGAACCTAGCCAGCAACAAAGAGCGAAAGTAGTGAGAGAAAGAGAGAGAGACAGTGAGGGAGGACATTAAAGTGCGGGTGTGGGACTATTCATTCTGCTGTGGTTCAACACAGCTGAAGCATGAATGTGTTTTAAATCAACATGACAGTGGAGAAAAGGTAAAACAGGGATCCATGCAGGAAACACAAAGGCTGCTCTTAGCAGAGGTGAATCCAGGATAAAACCCTTCATTGTGTTCAAAGCTTAGAGTAGACATGATGTACATACTGTATAATGTTATGATATGGACCCACAGTAACATTTGATTGGTCAGATGTCATATCAGCATCATATGAGGAATGCCATCAACTAGCTTCTTAAGCAAGACATTACTTAAAATGTATGTGTAAGAGCTGATTTGCTGCCAGCTGAGGGCAAAGTTATGCATTTGAACCCTTATTATTCTGCTCAGTGCTTGAGCCTCATTATGCCTGGGATTGTACCTTGGCTGCGATAACCTTACATGACATTATGAGATGAACCTTTAACAAAAGAGCTTAGGAATGTGAATGGAGTGATGATATCATTGCTGGTGGGCGTCAGCATGATCTAAAGTAGCAAAGACTACTTAAAATGTTCTCACAGTTTTCCCTGTGTTTTTCTTTATTAAAAGTGAAAGTTTAGGTACTTGAGCCTGAGTGTATTTTGCAATGATGATGGCTACTTGATGGCTACTGATGCTAATGCTGCATTTTCAATGTGCAAAGTCTCAGCCCCACCACCGGGTACGGGGATTGCTGCCATGAGAGGCACCGACAACCCTGCGGCCACAGCTCCGCACTGCTGCTTCGACAATGGAGGCTCAGAACATGGCCCATTCA
>JAUMHL010000016.1:7205341-7230198 GCA_032362345.1 Sandelia bainsii | reverse complement strand
TGTATTTGGAATTTGGGAGTTATGTTGTCAGTAGTTTATAGAATAAAACAAAAATGTTACTTTTACTCAAACATATAAGGTATATGTTTGAGTAAAAGTAACATTTAGCTAAATCAGAGAAACTGATCATTTTGCAGTGGTCTCTTTAATTTCTTCCAGAGCTGTACATGTAATACAAATTCTTCTTCCCTTCCCTTAAAAACAGCAGGCACATACAATACCTAGCTACACTGTCTCACTACTGAGCACTCAACTTATGTAACATGCCATGAGAGGTGCCGCTGAAAAGCCTGGTACATGGAAGCACTTTGTGGTTCTGCAAAAGTATTGATTTAAGAGTAAAGCAATGTGAAGCAGTCCAGAAGGTAACTGGGGTGAGTGAGCCAACAGAATTGCCCCAGATAAATAGGTCACTTAACAGGTTGTTTACAGCAGTGATTTGACATGATGCACGAGATAACATGCAACATGTGGTGATATGGTCCAGCTCAATGCCATATTACAGGTGAAACGACTAAAATAGTAAATAAGAAAGGCAAGATTAGGCTGTTTCCCTAGTGAGTGTATCTTTATACTAAATGTTTTAAGTGAGTCAAAAAAATGCTATAGCATTTACTCACATTTATTATGATTTCTCACTTTTACTGTGTGACAATAATTGCCTTCCACTGCTGTGTCATTTATATACATTATGCATTATTCACTTCTTTTCTCCTCTTTCATTCTAACCTGATGTCAATGTGTTGTTCCGAGGGCTTTCATTGCAGCCATTGTGTATCCCAAATTGACAAGGATGAAAGCTACAAAAAACAAATCAAAAGAATGTGAGGTCTGTACAAAGCAGTGAAGAGAGCATAACATTGACAAATTTAGAACTACAGATGTGATTCCCACCAGTGCTACTCAGATTGGTAAAGAAATGTACTTTTTGAGACACTTCATATAAATGTCTCATTCCTAACACAATTATGGTTTTGTAGGGAACATAATCACTGAATGGATTGTGTTCTGATCCAAAGTAATTATTGAATGAATGGAGCTGTTCATTTATTAAAGGAAATGGAGTTCCTAAGAGGTGGTTGGAGCGGATAGCGTGTATATGCTACAAAGGACACAACTGTCACACCACAGACCCATGTTTGACACCAGGGTCCCATATGTGGTTAAGTTTAGGCAACAAAAGCACTTTGGTTAAGATTAGGGAAAGCCCATGGTTTTGTTGAAGAGTAAATAAACACATTGAGTGTGACGTCACTGCTTTTCTCTATTAAGCCAGACAACTTTTCCCTTAGTTGTCAAAGGGCAACAGCCAAGGGCACTGAGCATGAGCCTGTTTGATAATGCACCTAACAGCAACACACTTTAAATGGGTAACATGAATGCATTCACTGAGGAGATACCAGAATGTTTCGTTTTATTGCTTCACTGCATTCATGCACGTCATTGTCATTTAGCATAAACCACACACGGACAAGTACCAGAATGAGATGATGAACCAGAATGAACTCTGAATCTGAATTACAATGAGAATTCTTATAAAAATATAAGTCAAAAAGTAGTACAATATGCTGGTCAAAGATTTGTCATCTTATAAATAAACATACAATTAAACTGAATTCCCATTTAATTAAACACTTTTGTTGACATCTTTAAGTTCTAGGAGGAAGAGAAACAACCTTTATTGGTTTTGCTCACATCTTCTGTCTCCTGCAATTTCATACACTTTTCTTCTGAGACAATAAACTGAAATAAAAGAAAGAAAGAAGAAGAAGAAATCAAACAGATGAAGTGTAGATTGCACTGTACCATGCAAACTGCAGTATGCTTTTTGTATCATTGTGTGTGTATATGTATGCATGCAATAATAAACCAACTATGTGATTGCATTTATCATTGAGACCTGCAGAGGTGAAATTTACATTATGACAGGAAATGTGATGAGCTATCAATCTCCCATGTACAGGTGCACACACAAACACACACATATGCTATAAAGAACAGTGATGTACTTGGCTGTCTGCCATATTTGACACAAGCTACATGTTAGTGTGCAGCTGAAGAAAAGTTGATCACCTTGAATAAACCAATGCTATGCTGTTGTGCCTATATTAGTGCATATCAAAAAATTACCATATTGGGAAAAAGTAAATTTTTAACTTAATTCAAAATGTTAAACTCTCATATATTCTAGATTCATTACAAGTAAAGTTAAATATTTCAAGCCTTTTTCGTTTCAATTTTAATGATTACAGCTCATAAAAAAAACAAAAACAATTCCAGTATCTCAAAATGCTGTATTAGAATATTTACTAAGCTCAATCAAAATTGTATTTACAATACATTACTGGAGAGTTATTCCTTGATATATACAAAGTGTAAAAACCACCATAGCTTAGGTAATATCAATTTTTAAACTACAACCAAGGTTTTCTCTCAGTGTGATTTGTTTTGATGATTAGACTAGTTTTAAATAATATGGGATAAATCTCTTTGATAGGCTAGCAGTTATTTTAATTTCAAACTAAATTGTCACATGTCTTTTTTATGCTTAAGGAAGACACTTTATCCCCTGCCACAACCTTAAGGGACCAATTCTGCTTCAGCTCCTTTCTCTAAGAAACTCTGTGGGCTAATGGGCTAACAATTAAGCTAATATCTTGAAGCTCTGCAGTAATATGATATGATTATGCCTTGAGCCTTTTTTACATTTTGATATGCTTTATTAATTACCATGGGGAAATTATTGTGGACAGGCTGTTACATATAAGAACACGACGGTTAATGACCAAAGGAACTATATTTTACTAAGATATAATAGCCTGTTTTCTTATTTTATGAGTTATTGTAAGAGTTTATGATTTCAATTGTAATATGTAAACATATTATTTATTCTTTCATTGAAATTCCCCCAGTATGGGATGAGTAAATGCGTATTTTCATATATCTTATCTTTATACTTAAAAAGTTCATCTAAGACCTAAATATAATTTAAAAAATGTGAAATGCCCTTTCTTCTGACACTGACTTGCATGTTTAATTTACTACCTACAGATGTACAGCAAGAATACTTAACAGGCAGTGTCTCATGAAAAAAAGCTTTAATAAATTAATATTAAACAGATTAAAATGTACAGTGCATATTCTACTGCAGCTGCAACAAGCCCTTATTTGGTAAGCAGTGATAATCATATAGGACTGCAGACTGTACTTTATTATCCAGTCATCTCAGTATGTGAACTTGCACTTTTCTTGAAGTAAGAAATCAATAACAGCAAATGTCTTTAATTTTTGTTGCTTAATTTTTTCTTTCCACGTTTCCATGTATTGTTATCTGTTTCTTTCTGCAGTCAAGTGCTTCTGGGTAGCTGATATTGCATGACTGTGACCTTACTCAGCCAAAAAAAATAAAAAAGGAAGAAATATTGTTTTATAATATAAGTGATTTGTTCTCACTAACTACGGTACCCTCTGGATGCAATGGCAGCTCTGAAGTATGACTGAAAAGGAAGGTTACAAGTTAGTGCCATATGATGATAATTTTACACTGCCATGAAACATGGCTGAATATTCACTTTGCCAAATTATCTCAAGCTAATTTCAAGCCTCTGCAACAACAAAGCAACAATGCAAGCATGAATTGATTACCCTTTAAAGCATTATACAACTGTCAGTGTAACACTCAGATGCGTGATTGTCAAGCATCCAGCCTCAGACTCCCTCTCAGCTTCCAGTATGAATATATAATTACACTGTGTCATTTGATGTATTTCAGCTCATCCCACGTCTTTAACAGCATGTGAGTCAGTGTGGTCCAACACTGTGAACGCAGAACCAAGATATGCTTTATTTCTTTTTCTGGTGTTGATTCAGGTCCTCTTAAGTATTTTAACATCGCGCACACTGCCACAAAAGACACAGGAAAATCCATTTGTCATGTCCCTCACAGTACAATTCATTATGGATGGCTCACTGAAACACTATAAAAGCACTACTAAAGCAATTGCTTTAAAGGGTCAGCTTTTCAGTGGCTTCTGAGAAACCAATTTCAGAACATAATTAATCTTCAGGGGGAGATATTTTTTGTTGTTTGGTAAAGGTGGAACTCTGTCTTTACTGTCAGTAATTGAGAATGTATGATGCTTACGAAACCAAGGACTCTGAAAACTGGCCTTTTCACTTTATCGTGCATTGCAAAACATTTTGTACAGATAACCTCACCATAATGTTCTTGGCCAAACTGTGACATAGGAAACATAACAGAAGTGACATGAAAATTAAAATGCTGAATATAAGAAAATTAATAGATATACTATATGGCAGAAAGCACAGTAAATTTTCTTTTTGGCAATATAAAAAACACCTAAACATTAGGTCAACACATCCACATACAATGCTGTTATGCAATATCAGGATATTACAATTCAGTACTAAATAAAACACAAGTAGAGATGGACATCTTTATAGAGCTTTTTCCTTGACAGGTAAGCCAGTGATTACTGGCAGTCACTGGGACTTAATTCAGCTGAGTGGGAGAAATGTCTCCTAAAGTCAGTAGAGAAAAGGAAGAAGTAAATAAAAAAGGACTAACTGGAAACACACACATAGAAGAGAACAGAAACTTAAAACTGAAGTTAAATTAAAATAGATTTTTAATACAAAATTAGTTGCTAAATATACTGTTTGTTAGATATTAGCATTTATTTTAACTTTTAATTTTTAACTTTAAATTAACTGCCAATAACTCAGAAGGTGTTGAAATAACATAAACAACTGCCCTGCTACTGTACACTAACTATTTAAGTCGCAGATGTACATATGTCTGTCAAGACAAGTGGAGGTTTGTGACAGAAAATGAAATTCCCTCCAGATATTGTGTTGATTAGACTGGAACGGCTCTAAGATCACAGAGATCCTTTACCTTTGACAACCAAAATATAATCAGTTCATCCTTTCTTCAAATTTGAAGAAATTCCCGTATTTAAAAAAATCTCCTTATGGCTGCTGTGAGATATCGAGTCCAAGTAGACATTTGTGCCAATTTTGGAGAAATTACCCCAAGGCATTACACAAATATTGTAAAAAAATAATGACTGGTGTTGGATTCAGTGCCAACGTAAGCAAGAAAAATGATCTAGCTTCAAATTTCAGTGCAATATAGTTAGCATAGCTTGCTAGCTACCACTTATTACTAGTATTACTTGTATTACTAGTGAAATACACTAGTGAAATACACAATGTGCAATGGATACGTTGTATGCATCTGGGAGTAGTTGCACACCATGGAACTTGGCAATGCTTTGCAAAGTTGGCTTTCAAATGTCAGTCAAACATGAGTAGTTTATAGAAGTATGTCAAAAATTTTTTTAGCATTTTTTAAAAAGATCATGATAGTTCATATTACTTTACAAAAAATGTCACTTTAACTTTAAAGTGATTAATATAAAATGGGTTTTTACTGTATATGTTTTACAGAATGCATCCCTTTCTGTCTCTTCACTGTACAAATTCAGGGACAGGGCCTTCAAATGTTGAATAGCACATTACAATGAAGAACAAGTAAGTAAGGGAGATTATTGTTTAGCCTGCTAGACAAACACTCTCATTTTTGGATATTCTCCTTTCCTACTGATCAGTTACCAACACTGCTGACATCCAGGCAATGTAAGTGTGTGTGCATGTGTGAGACAAATTGCCAAACAGACAGTAGAGCAGGAGAGTGTATGATGAGAAAGTGAGAGGAGTGAACAAAGCGAATGTCTGCCTATTCATCTCCTTGCTTGTAGCAGGCAGGTACAGAGGCTTACAAGGTCAATATTTTACTTTGGCTTTTCCACGCTAATGAAATTACAGGCAAAGTGTCCCAGGAGAGCACAGAGAGAGACAAACCCCACCCCTAGTCCCTCACCCTGCATGACCTAAGATGTTCCTGTGTTTAGTCATCACAACATAGTAGATTTGCACCAATTTCAACATGTTTCAGGAGATCAGTGGTGTACTGAAAGCAGTCTGGTTGTACTTGGAGATAAATCATTTATTGTCAAATTCTCTTCTTTTCTTAGGTTTAAAGCTTCTAGATATAATGGTAGATCATTGTCTCATGACTGCAATAGGCATTTTTTGAAAATCTGGTCTAGACCAATAAGTGTGACATGAGAAATCTGACCTTAACCAACAAGGATCACATGCAACAGACAGCAGTTTAGCCTATTTCTGTCAACATGTGTTTGTCTTCAGAGAGAAATGAAGCTGTAACCATGACTGATGTTAAATAGTCTCCATTGTTTATAGCAGGGCCTGTGGGATAGAGATATGAAGCACTGACAGTCTGTCAGTCTAATCATCACTAATAAGGGAAATTATGTCACAAATCTACTTCTCTCACTGTAGAGTAGTTATAGTTTGTAGCCTTGAATCCATTTCCAGTTTATATTGATCTGTTAAAAACAAAACAACAAAACTAAAGCAGAATATAAATATGTCTGCGATTATCTCTATACTACAGGACAAATGTCTAATTAAATGCAAAGTGAATCTTCTTTATGAGAAAAAAAAATAATACCCAGAAGGCACAGGTTAGAATAAAGAAGCTCTGCAATTGGCCGAGCGCACCAGGAAGTTGAGACGCTCTGCTCCTGTCATCTGACTTTGACGCAGGCGCTGCAGCTTCCCCGAACGTCAACAGCAACACCGGAAAAAGCTCAACATGGCTCCCAAACTTGAACTTACAAATGTCGCAGCGATCATCTGGATGATCTTTCTGACTCTGATCCACCCGGTGGAGGCTTACGATGCGGGCGACGCTTTAGCCCTGCTGCTGGGCACTATCCTGACTGTGGTGGGCTTCTGTGCCTGCCTTGGCTGGTACGCGCGTAAGCGAAACGAGCAGCTGTGATGAGAGAGGCTCCTCTAATCGTGTGCCTGTCCTGTCGTGTTACCATCCACCGCATTAATATCTCCCCGGGTTATCGCCTGTCGCATTCTGGCACAAGGTTTTTGTCCAAGCGACTGATAAGAAACGTGCCTTATTGGTATTAATGTGTCAAGTTCGAGGGGAATCACGTGGACTCTTTGGAAGAAGGTGGAAGGAAACATCCAGGAAGTCTTCAAACAGGAGCTGCTCTTTGTTGCAATGCTGAGATTGCGGACCAAAAACTATTCTAAAAGACTGCTGCAGTTATTGCTTATTCTCCTAAAAATGACTGCATTGAATATTGCGCATATTTTCTGTGCTTGGGGTGATCACTGTGATTTCCTAATGTGTTTATATTTGCAGTGTGCAGTACAGCATTGTCAATGCTTGAAGCACACACTTGCAAGTGTTAAATGCCAAGAGAGGGGCTAATAAAACGTGGCTGTTGCTTTGTGAAGAATAAATTGATTTATTTGATGCTCTTTTTTCAACTCCTGATCATGATATTTGAATGATGTGCTTTATAACAGCTCCTCTTTGCCCATATGTGGAGCAAGTCACTGTCTTGATATCCAAGACAGACAAATTTGGTTGGTTGGGCTAGCCACTCATAAGCTAAGCTTGGTGGTGCCTGACCTAGGGGTTCAGCTTCTTTCAGAGGGTCACAAGATTAATCGGAGAGGTTTTGAGATAAAGAAAAGGAGGAAGTACTGCTACATTTCTATTTGTTTTTAATAGAACTGATACATCTCAAACATGATAAGGGCACCCTGTTCTAATACAGAATAAAAATTTGAAGTAAAGGATTTATTGGAGTAGTAGGATTAAATATGTATACCTCAATATGGTGCTTAAGATCAGTATGTGCGCAAATGTATTTTCCACCACTGAAGCAAATATCAGTTTTCCACCAAAACCTTTATTTAAAAGAACACTAATGAGTAAGTGTTCGGCTGTTTTACCTTGTGTAACTAATGATTAAAATCATTCTTTTACCATGGGATAATGATACATCAAACTATTTACAAGGTATGTGTCAAAATGAGTGATTGTTCATTAGTGAATATTAGAACATGCATAAAATCACCTTTGCTTTGATTTAGCTTTGTCCGGAGGGCAGTGTAGTTAATTTATTTCAGAGTAAAATTAATCCTCCAGTCTCTCCTGTACCTTCGCTAATAATCTACTGTCAACCTATGTGACTCACTACATTTATTACCAGTGGATAGATCGCCATGTCTGTAATTTTAGTGAGCTGTGATTAAAAAGTAGCCGACTATACATCTCAGTGGCGCACATATTTAGTAGTAGTTCACATTGTTACGTACTACTGTATGTAATGGCTATATCAATAGTAACACCTTCACTACATGTATGATCATAATTATTCATTTAATTTTGTAGCACAAGTTAAAGGTGTCATAGAGCTTAGCACTAGCCGGGAGCACTAACATTAGGAGTAGCCAGCTTCAGGCCAAGTAACCGCGCAGAGATGTGTTGCAGAAAGTGTTTATTTTCTGTGAAGGAGAATTAACTTTGTTTGCTCCTCCCAAAGACAGAATCCAATCCAATCCAGAAACAGATTTCCGAGCAATGTTTTTTATCTGTCGGCGCTTCATGGAGGACTGGTTTCACAACCTGCCCTGGTAGCCTACCACTTTCTTCACTCTGAAGGCCAGAGAAGCTGTTGCATAAAGACACATTATAACCTGGATTTGCACTTTTTAAACTTGAAAATTATATAATCTTGTACCCTTGAAGCCCCAGAATAAAATATAAACCCTAAATTAAGCATAATATGGCCACTTTAAGTGTGTGTCTACATGTGTACATGCATGCATGTGGCTGATCATTGTTCAGTTACACTGATCATGACATCACAAGTCGCCACCGCTCTTCATACATAGTTGAGAAATCAAACTCTATGAATTTATCATGCTGCCCAGGCAGAATGGAAAACAGTGCGCAAAGTGCTTGTCAATTATGCATATACAGTACAGGGAAAGCCATTCTACCTTGAGGTGAACTGGGCTGCCTGATTTAACTTTTCACTTTGAACATAATGGTCGACATTTCTGTGGAGTGAAACATGTATGAGCACAGTGAAAGGCAGATAGAGAGCTCTTGTATGATCAAACAATGTTACGGCCTAACAAATCTGATAAGGAGAGAATTAAACAACATTACAAAATATTTCCTCGCGTTTTAAATGTAATTTCACTTAAATGTCTGATCTACAAATCTAAAAGAAATGGGTTTAAATTAACCTAAAAGAGGATTATAAAGTTGTAAAAAAAAAGCCTTTACACTAGGCCCACACATTACCAGACATATTAGTGAGTACTGCTGTAACGCGTTACCGATCAGTAGCGACCCCACTGAACAGATGTTACCGTGACAGAGACGGAGCTGCTGCTGCTGCTGCTGTTGCTGCAACAAGAGACGAGACGCGTCTTGGATCGCAAATAGGGATGCAGGGCGCATGCGCACTGAGCTCCGTTTACTGTAGGATATTCACCGTGGAGGGAAAAAGGGGGCAGGCAACAAATCAGGCTCTTTTAAAACAGCAAAAATCCGACTAGTGCAATGTAAATAACATCCAGAAGGGACGCGAAATAGGATTATCAACAGGTAGGATTTTGATTGATTGTGATCGGCTGTCTCTTTCTTTATGTCTCTTTTTTTTTGGCCTTGTCTTGTGTGGCTGCGATTCTATGCAATTCATAGCGAGGACTTGGAAATTATTCTAGTCTAATGGCCGTGCGGATCCGCTACACTGTTATGCTTTATCCAGCCGATTGGGATGCAAGGACGTTTATTTTATCCTGTTGTGTTTTTTTACTGAAATTTGTGAGATTCAAACGCGCCTAAAATACTCGACTGACAATCGGAGGACGCACTTAAACGCGTAAGTAGACATAAACGCCAATATTAATAAAATCAGACATGGGCATAGGCTACATGTAATTTTCCAAACAATAAAATAATGGGCATTGAATAGAACATTCCGTAATATTGCTACCAGCAGGGTTGTTGTTGTTACTTATACCCATCATCTTCAATCTCGTCTGATAATCAAGTTCATAACAAGCAAATTTATGTCGAAATGCATAATGTGCAATACTGAAATTATATTTTAGTGTCAGTGTTACACAGTTTAAAAAAAAGATAATAAAGATGATAGATAAGGATAAAAGATGATCTTGAAAATTGAGGCTCAATAAACGCCCTAATGAGAATACTGCTTATTAACTTAAGACCTGTAATCCAGTTACCTTTAATCAGACAAAAACACGGATGCTTTATTATGGATGCACCCTCCGTCGATTTTCTACAATGGATAAAGGCAGGGCGAGTTCATTCGAGGCATCCACCGCGAAAGAGAGCCTTCCTCTGTTCTGCAGGGTGTAGGGTGTAATCAAGAAGAGCTTATTTTGGACTCTATTTCTCTTAATGTTTCACAGTGCGCTGAAAATGTCCGTAAAAATTCCAATCTGTGCTCTTGTTTCTGGGTAGCTCGCTTCTTTCCGACAGTCACGGGAAAATGCGTCGTTGAATTTTTTTTTCTTTCTTTTTTGTTTGCTATCGTGTTGCTTTTGTTCAGGAAATTCCGAAAGCACAAGATAAAAGATTCACTTTCTTGTAGAATATCAGTTTGAGTCTAACCAAGCTCCACCACTGTCCGTCTGTGTTTCTATCTGAAGAGAAAGTATTCAGGATGAGGCACAGCTCTGCACTGTACTACACTAAATGTTAAAATGCAAAGTAAATAAATAAATAAATGACAGGCAGAGGAAAATTGTGGCTTATCACATGCTAGATTGTGCAACTGCAACAATGCAGCTGTTGTATGGGACTGAATGCTGATGGGTGGATAATATTTTTCAGGGATTTTTTTTAGGTGTGATGAGACAAAGGAACAAAGGATGCCTTAGAGGAGAGGTTGCTTATATGCCTGGAAACCTCTTCAAAGCACACCGCCAAATGGATCTAACGCCTCCCCCTGCCACCTCAAGATCATGATACTTGGCTGAAGCTATTCCACTATCTTTATGATCCCTCCTCCATCTATGGCGAACTATAGCCATGCAGGGGACCACACCATCTTGCAGAATGTCTCTCCTCTTGCCACGTTCCTCAAACTGACCTCTCTGGGTTTCATCATTGGAGTCGGTGTGGTTGGAAACCTCCTGATCTCCATTCTGCTGGTCAAAGACAAGAGCCTGCACAGAGCACCCTACTATTTCCTGCTGGACCTGTGTGCCTCAGATATCCTGCGCTCAGCCATCTGCTTCCCCTTTGTCTTCACCTCAGTTAAGAATGGATCTGCCTGGACCTACGGCACACTGACCTGCAAAGTCATAGCCTTTTTGGGTGTGCTCTCCTGTTTCCACACAGCGTTCATGCTATTCTGTGTCAGTGTCACCCGCTACCTGGCCATTGCACATCACCGTTTCTACACCAAGAGGCTGACCTTCTGGACCTGTCTGGCTGTGATCTGCATGGTGTGGACTTTGTCAGTGGCTATGGCTTTCCCGCCAGTGCTAGATGTAGGGACGTATTCTTTTATCCGGGAGGAGGACCAGTGCACATTCCAGCACCGTTCCTTCAGGGCGAATGATTCATTGGGCTTTATGCTCCTGCTGGCGCTCATCCTCCTGGCCACACAGCTGGTTTACCTCAAGCTCATCTTCTTCGTTCATGATCGTCGAAAAATGAAGCCCGTCCAGTTCGTGCCTGCTGTCAGCCAGAACTGGACCTTCCACGGACCAGGCGCCAGCGGGCAGGCAGCAGCCAACTGGCTGGCAGGATTTGGTCGAGGCCCCACCCCTCCTACTTTGCTGGGCATCCGGCAGAACAGCAATGCAGCAGGCCGCAGGCGTCTACTGGTATTGGATGAATTCAAAACAGAGAAGAGGATTAGTAGGATGTTCTACATCATGACATTTTTCTTCCTGGCACTGTGGGGTCCCTATCTGGTCGCCTGCTACTGGCGGGTGTTTGCAAGGGGTCCTGTAGTCCCTGGGGGATACCTGACAGCAGCCGTGTGGATGAGCTTTGCCCAGGCTGGGGTCAATCCTTTCATCTGCATCTTCTCCAACAGGGAGCTTCGGCGCTGCTTCAGCACCACACTCCTCTACTGCAGAAAATCCAGGTTACCAAGGGAACCCTACTGTGTTATATGAAGGTTTTGCTGTGGGTTTTTTCTCCTCTATGTCTCTATTTCCCTGATTGATCTTGATCTGGGCTTGTTCCCACTGTACAGCGTACTCTCTCTTTCTATCTCTCTTCCCTTCATCCTCCAGTTTTTCTCCTGTTCCTCCTTCTCCTAACCCTTCTTTACAAATGTAGAAGGTGGACTGCCAATCACGGGGCTCTGCCGGGGTGATTGAACATCAAATGTATCAAACATGGAGGCTGAAGGGAATGGGAATATGCAGGAGGTCTGGATCCCCTCCTGTGTTTATGTTTTAGTAAACAGACATTGTGGAAGGCCATGCCAATGCAGAGAAGCAAAAAGTTGAAAAAAAAAAGAAAAATGATTTGAAAAAACAATGAAAACAAAACCTCTTGCTTTGGATATTTTGAAGATGCGTTATTCTGTGAGTGTGAAAAGCATAAATATGAAAAGAAAAAGAAAAAAGAACATAAAACAAAGAAATGATACCTCTCAAGGAATCACTGGAAATGTTTTACATTTTAAGAGTTGCACTAAAAAGAAGATGTAAAGATGCTTTTTTGGTCAACAGTTGCCAATTGCATTGCAAGGACAACTTTTTTTTCTTATTTTCCAAACTAAACAATGAATGCTTTAATTTGCAACAGACTACACAATCGCTGTAAGTAAAGCAAAACTTGGTGACTGTTGGAATACACCATCACAAGAGGATAAAATGGTTTTAATGTAAGTGATATCTTTTTCATTTACTGGGCGGGGGCTTAATGATGGGGATTTACAATGTGTGGTTTTGAAGTTGCAACTTAAAACTAGAAATTATTTCTTGTAGTTTTGCGATCCATATGTCCTTAGTGTCTGGCATTGTTATTTTCTTATCACCTTTTACAAACAAAAGAGGAAAAAAAGATGAAATGATGTTTGGATTTTAAAAAGTTGCTTTTAAGAACAACCTTGTGCTTAAAAAAAAAAAAAGACAGTGAAGAAGTAGTTAAATGTTTCATCATATTCATGTACCTAAACACTATCATATTGTTACAGTATTGCTGATGCCACTCCGGGTGTTCTTGCCTTAATGGTTACGATATTGTCATGTTTCTTGGTTGTTGGGTTATTTTATTTTATTTCATTCACTCCTAAAAAGTTGTTTTTTGGATGCAGCTGGAGTTTTGTTTCTTTTTCACATCAACGTGAAGTGCGTGTCCATTTTTTAAAAGCTGGTCCACTCCCATGAGCATCACAGGCCATACACCGAGCAGCAGCCCATTTTTATTCTGCAACGGTTTGCTACACCCCACAGAGTGCTCAGTGCACAGGGAGTGTGTGTGCGCGTGCGTGCCAGTGGGTGCATGTTTGTGCGTTTCAGAACGTGTGTGCTATGTGGATCAGACAACAGTCACTTCAAGACCAGAGCCTTAGTATGAAATCTTGCACAATTTGTAAAAAATGTAAAAAAAAAAAAAAAAAAAAAGGAGAAAAAAAGACATTTAAGGCACACCGTCTTGTTTCTACTTTCCCTACATTTGCTCTCTACTGATTGTTTTCAATGACTTACTTTTTTCTCTTGTGGCCATTTTAATATTTATTATGTATTCTTTTTGTATATTATAGATATAGATTGTGTGTAAGTATGTGAGTCTTTCATTTTGAAGTCCCGAATGTGAGTACAGTTTCAGTTAGGATTGCATTTGCTGAAAGTTAACTGTGTAATCTGTTGCTTTTTGAAAATAAAAAGTTTCCATTTTGCAAAATTTGTTTTTATCCCTCTCATTGGGTGGAGATCTAACTGTATGGCCATACCAGAACATGTGCAAAACCTCTAGTGTTTCAAAATGGTGCTTAGTTAAGTGGTGAATTTGCAAATATCTTCACTCTCCAGCAGGTTTAAGATTTACATTTATACCTTTAACGTGTCTTTTTCTAATTACAAAACACTGAAACCATCCACAATGGGATAAAATTATTACTTTATGATTGCTCAGTATTTTAAAGACACTTTAGAAATGTTACAATGTCCATATTTTGTATTTAAATGACTAATAGTGGTTGGTATTTCTACAAGGATTTTATATGTGTCATTTATGTTCATGCCAACAGTCTTTTTATAATAGAAAGTGATTAAATGTTCAAACGTGTCTCTTTTGGAATACAATCTTTTCTGTCATTTAAGTCCTTGGGACACCTTGTCAAAACTGAATATATGCGAAACCATGTCACTGAATGTGAAGTGTGTGTGACATTTAATGGGAATACTGTTCCAGGATATGTCCCTTGGCATGCTTTACCTTGCAGTTTTTCATTCTGTGTTAAAGGGGAATACCACTGAATTTTAGATTAAATTTCTACAACTCCCATGTGGAACAATGGCAAATCGGTGTGGATTAATGAATACCCTTACACGCGGCCCCGTAGCTACAAATAACATAGCAGTTTGTACCAGTTCTTTATTTTTAAGGGCACATTTATATGCGGCTGCACTAAAATATGGAAAGTATGGAAATATGAACAAATTTAGCTTTTGTTTCAAATGCATACAAATTTTAAATCAAAGTTTCAGCCTCACATGCTTAGTGAGAAATATAGCCAAAGACATCCATACCTTCATCTCCTCATTTAATGATAAAGAATGGACATTTTGTTGAAATAAATTGTGGAATGTAAAAACTCCAAGCCATTAAAGCTCATTTTATTGGGCATCATTACAAATTTAAAAGTGAGGCTAGTAACGACTGCAGGACTAAGACGTATTTTTTCTTAAATTGAGTGGTATTTCTTTGCAAAAGATTGTAATTACCATATTTTGAAATCTATTATGTGCATCTCCGAGAGTAGAGTGGAAACTGAACATTACAAGATTCATAACTGATAATTTTGTGTGATTCAGACATGATTGTTGCTTTTTTCTTTTGAACATAAATGTTATTGTCCCTAAAATTCATTCATCTCTGTAATGGCCTCCCCCTAGGTGTCTGAAAACACAAAATACAATGCTGAAATGGCTTTGTAAACACTCCAGGTAATTGAATGCTGTGCTGCAGGTTCTACTGATGAGAAATAGCTATTAGGGATCCATTTTCATGACACTGCTGGCAGTTGCTGTTTTATTTTGTACAGTGATCATTTCAATTTGTACCCAGAAGGGCCAAGTTAGATGTTTTGAAAGCATTTGTTGAAATTTAAGGAAATTTGGTAGATACAATGAATTGTTCTGGTGTACTTTTACTTATTATAATTTTCTTGCTTTTTGTCCTTAAAACCTGAACAGTGCTTCTTGAAATTGAGAGGCAATTCTTAATGAAACAAGACGTGACATTTTGTGGAATTTAATCTTTAAACTGGGGCTGAAACTGTGCCACTTGAGACTGTGAGCAGGAATTAACATCTCACTTATGTATATTTTAGGCTCATTCAGCATATGCAAATCACAAATGGCGTCACTTTTGAACACTGGCCCATTTCCTCACATGTTCATTTGAGCGCCCCAGTAATTCTGTTTCTCTCCACGTCTGTGAAAAGATGACAGGCAGAGGTGGTCGGCTTGAAAGTGGTTCATTCTCGCAGACAGGTTCTCGTGTTGAACTCCTTTTTTTCCTCTGAGGTAACATCTCTCATGTGAAACATAGAGGAACTTATTGTTCATAATCAAAGCAATTAAGAGGCTGTAGTCCACTGTACCATCTGACTGGGATCAGTTCTTTGCGCTGGTATTTAGATCATGGAATAAAGAGAGTATGGATCATATTTCTGAGACAATTATAATGCTTTACTGGAGATACTTTTCATTTAATGATCAGAAGACTTTTCTGTTGGATTTTAGCTGCCAACGAACAACACAGCTATCCCTCATTCCATGTCACACTCCTTGTAGTTTGGTGGATTTGCGCCACGATTTCTGTTTTTAATGGACTGCCAATGGGCTCTGAAAAAAAAGCATCTCACCCTCGCCCTCCTTTGCTGTCTATAATTTGATTAAATACCATCTGTTGCTGAGAAACACTGGCTTTTTTCTAAAAAAGGGGGTGAAAGCTCATCTAATGTGAGCTTTTCTGCACTCTTAAGATTTTTTTGTTTGTATAATGCACACCAAACCTTAATTAAAGTGCAGTAAGGGTCTGTGCCGAGAAGCACTTAAATATGGAAAGCTGCTTTGAATGGAATGGAGTGGACGACTCAATCTTCTGACAAGCTAATCAGGAAGAAGGAAGAATTGCTTTTTCAGGGCATCACCCTGCTCTACATATTTGTTTGATTATGTGACTCCTTGAGAATGGAGCTGGAAATATAATGGTTCAATATGCTTTGCATAATTTCTCCAGGGCATTCATTTTGCTTTGTGAAATGACATTTACTTACTATGTATTGTGTGGGGTTTTCCGTGTTTGGTCAAATGATTTTTGTTATTTGTGTGTAAATGTGTGTGACCCCATGACAGTGTGTGGCAACAGGTTTTCATGCATTTGTGTTTGTCCTCGCATGCAGTTCAATCTATCAGTGTGTCAGAACAGTCTGTCAACATAAACAGTCCACCTTTCAGCTGCAGAGGACATAGTTAACAGTCATCAAAGTGCAGAGCTGCAGCAGTTCTCTCTCTAATGGCTTTGCAGTTTTATTTCTAATGTGCTACAGCAAATTGTTAATGGTCAAATGAATGATAATATGTGTGACTGTGTTTCTACATGTGTAAATGTCCCTAAATTTCACTCTTTCTTTTTCTTTTTGTTTTTTTTACACTGCTGTTAGGGTTCAATCCTGCTGTTTGACAATTCATAATCCACTGTTTCTATTCTGAATAAATGCCTGTAATTTTCCATAGCTATTAGTTAAAATAACAAGAGGCCATGCCTGTTGCGGAAATATCTGACAACACATTTAGCTACTTTTCAGCTCATCTAAACAGAACGCCAGATTCATTGTGTTGTCCGACAATATGTACCCAAGATAATAATGAATAAGGTAACATTAAATACAGATTTAATATGAAAGAAGGTCCAATAAAACAGAACATTATGGGATTTTTTTTCCTTATGGGTGGCCCTGGGGAAAATGTTACTGCATTTATTGTCTGACAAGATATTACAGGCATTGCAGGCCTCTGAATACCAATGATCAATGCGATGCCTGATAAAGATTTGCAAGTGGATGAAGATTCCTCCACATATTATCCAAGTATTCATGTCTTCATTTGCAACAACCACCCCCTCACAAATCCTGCAGCCCATCAGGCAAATGCCTTATATAAAGAATATCCCTGCTTTAAATATTAACTGATTAAATTGTGGATGGAGCTTCAAAGGTTCCATCCTGCATATTTAAACAGTATTTTTTTCAGAGGTTGGATCATTTCTCTGGCAATTTGCTAGCAGAAGTAGGACTTAGTTTTATCTTTAGCATCATACCTGTATGCACTAATTAGTATGATAGGTTCCTTCACATATTCTGTACATTAAATCTCACATCTGGCAGATCGTATGTTTTTTGAACGATGCCATTTTTGCAGAATTGGTACATTAAGGGCACTATAAATTGAAAGGTTGGTCATCATTTTAGGCAGGTTTGAGCATTTGTGTTGCTGCAGAATGCACAAAAATGCACCCCTGTGAGACAGCACAGTTTAAAGAAATACATTTTGGGAAATATTCTCATTTTCTTCCTTGCCACAAGTTAAATAAAAAGATCTATACCACTTTCATCTTTGTATGAAGCTGGCAACAGGTGATCAACTTAGCTTAGCAAAAAGACTGGAATCAAAAGACAAGGTAGCAAAAGTAGCTAAATTCACCTACCACTATACCACTGTGTTGCTCACCAAATAATATGTTAGTTCTTTTTTTACCCTTACAAAATAATCGCCATGTAACAGTCAAAATATTTCTTGGTTTTGATCAGTAATTTCCAGGAGTCTCCAATGATGGCCTAGCTACTGATCTCAGCCAATATATAGTCAGTAAAATAAATTGTTAATAATTAGCTTTAAAGGTGCATGCACCTAACAGCTAGACAGAGTCAGGCTGGCTGTTTTCCCCTGTTTAGTTTTGCTAAGCTAAGCTATATTTATTGTCCAGCCACAAGAGTAGCATAAGTCTTCTCTTCGAACTATTGGCAAGAAAGCAAAGCTTCCCAAAATGTCATTATTTTTTGAAGATCAACTAAAACCTTGAAAAGAATTATTGTGTCTTGTGTGTACGGTACTTATTGCTGCTTTTTTGTTCCACTCTCAAAAGATGATGTGAAAAAGCTGCAGTGCTGATGCAGGAAACATGCAGGGTTAGAAAATGTCTCAAATGTTCATTGACATTCCTGCAAGTGTGGTTAGTGCACAGAGATGGAAAGAAATCCACAATGTTTTATAGTTTGACATGTGCAGGTACATTTTATTCATTTGGTTGCACAAAACAAACCCTTGCAGGATTGAACTGTTCGTTGTCTTTAATTGTCTAACGTTATCATACGCTCTGCAATAGATAATGTCTGCAGCAGAAACCACTACTGCAGTCAGTACAGGTAAGATTACACAGGTACTGGCTCTTTACTGTTACATTTTATTGGTTGCAGTGAGAGTCAAGAGTAAATATGTCCCATATGCTGTTAAGATTTACAAAGAGCGATGGAGTCATGAAAGACAAGTCAAGATCACCGTTGGCGGGTTAGTACTTAAGCACATGTAAACCAAAGTTGGAATATGCAAAGAGATTGGGAGTAATCCAACAAGGATTACTTGTGTCTTTCATGCTAGATTAAAGGGTCCCTTTAAACCCTGCTGTGCTGACTGAGTCCTGATGGTGAATCAATGCCATGGATGACAAATTATCAGAATTATCATCTTTGCAGTCTTTTGTTATTGTTGTCTGCTTGAAAATTAGTGTGATTTGGGCGGTGTTTGTGCAGACATTTCAGTACTCCAGATCTGGGGAGGCTGACCAATCCAAGACCCAAGTGGTCTCTCATTGTTTCTGTCTCTTTGTGAGTGTGTTGAGATAATCATCATAACCACGAGGCGCTACACACACACACACACATACAAAAACACAGACACACATACACACCCAAAGTCTGAAATGAGGAGATCTGAATGATGTGCCTAGTCAGCAGAAAGGAAAAGAAATATTTGGGTCACATGAAAATTGAATAGAGTGTGGTGATGGTTTTTGTAGCTGCTGGTCTTAAAATGCTTCTTCAATGGGCAGGGTAGTCCTTTTATTCCACTTTTATTGTACTCAAATTGGACCAAGCTTGTAGGATAAAACTGACAAAACTAGCAGGAACTGCAAACATTTTCCTAACAGACTAAAATATTCAGAAGCTGCTACGTGGCTTATAGGGGCTTTCAGAGTATTATGATTCGCAGCAAGGCGGCTGAGACTACCATATTCTCATAGTGCTGCATTTGCAGAGGGCAATCTGTCATGATGAAAGCCAAACATGTACATTATGGTGCCTATTTACAACATGCAACCAACTGCTTACATCTGCTCACAGTGGGGCACATCTGTCCCCTAAGAAAATAAATATTAAA
Organism: Sandelia bainsii; assembly: GCA_032362345.1. Taxonomy (NCBI): domain Eukaryota; kingdom Metazoa; phylum Chordata; class Actinopteri; order Anabantiformes; family Anabantidae; genus Sandelia; species Sandelia bainsii. The sequence continues at coordinate 7,210,599 of JAUMHL010000016.1, read as the reverse complement.
TAGCTGAATTTGATTTATGCTTGAATTCTTTTAAATGTTGGATCCTTCTTTCCAGCTGTTCTGAGGATCGCATCATTATTTATTATTTTTCAAATCTTTGCATCATGGCAACTGGGGAAAGTGTTTAGGGGTGTTTATACAAGCGATTTATTCCGAGTAATTCAGCATGTTTTGTGATGAATCCAAGAGCTTTTGTAAAAAAAAAGGTGGAGAGGGAGGGATGGAGAGGGAGTTAATCCACTCGTTTTCTTGTGTTCCAGCCTGTTCAGCACATTCTGTCTCTCTCACTCTTTCTCCCTGTCTCTCTATCTCCCTCCCTCTTTTATTTTTGGAAACATCTCATTCTCGTGAGTCAGGCCCGTCATGCTCACAAAGTCTCAGCCTAGCGAGCTCTCGCCTCCTCCTCCTCTCTGCCCATGTCTCTGCTCTTTATTGTATCAGAACTGAAGAGAGGCGAGCAGGAGGAAACAGAAATCATCTTCACCCCTCTTTTTTTAGATAAAGATGGAGAGAGGGCATAATTCATACTTTGTGAGTTTGTATTTCACCATTTCACATACAGTTGTTGACAGGTAATGGATATGTTTGTGACCAGTAGTGCAATAAGTGGCTGAAAGCAGTCTTGAGAAAGTGACAGGCAGCAATCTCTAACTTGAGACTGTGAATTTGAATCTGACTGCATTTATGCATCATTTATTCAACAAAACCAATGTGATGATAAAACCATATTTTTGACATCCATCTTAATTTGTCCAGCGGCATTGATTGGAGTGTTGATTGATGATTCCTGATTTTACTGATAGTGGTGTCACCTTCTCCCACGACTTCTCATTGTTGTTGTTTATCCATATATTCTGTAAATAGACAGTATATACTTATATATTTATTGACTGCAGTGGCTCTAGAGGACAAGCTAATTACCATGTTTGTAATGCAGTGTCACTTCTTTGAAGAGTTTTCCTGGAGAGAAGGCACTTCTAAGAAAATCTGCTAAATTACTTTAAGTTGCCTTGGAAACACCAAATTATTCAACAAACACTTATATCGTCCTACAGGCAGGGTTTGAGCTCTGAAGACTGGATAAAATTACTTGTTGAGATGGACATTTTTGCTTATTTGGTATTTCATATCATTTGCAGCCGATTATATTTGACTCAGTCTGTTTTTCTGTTATCTGTGTGTGTGTGTGTGTGTGGTGAAAGGATGATTAATCTTTTTGTGTTAATTATAGCAATAACCTGCTGTAACAAATCAAACATTTTCTGCACTGCACAAAAGTAATAATGACAGACTTTTGCTGTGTTTGATAAGGATTTCATTTGGCTATAGGCAAGAGCTGAATGTTAAACAGTTTCATTATTTTGCTGTTGTACTTTAATTTGCCTCTGTTTTGATCAAGGCAGTAAGCTTAGGTGAGCATCCCCTTGAGACTCTTTATTTGAACTTTCTACACATGCATATCTGCAGGCATCATCTCTAAATTTATCAGCGGTATTGGAAACTGTGCACCATCTTAGGGCAGAATTGAAATGGGGTGGATTTGTTTAAAGGTTTGTTTTTTTTAATAATCACAAACCTCTAAAATGACGAGAATAAAGTGGCCCAGCAGCTTGCCTTGAAAACATTTCTTTCTCCTGTAAACATGGTCACCACATTGAAAAAGTAATTTTCTACGTTCTGTGTTCAAGGGATTCAATTTTCCTCTTGAAGAATTATATTTGCTACAGAGATATAATGGCTTTCTTCTCAGAGACTGATTACACTGTTGGAGTTTGCACACTTTATAGGCTCTCTAGTTCACAGATAGAGCATGCTGTATACAGTATGTGAAAGTTTTATTGCATGGTGGGTTATTATGTGTTTACTTTTGATGTCATGTGTGCTTATATACAGACATCAATTTAGCTGGTATCTGCATATTATACTTTTTAATTGTGAATATATTAGACCCTGTCTGTAATAGCTGACACACATCAAAATGAATATTAAGTGACATTGTCAGCTTTTTCATAATCTTGTGATTCTATAATTGGATTATATTGTAAATTTAGATTCAATACAGTCCATACGACCCTGCGCTTAAGTTTTAAAATCCCAGCAGCACTGTGAAGGCAGATATGAGCTGTCATCTGTTTTGACCTGCACTGCCCTAGGATGAATGTCCATTTATCAACATGATTGTTCAGGTTTAAGTACAGCGAACTGCAAGTTACCTCCCTTGTGATTTGTTTTTATACTAAATCTATCATCCTTTTGACTTTAAATGGTTTCCCTGCTGATCCTTTCCCCATCCACATACATCGTAGAAACACAGAAAAAAGGTCATTTTTAATCAAGCGATAAACCATTAAAAAATCTTTATTTTGCATAACTCTGAACACTGTTGGAGACCAGCTGAAGAAAGAACCCCCTCTTCATCACTCCCTCAATGCTTTTTGAGTTTCATTCTTAGATGATATTACTTTACAATTTTGCCCCAAGCTCAGCAAATGAGAGAAACTGCAAATGTTCAACTAAATTTTTGCCAGCCAGTCAGCTGGCTCATCTCTCTCCTCAGTCCTGCGTGTGGCATTTATGAACTTTTTTGTGATGTTTTAGCAATAACTCCTAAAAGGGTTTTGTTGCCAGGATTTTATTCCCTGCTTTCCATATAAACAATTGAGCACTCACAGCATCTACTTAACATAGTGGGAATGCATCTTTAAAGATGCAGATTGCTGCTCTGTAATTATGTGTTATATAACCTGTGTTACAGAGCCACACATGCATGGCCAAGTTAGGCATAAACAAAAGCACGTTATTGTGCTAGGATACAGTGCTTGAAATGGTGGGATGCTGCTGGGATACACTTCAGGCTACTGACCTCAAATAATAAATGTATATAGGAAATGGATGGATGGGTGGATATACTGTACTTCACCCATCCATGAGTCTTTTCATACCAGTTAGACTAAGGTAACTACACTATCGTATTGCTGATAGATGTGGTCATGTCAGATTTGCATCATGATTTTATACTGTTTCAGAGTTGCAGGGTAAAGTTTGAAATTGTGTTTTCCATATCTCTTCAGGTGATCCATTGTTGTAGCAACGGTCATTAAAAAATGATTTTCAGAATTTATTAAGAAAAACACATTTCAGCATCTCTTTAATACATTAAGCTACATCTGCATAATCATAATCACTACGTAAGGACTTTTATCTATGCTCCACAATCTGTTTTAATTAGTTGTTATTGCAGTTCAGTTCACGTTTATTCAACTGTGTAAGGTTTGCCCAAATAAGGCACAAACCAGAGGGCCAGGCTGGAGACAAACTGACCCAAAAATTAAGTATCTGAGACACTGTGAATTAAACAGTGATCCAGAAATGTATACATGTTAAGTTTACAATGGAATTGTAAAATTAATGTTTATCGCAAGTCTTTTTTCATACCAGCAGTTTATATCTCAAAATGTTCCTTTTTCTAAGGTATGTTAAGGTGTCACAGTGGTTTTAATTTTATTGTCATTGTCTCTTAAAAAAACAAATGATTGACTGTTGCTTTAGTCAGACTGAACTGTGAGCCAGAGGAATGACATTAAGTGACCTCCAATAAACTAGAGAAGCATTTCATAATAAGAGTAATAGTTTTGTGGTTATCCATGGTTCATCTCTGATTATTGATAGGCTTATTTATTTCATCATGTCCTATTATTTATTTCGTTTTGAACGCTCTTTGAATTATACATTTTTCCTCCACTCCTGGAGCCTGGACAATGAATGACTGTCAATCTCTTTAGATCCCTCCTTACTTTAAACTGATGCACTGACAACTCGAATCCAGAAATTTTGCAGTACAGATTACTAAAACTTCTGCCACTCTCAGGAAGTAACATCACTAACATCAAAGTAAAACTATGACATCTTCAGTGCATGAGGAAATCACTCAAGCACGTTTATTCTTTACAACATATTTCTAGCCATTAAACCTATCATTGATCTACTTTGTTTTCACTTGTGCTTATATGTCTCTCAAACCATGGTGGAAATGAACAGTTAGGAAATAAGATTTGATTTCTGTCATAAGGTAAAATTAAATAAAAGGGCAACTTCACAGATTTAAATAATTGTGTAGAATCTTTCACTGGTCAGAAATCCATCGTATTTCACTTCTTCTCCAGTTAACAAAGCTGTCTCCATGGGTTTAATGCAGTATATCAGTCTCACTGAATCTCCAGGGTAAAGAGCTCTCCCTGGCCAAATTAGATCAGAAAGTCTGATCATTCACTCCAATTATTTCCATAATCACTGGGTCACATCAGTGCTAGCAGCCAGCAAAAAGTCCATATTGCTTGAATTTGAGGGAAACTAAAGTAGTGACACAGGGACAGCTGGAAGTTGATCTTTATGGGGACAGTTAAAAGGACTTAGTGATGCTTTCTTGTTATTTTTATGGGCTCTATGTACCGCACATCTGAGACTCAGTCTTCTGTAACATGTTGTGTAACATGTTGCTATGTGGTGGAAGCTAATGATGGCAAAGTTGCCCTGTAGGTTCATTCTGTCTGTCCAACTCTTTTGTCAGGACCAAGATGTTTCATAACTAACTGGCAAAGTGGAAAGATTGAATAGAAATTAACTTGATTTTTGGTTAGCAATATTGCACGCTATAAATTGTTGAACTGCAGGTACAAAATGACAAACCAACTTTAAAATGACTAAAAATATTCATTTGTTTGTTGTATAGTAACAACTCTATGTAACGATGAGTGAAACATTTCCAAAGTGAAAACAGCAGACAGTGAAAGTTGTATGTATGAGATTAGTTGGGAAACATTACATAAAATACTGGAGGGACTGTAGTGTTAATATAATCAGTTCCATCAGCAGCTTGCTCTGCAGCTGGGGGCTATGGTGTGTCACTGATATGATTACCTACTCCTCCAGAGCTCTGATCTCATTGTTCCCTGACATGGAGGTGACTGGATAATACATGCATAATAATGCGGGGGTGTCCTGCAGATAAAGCTTTGGTGGTTGCATTGGAAACATGTTGCATCTGAGATCAATTCTAAAGAATCAGAATCAGAATCAGAATCAGGATATCTTTATTGTCATTGTAACAATTACAACGAAATTAGGTGCAGTGCCAGAGAAATATCTATATATAAAAGATATATATATATAAGAAATATATTAAAAAAAAGAAATCTAGCAACAAAAATATACAAATATAATTACAAAAGGATAGAAAAATTATAATATAAGAAATGAGG
>JAUMHL010000016.1:7184600-7197026 GCA_032362345.1 Sandelia bainsii | reverse complement strand
AGAAAAATTAAAGGGTACTTCTACTTGTAGTGGAGTATTTGTCTAGGCAAATACTTGCAGTTTTACTTGAGTATTGAGTTTGTGTACTTTACACACCTCTGAAGAGATCCAGATGATAGCACAGATGTATAGTACTTTCTAAGAACACCTTCTAATAAAATGCACTCCTGATTGCAAAATCATGAGGAATGAAAGACCTAAGACAGACATTTTTGCAGCATCACTTGTTGTACAGTAAAGAGACACTCCAAGAAGACAAAGTACATCGCATGACAAATGGATCCATGAGGATGCAAGCCTGAAGTGATTTCCCTTTGCAGTCAGTCTGAGTGCTGTACAGAAAGGGTTACATACTGAGGATGTTAAGCTGCATCATCAGGAGAATATCTGTGGTTATGCGGGTGAGGAGTGCACAGCAGTGTGCGGTAACAGCAGGAGACATATAACCCTTGCTGAGTAACCTTGGAGCCAATTTACAATAACTTGAGTTGAATGTTTGAAGAGATGGTAAGAAACGGTACAGCGTCTACATGTCAGAAGTCATGAGCACAAGTGAAAATGAAAAGCATCTGTGATTTTAACTCACACAATTTAAATCACTCTTAACATCCCATTTTGATACTTCATGACATGCATGTCTGAGGTATTCACGAAAACTTTATTTTCTAGAGAAATTTGTTCTATTAAGGCTATTAAGATGTCATACTTTGAGGGAAGTTAGTAATGTCCTTCTAAAAATTGTTGTTCACACATAGAAGTCACAGGTTCTGCACTGTCTTCTCTGTGCACATCAAAAGGAGAGACAGCAGCTCAAAATACCATTAGTATTTAATAATTAAGTCTATTATAAACACAGAAATGTCAATTTGCATAGCATGTCATGCCCAGCCGGAGGGTGGTGGGACATCTGTGTGTCTCTCTACGTATGTGTCTAAAGACAAGAAATGGCTGACGTACTCAGGAGGTGTGAATTTCCTACTTGGGATTAATTTAGCCTTTCCTGTGGTGGCAACTTGCCATAAACATTTCATGGGCTCACTTTAACTCTGATAAACACATTCACAGTCAATGCCATCTGGTGATTCAATTCTGACAAATTACCCCTTTGTTGTGCTTGATAACACCTTGAAACCAGCATGTTTATTTTCTTCTGGCGTTTTTTTTGCTGTGTAAGTAGGGGAAAAATACTGTCTTGACTTGCCCCTGAGCTGACGGTAAAATAAAACCTGAGGCTCAACAATGCTAAATAAGTTTGTCGTTCCTAATTCTCATCTCCTAGAGGGATTTGTGTGTGATTTGTGTTGCCGAATGTGCTTAAAACTTCATCAGCTTTGTAGCTCCTCACCTGAAGATTTCCCTATACCACACAAGTCAGGCTGGATTGGAGACGTTCGATGTGGAGTGGTGTTGAGTTTTAGCCAGGCAAAGCCCCTAGTGTACTGTTAATGTCTGTCAAGTAACACCCAGCCTTTGAGCCTTCTAGCCACCAACTCCAGGCTTCCTTTCTTGTTATGTTGTTGTGCTTTTTGAAGAACTTAGAGGTCTTTCTTTGCTTCACAGAAAAACAGCTCAGAGGAAACATGCAAACATGCGTGGGCAAGACCATACAGATATGCTCGTACAGTATGCAAAATGTGCACACACGCTACAAACACACACACACACAAATGCTGAGTAAATTGTCAGTGTTTTGTTTTCCAAGCAAAGCTCAAATGAAAATATTCAGTGAACATTTGATCATATACCACAGTAACCTCATAGAAGATGATCACCAAATGAGAAAAGATTCATTGCTAGACTCACGTCTGCCTCTAAAATATACCTGTGGGAAGTTAAATTGCAATATCTGTTGCTATAATGAAAAAACATTATAGACTGTGTGTGTGTGCCTGTTGTGTTAATTTTCCCACCATCCTACACTGCACACATGCACACAGAGACACACACACACAGAAACACACCTACACACAAATTTACCCACACTAGTCAAGCATGACTGGCTTCTTTTTCTCTTGCTCTGGCTAAAACCTATGTTTAATTTCCATTCTCCTGCCGCATTGGCTGCCCTGTGAATTATTAATGTCCATTGGCGGAAAAGGTAGTTCATTTTTGAATCTCTATATTTGTGTCATTTAAAAAAATGAAACAAACACAGATAAGAAAGTATAAGAAGAGAGAGAGGGACAAAGAGAACAGGAGTGGTCAGAATGTAGAGGGAGAAAATGAATAAAAAGGTTTGAGATTAATCTTTTCTGTTTGTCATGCGTGATAAACTAACACAGAGGACAGGAGAGGGGAACCTCTGCTCATTTCAGCATAATACAGAGATAACAGAGGAAGAGTGGACAGTGTGACAGAGGAAGAAAGAAGGGAAATAGGACGAGGAAAATGTAACGATGAAAGAAAAAATGGTAATCAAACATGGAGGCAGATCCTGACCTCTGTGTTATTAACATCACACTCAGCTTCACTTAGCCTCTTGCAGGTCAGGGGGTATTGCACAGTGACAGAGCACCACCCCACCCTGCACTCACCACCCCACTCCCTTTCTTGCCTCAGCCACCTCTCAGGCTTCCGCAAGAAGGGAAATGTTATATTTAGCTGAGACCAGTATTTTGTTTGTTCACTGGAAGCAACACTGCCTTTGGAAAGCAGCCAGAACACTGCAGCATGGCCCCCTCTGCCACCAACTCTTCGCTGTCCCTTTATATGCCTCCCTTCTTTCCCTTCAGCATGCCGCTTTGCCTTCGTTGTCACCCTCTCCTCATCTCTGTCTCTTTCTCTCCATCCCTCTTCTTCTTATCCTTTGTTCTCTGCTGTGAGCACAGCACAGAGTACAGCATAAACAAGTCCAATGCCACAACGTGTAGCCGGCAATACAACATTCCCATGCAGCACAAGGGAGGAGGGGGTGAGATTTGTTGTTACACTGATGCTGACAAAAAAATAAAATAGTTTTCTCTCCTTTCCTAAAGCACTTAGAATTTACAATGAAGCAGAAACTATACAAGGTTGTTTTTGTTTTGGTTATAATCAATAAACTACGCTATTTTTCACACTTGTCTATATCTGGAAGAACTTCAATACAAAGGCAATCATAACTCTTTTTTTCTGCTGAGCTGAAAATGTTTTCTTGTTTCCCCCATTTTCGTTTTTTGTCTTTCTCTGATTCATCACCTTGGCAACAAAGTGATTGTGATGGGAGAGTGGGAGTCATAATTTGGAGCGCTTGGTGCAAAAGCTCAACATTATAAAAGAGCGTAAATGTGTTACTGACCTATATTCTCAGCCCGCATAGAGAAACTCATCCTATAAACCAAATCCCTCCGGTATCAGCTCATCCATCTGCTGTAAGTCCTTCTCCCCAGAGCCTAGTGGGAGGTAATGTTACGTTATTTCTGTGCCATGACAGGTGGAACCAGCTCGTAACATGATTCATGGATAAATTGTCACAAGTGATTCTTCGTATCTCCCCACATCTCCTTCAGGTATTGTATCATGTGCATGTATGTGTGTTTATGTGTTCCTCTGTGTTAGTACTCATATGTGTGTGGGTTTGTTAGACACATTAATCATCAAGATAATTATATTCAGAACAGTGGTTTTGAACAATGTCAGTCCCAGTTACTGTAACTGCTGTGATTCACCGTAGGATCTAGATAAAATCTACAAACAGCTACACTAACAGCCAGGTAAAGTAAGTTCAAAGTAGGTCAGAAGCAACTTCAAATGTTCAACTTCATAACCTCAAAGATTCTTTGGAATATTTTAAGGCAGTGGTATGTTTTTCCAAAAACATTCAACCTTTTGCTTGAAGCAGAATTTCCCAAACCAGAAGAGGTAAACATGCACAGCACTGAATTTTTTGAACATTACAATTTTGTTTTCTCTGTTTAATTGATAGAAGTGTGCAATATTATTCATTTAAACATATTGTCATATGTTACTTTGTCATATCTTGTTTATAAAACTGTGTCAGTCTCATCCTTAACTTCTTCCTATTCTTAATTCCATTTATCAAACTGTGAGTGCTTGAGTGTTTCTCCAACTGGCAGAAACAGCCACTTGATTGGCTCGACACCAGACTTAGTAAACAAATCTAAAGACTCAGACCCAGAGTTTAGAGGAGCTTTATAACTGGCTGCTTAGACTTAAGAATTTTTGTTCATTCACAATTACAAATGTGAAGAAATTAAGCAATTCAGTGTATTGATCCATGCACTGGCTAAACCAGGGGTGGGCAATTCCGGTCCTCGAGAGCCGCTGTCCTGCTTGATTTGCAACTATCCCTGCCCTACCCACAGCTAATTGCCTGGATTAGATGTGTTCAGTCAATCAGAACCTGTAAGATACCATCCCAGATAATGGTAGAGTGGGGGAAGCCAAGGTCAGTTGGTATGTTCCAGCTTGACTGAACACACCTGATCAAGGTAATCAGTAGTGGGTAGGGCTGGGATAGTTGCAAATTAAGCAGGACAGCGGCCCTGAATTGCCCACCCCTGATCTAAACAAACCTTTAACTATCCTCTTAAGGGTTGCAGGTTTCTGGAGCCAACAACAGGTGGGGTACACCCACCCACATGCATATGTCAGGGCTGGCAGAAACATAGACAGACAGCCATTCACATTCACACATACAGGCAATTTAGAGTCTTTGGATTTTGGGAGGACATCTGAGTACCTGGTAAACACCCACACAAGCACAGTGACAACATGCAAATTCCACACAGAAGAGCCCACTTTTGCATGCACATTTATACTTAATGAAGGCACACAGCTGGACTATTTTTGATCCATCTACTTTGTGGCCAACGCATTTTCATTTTGAAAACCAAACAAAACCAAAATCAGGAAATGAGCCATTTTCCTATTTTGGCTTTTATAATAAAACACAGACAACTAAAAAGAAAGGCATTTTAAGGGAAAAACATGTGTGGAATTTTTTTTTTCTCAATTTTTTTATGACCTGGAAGTCATGATAAGTAATACGCTAATTCTTGCATACATCTATGTGTTAGTGTACATGACTATGGGCTATTTTACTATCAAAATGATCATTTTATTATGAAAATGAAACATGGAAAATGGGTTGTTTCTCATGTTTGTTTCCATTCTTAAATGACTGCTAAGAATTGACTTTGTCATTTAAAAATTAAAGTCTGTTGGCCACCAAGTACACAGCCATGTACTCGTTAGGTGACCATCATAACTCAAACATGATACAAGGTTAAAAAAAAAAAAAAGCATCATGACTCTTTTCCTATTTCATCTAGCAGCCACAGTGGAGTTAATGTTGCCAAACATGATCTTTCTACTTTCAGAATGTCAAATGATGAACTTTCATAAATAATTTCCTCAGATGAGCATACATGCATAGCTTCTTACAGTGAACTATAATTTGCATTAGATGCTGTACATCAGTAGTCAACGTAGTCTCCTTAGGATCATCAGAACAATCTGCCACTACTGTTCCCTAATGGCATTGAAGCGCAGTGGGAAACAAATGTTTGCTACAGCAAGACACACTGCTTGAACACACAAGGTTGAAAATATGCAAGTTAGGTGGAAACAAAGGTGCCTGCACATGCACAAACAGACAAAAACACACACAAAAATATGTTTGCATCAGTTGATAATGAATTCTGCTCAAAACTAAATTAAACAGGTACAGAAAAGATGAACATATTTTTCTGCAGTGCCAACCTTGAGAAATTTGTTTTCCATATACATACTGAGGCTTTTATTTAAAATGGGTGATGAGAATTTGCTTTCACATTCAGTCTAATGCGGGATCTTATGTATTTAACAGCACAACTGTGCGAGGCCTTTTCCTCAACACTTTTCCTGCAAAGCCCTACATATTACACACATAAAATAATTTAAAAGAAAGCAAGCATAAAGATATGTTGCAATTTTCATCCTGATCATTATTACTCATACAGAACATATTCAGAGCAGTAGGTAATTGAGACTGGGGAACTCATGGCCCCCATTGAACTCTTAATAGATACTGTCCTAAACCATTATTCAGATTTTCTGGAAATGAACAATCTATGAACTCCATTGCCATGGGGTAAAAACAAATTGATTCAGAGCTTTTAAGGAAAATGTTCCCTCCCTCCATTCCCTCACTCTTCCTTCTTTCTTTCCAGAAAAATAAAACCAGCTGGCCTCAAACTACGAGCTTCAAGGTTTGTAGTGGTATAATGCTGCAGAGCCAACAGGATTTCACTGTGTCACTTAAACCAAAATGTTTTTTGTTCTGCTGAACTCTGCCTCGGTGCGCTGAGTTATTTCCTCTCTCTCAACCCTGGGGCACTAGCCAGCACTAAAGCAAATAGAAAGTCTGAGAGTAAATGTGGCTGAGATGTCTTTCCAGAGATTAATATACACAGGTTAAAGAATATTTTTTGTGGTGACATAAATTGTATGTCCCTAATTCTTTAAAAATTATTGGCAACACCCTTTTCTTTTATCCTAACAACCAAAGATCATAGCTGTCATATGTTTACTCCAGTGATCACTTTAAGTGAGTTATTAATTGAGATGAAAATACAACAATATTCTCATATCTATACCTATGTATACATATGTGTGTGAGAGTAGGGCCAGGAGCATGTTAACTTAGCCTAACATTAAGCTTGGAAACAAGGGGAAATAGCCTAGCTCTGTCTGTGTTAGGTGAGTGTCAGATTTTGGGTTTGCAGTTCACTGTAGTATAATAGTGGATTTCATATGCACATGTTAAACACACATAATAAGAATACACAGATATCATATGCATCTTTTATTTTGCTCTAAAACTATGAGAAGACTTGACAGAAATATATTATGGCCGAGAAGAAACCACAAGGTGCACAGGGAGAATTGCTGGGCTCTTTTCAACTGGCTCCGAGGTCTTCCACCTAAACATGCTTATCGCAGTCAACAGACTGTGACACATGCTTTTGTCTCAACCCACGTTCACCACTCCTACCACTGTCCCCCCCCCCTTTGAATCCACTTCTATTATCACAGACGCTTCTAGAACAAACAAACGAGTATCCACCAATTAGTGCTGTCAGCCTGCGCCCTCTGTGAACCTTTCTGTTGGCTAGAAAATATATCAGCTTTAACAATGTGACAAGAAAGGGCTTCCACAGTGGAGCTGTGCTCACTGCGACTGTCCCCAGTTCAGAATATCATCGTGATAGTGTATCCTGGGAACGCTTCCACTGATATGGCCCACATTATTCCTGAAGCTAAACGAGAACTTTGTAGCTATGATGGGTGGATTTCAGGCTGTCAGAGCTAAGAGGTCTGGCTTGAACATTCAGGGAGTCGTTGTCAGGGAGTCTGGTTACTGCTATTTACTTCACTGCAGAGTGTTTGCCCCGAGCCCAACTTAATGTAGTCTTCTGCAGACTGAGGTGCAGTAGATCCTCTCTAACATTATTGTTTCCTGCCTCTGCCTCTGTTAGTTCATTGCACAGGCACAGCTTTTGGAGTAGACTACTTTACATGAACCATCCACAAATTGAGTTGTGTAAATCCAAGGAGCTGAGAATGCATAAGTGAGAGAGGCCACCTTTCCTGTATGTACAGAAAAACACATTATTGCTAAATTTCAACAAGTGAGGTTAGTGTTATGTTCTGAAAAATGTATTAATGTGCTTAAAGGGATTTTAATGTATGGCAGTATTGCACTATTGCAACTTTATTGCACAGAGAGTGATACACTGCTGTGTTCATTAACAAAGCAAAATGAAAAATACAGGATTTCCTGTCTTATGGAAAAGAAAGAAAACTTCCCACAATCTGGTGAGCAATGCAACACCAAGCTTCTTTTATGAGTGACATTCAGAATTCACTCAAACCATCTTAGTATACTTCCGTAATTTTTTATTCATTTGATGTTATCAGTCAGCACCAAATGTCACATCTGTCTACATTGAATGAACACACACATAGCTGATTTGCAGTTGCTTATGAGTAGTTTAAGTTGCTTATGAACAAGGGCTTGTATATACAGCATCTGCATTGGATAGTTGGTATATTTATCATGATGTGCACGCACACAACAAAAGGAAAGTGGTTTATCATAATAAATGTGTAGACATACAATAAAAGACAGAATATTTATTGCAGAAAAACATGCAACAACTACATGAAAAATGATGGTGGTAGTAACAGCAGCAGCAGGGTGGCAGGTGTATTGATTACCTGGCGGCTTGTGGGGTTCCAGGAGGTTGTTTCAACTCCCATGGTATGAGGTCACCCACAGGAGAGTAAACCATCTTCACGCATTTGGTGGTCATTATAATACTATTAGTACCATAACAGTGTGGTGTGAATCTGTGCAGCAGCTACATCAGAAGTGACAGAGAGCAGATGACCATTAGCAGTTGTCAGCTCTAATGCAGAGGAAATCAGAATAACGTCTCAACAGCGCCATGTGCCATCCTGTCGTAGTCTTCTTACTGCTCAGTAGCAACTCAAAAGGTAAGAGAGACTGCTGGCTTTCAAATAGACAACCAATATTTGGGGCAATACAAAATTAAATGACCATTTCAGTAGTTAGATGTGCTAAAACTGTGGTATCTTTTTTTTTTCATGTGCCAGGCTTCTGTGTCTGTTCTGTGTCTTCTGTGGCTTAACCTTCTGCCCCTATATCCTCTCCTTGGTCTTTTGTCACTTTGCATCATGCTTCATTTCCATGTTGATAGCCCCTACACACAATCCTGTGCATCATCCACTTTTGTAGTCATTGTCATTGTTGGACTTATTTTACGTTTTATTTGTTTATTTTACTCATGAGCTTCTATTAGCTCATCATTTCATCAGATATTCCTCTACAAATCTGAATATAATTACACTAAACACTATATTATTCTCTTAGAAAATCAAATTTATAAGCTCCATCCTTCAGCACTGATATATCCCAGTTTAAATGTGTGGCATTAAGAAATTAACTTTTTCCATGTTTCGGTATGTTTTCCAGGGCACTACATTTAATCACAACTTATCAGAAGCCCCAAATTATAAATTATGAGCAAGAGTTGCCAGCAAGCCAGCACCCTGCTCCACAGCATCTAAATCACCTAATTTCAATATCACACCACAAGAAAGAGCACAGTTTGACAGCTTCGGACAGTTCTTTATTGGTAACTGGGGCACTGCAGGAGGAGAAAAAGTGTATTTCTCCAAGCCATCTGTGGGTGAGTCATGACCAGAGTACATTACAGATTGATATGTTATTATCAAACACTGGCCTTCTGGCTGTGAAGAGAAGAGAGGGACAGAGAAATGAGTGCCAGTGAAGGAGAGTAGAAACTAGGATGGTGGATGGGGTGAGGGCAGAGGGAAAGATGGAAAAACACAGAGGGGAAACAGGAAAATGTCGATACAGTATTCTGAAGTTACAACTAGGCCTGTGTGTTGTTTGAATTTTTTTTTTTATACCTGTGTCAATAAAATTCTTTTAGAGTTTTGATGTCAAATCATTCCTTTCTCATTAGAATTCTCTTTAAAACAAGCATAAATGATTTGTAATGGAGAAAGCAATTACACAACTTTACTAGTGACTCAACATCCTCTACAATGACATGAAAATGTCTTCTGTAAAAAAAGTATTTATTCCTACGTGTCATGTCTTCTGTATTAACTACATATAGAAGTAGAAATTAATATTATTATTAACAAGAAGTCGATAGACAATTTAAAGGTATTTAAATATTTGCTGAATACCTTCAGCTTGCATCAACTTAACCATAGTCACTGCATACTTATTTATACAATGTGTAAATAAAATAAAAGTGGAAGTTCTCTACTTAGGCTAACCATGATCAACAAACATGTAATGCAACAGTTTCTACACTGTACGCACAGATACAAAGTGAATAAATCCTTTCATCTAACTCTTGATAAGGCAGCAAACCAAACAAAAGTGATGAAGCAATATTGGGATTAGTAACTGTAGTTGCAGGTATTTAACTTCTATGGAGTTGTAGTTGCTCCACCCAGCTATCATGTGCGCCATTTGGGTCACATGAGTCCAGTTGCCACCAAATAGCAATTCAACTAGAAGAGACTTCTCCACGAGATTATGTGATGAACACTATGTTTTAATACAGTTTCTTCCCTGACTCTGATGACAGCGTGACTGAAGATGAAGCAGATACTGGCAGTGCGCTCTACAGGTGGGAATCTAGGCCTACCCCAGTGAAGAGTCCTGAGCCCTCTGGTGGTAGGTGGATTTGAGGTGACTGTGGGTCCCTGAGAGACGAGCAAGAAGGACAATGAGGAAAAGAACTGTTTATAAATGAGAAGAGATGCAAAGGAAGGTCTGAATGTGTGCAGCGAATTGAAGAATGGAATAAAGTGGGCGACAGGAGAGACTGGATCGGAGAGGCATGAATGAATTCAGCTCAGTGTCATCTCATCAAACTTTCAATTCTGAGAATTATTTTGAGCTGAATGACTAGGTATCTCTACAGATATTTGTTCCATTTTGTCAGCAGTAGGCACCACTCACAAGAACCTCAACCATTTGCGTGTCTAACTGAAAAACTTTTAGTGATAAATTCACAATGAAACTATGCTTCACTCTGCATTGCTCTTGATTTATCAGTCAAGAGTTTGCCAGTGATGCATACTGTTATGCTTATTTCCATCTTGTGTATCTTTCTGTTGCTGGTTCATTATATGGAAATGTAGCTCCATATAAAAAAATGAGAAAACCAGATCTGAATAAACACTGTGCTGTTTTATGACTGAAAACTCAACAGCAGATGAACCATGCCAGTGATAGTTCTCCTGGGAAATGGTGAAACAGGGAGAAAGAGGGGAAACAAAAGGAGAGAGATGGTACTGATTTTACTGTGTTTCGACTTCTAACCCTTCCAGAAAATACTTTTCACAGTAAGCTGTTAATGCATCCTCTCTTTATATTTGCTTTGCTCCTTTTTCTGAATGCTCAGCAATACACTACAATATAATATCATATATAAGTACTTTCAGTATATGAGGTAATACACAAAGCATTCTATTTTACTGGCAGTTTCTCATTTGCTCACTGAGGTTGGACTTTGTAATAAATCCTCATATAGCTTTGGGGCTTGTCATATGTTTTTATTTCATTTCTTTGCTTTTCATTTCTTCCAGATGCCCCCATTCCTCTCTTTCTCTCTCACACATAAAATCCCTGTTTTCTTTCAAGTGTACTCCCAATCCAGTCTGAGAGAAGTGATCTCACGGTTGACACAAAAAAATATATATCTTCTTCTTTCTCTCTCTCTCTCTCTCTCCACTCTCCATCCTCGTCCTCCTGCTTTTTTTATTCCCTCCACCTCTTGTTATTAGGCTGAAAGCTCACAATGACTAAAACACATGCTTAATCACACAAGATCACAACAGCTGTTCCAGGAAGGTTTTCGTGATAGAAGGTTGCCGTGGCGACCCCTCAACGTGTGCGTCACTCTCTCTCTCTCTCTCTCACTCTTTTGCTATTGCCACTCGACGCTTCAAAAAGAGAATGACTCAGGACAACTTTGAGTGTCACTGCAAATGACTTTGACAGCACATGTAAGCGTTTTGTGATGCGTTGTTAACTTAGTGAAGTTCATAGACAGGAGGGCCCACAAGGCTCCCATGTAGCACTTGTCTTTAGATTATGCATTTAAGAATATCTGCCGTAATGTATACAGCTGATAAATTGATTAAAGCTAAAATGATGATGATACACAGCACTGCTACAATTGCAAAAGTAGGGGGAAAGACAAAAAATGGTTTGTGTTTGTTTACAACCCAGTGATGTCTGTCTGCAAATGATAGATACTTACTGTATCAAACTCTACACATTGAGTAATTTGGCTAAAATGTGACTCCTCTTATGAAAGGATTACACTCAGCAGCCTGTTGCCAGGTCTAATTGCCTTATTTAGCATTCCCTCTGAATCTTCATGATGTAAGGGTTGCCTACATAGAGCAGTAAGCATTTTAGTCTTGATGTTTATAATGAGTTTCTATAAAAAGTGGAAAATTATGCACTATATGCATGTGTTGGAATATTTAGACTCAGCAAAAGGGACTGAACTCCCTTGATATATGTCAACTAACATTAATCTTGTTTTTTAAAAGTAACTGCTTTCTGGCATGTCAGCTGCAAGGTTCAAGCAAAACACATGTCTGGAATTCAGAGCCCTTCGAAAAGCTAATTTTCTGTAGAACTTCAAGATCACTGGAAGGCTGAAGGGAAAGGTGATGGAACATATTACTCTAACATAGCATGTTGAGTAATAGCTCAGAAGAAGCTCAGTTCTCAGAAGTTCTCAGATGACTCAGCTGTTGTTGGGTGTATCAGCAGTGACAGGGAGGCAGAGTACAGAGACCTGGTGGACCGGTTTGTGGAATGGTGTGGGAACAACCACCTGACCTTAAATGTAACTA